>CM053032.1:21497700-21955360 GCA_028564925.1 Lithobates sylvaticus
TTCTGAACTAAAAAGAAAATACGTTTAAAATGCAGATGAACCCAAAAATAGATTTTTCAGTATGTTCTTGGCATTATAACCTGCTGGATTCAGTAGGACCAGACTACAGTATTGCACTCTCTTTAGTAAACCTAATAAGGTTAGTCGTACTTACCTGCCTTCTTCTTGCACTGTTTCTCCAGTCTCAGTGCTCTATCACCCCTGCCGGTCAGAAACCCATGCCACCATTAAAAAAAAAAAAAAAAAAGAAGCAATTAATGGCTTCCTCCTTCTTCTATAGGCTGGGTACAAGTGGATTAAAATTTGGCCAGTTCAGCAGGGACTGACCACATTTCAATCTGCCCATGGCCCTCCTTGTTCGAAAGAAGTCAATCGCTAGAACGACTTCTGTTGAACGAACACACTGGAAAATTTTCTTTGATCAGCAGCTGCAGCCAATGTAAGGAGAATTCTTCCCGCTGACCACCAAAGTAAGGACCATTCTTCTCAATGATCTCCAATGTAAGGACCATTCTTCTCAATGATCTCCAATGTAAGGACCATTCTTCCCACTGACCACCAAAGTAAGGACCATTCTTCTCAATGATCTCCAATGTAAGGACCATTCTTCTCAATGATCTCCAATGTAAGGACCATTCTTCCCACTGACCACCAATGTAAAGAGCATTCTTCTCAATGATCTCCAGTGTAAGGACCATTCTTCCCACTGACCACTAATGTAAAGAGCATTCTTCTTAATGACCACCAATTTAAAGAGCATTCTTCTCAATGACCACCAATGTAAAGAGCATTCTTCTTAATGACCACCAATTTAAAGAGCATTCTTCTCAATGACCACCAATGTAAGGAGCATTCTTCTCAATGACCACCAATGTAAGGAGCATTCTTACATTGCAATTCTTCCTTCATTAACTCTACTGCATGGGCAATTTAATTAATTCTATTGCATGGACATTATCAGTAATAATTGATTTGCAGGACACTATCCATTATATTTGCACCTATTTATTTATTTTTTGATACACACGTATTGGTTTTATTTTTATACACTCATTATATCACCATTTATTTTTTAATATGTATGTATTTTATGTTCATTATTAGCAATCGTGCACTAACATTGTACATATATTTATTTATTATCACCATTATTATTAATCTCTCGTTTCACTTTATATATATATATATATATATATATATATATATATATATATATATAATTATTTATATGAGTGCCTTTTTAGCGCAAAATCACTTACTTTACATTCTTCCCACTGACCACCAATGTAAAGACCATTCTTCTCAATGACCTCCAATGTAAGGAGCATTCTTCCCACTGACCACCAGTGTAAAGAGCATTCCTCCCACTAGCCACCGATGTAGGGAGCATTTTTGCCCATTGACCACCAATGTAAGGAGCATTCTTCCCACTGATCACCAATGTAAGGAGCATTCTTCCCACTGACCACCAATGCTAGGAACATTCTTCCCACCAACCTCCAATGTAAGGAACATTCTTCCCACTGACCTTCAATGTAAGGAGTATTCTTCTCTCTGACCACCAATGTAAAGAACATTCTCCCCACTAAATTTCAATGTAAGAAACATTCTTCCCACTGACCACCAATGTAAGGGACATTTTTCCCACTGATCACCAATGTAGGGAACACTTTTGCGCATTGACCACCAATATAAGGTGCATTCTCTACACTGACCCCTCAATGTATAAAACATTCTTCCCACTGACCCCCAATGTAGGGAGCATTTTTCCCACTAATCTTTAATGTAAGGAATATTCTTCCCACTAATGTACTGCATAACTCACAAATTCTAGGATGGGAATGAGGGACACCTATTAGTAAAAGTATGAAGGCATAAGACACACTTCAATTTTTGTGTGAACCTCCGCTTTAAAGGGATGAGGCGGCAACTCTAGTTCCATTAGAATGTGAAAGCTATTTCAAGGGTTGCTCCATGTTAAAAAAACATTGAGAAAGTCTGCCCTAAACAAATTATTTGTACGGTTCCCTGTTTCTCCGCCTAAAGGGTTAATGTCAACTGGCATAATCAGAACGCTCTAACATGACCATTTGCAGCGGTTGCACTCAGATCTTGGCTGAACCTCGGCGTGTGGAGGCCACCTCACCTTGCTGACCGAACCTTCACAGAGAAGCCTTTGTTTTCGGTCCGTTTTGGGTTGTCTCCTTGTAAAGTGCTGCTTTGTAGGTCTATGGATCATGAGATCGGGGCATGACTAACCACGAAGCAAGCCTCTGCTCCGAGCAGCCTCTGCAGTTGGTATTCCTGGCAGAGCTGGAGAAAGCTGCAGGTCAGAGCCACAGAATGTCCTGTGTTTAAAGGGAATGGAACACTATTTCATTTATTTATTTATTTTTCAAATAAAAAGAGAACAGCTTGATGTACAGAATCCTATCAGTCCACGTCAAAGTTTTGAAAACCGCGTTTGTAGGTTTAGATTGAAGTTAGAAGCGAACGCAGTCGCTGCAATATTATATAATCAGCCCTGTGGTCATAGCGCCCAACTGTCCCTGATTTCGAGGGACTGTCCCTGATTTGTAGCAATGTCCCTCTGTCAAAAAAAATTCCCACCATACTGTAATGTCCACATCTCTCCCCATACTATACTGTCCACATCTCCCCCCATACTGTAATGTCCACATCTCCCCCATACTGTACTGTCCACATCTCCCCCATACTGTACTGTCCACATCTCCCCCCATACTGTACTGTCCACATCTCCCCCCATACTGTACTGTCCACATCTCTCCCCATACTGTACAGTCCACATCTCCCCCATACTGTACTGTCCACATCTCCCCCCATACTGTAATGTCCACATCTCTCCCCCCATACTGTAATGTCCACATCTCCCCCATACTGTACTGTCCACATCTCCCCCCATACTGTACTGTCCACATCTCCCCCCATACTGTACTGTCCACATCTCCCCCCATACTGTACTGCCCACATCTCCCCCCCCCATACTGTACTGTCCACATCTCCCCCCATACTGTACTGTCCACATCTCCCCCCATACTGTACTGTCCACATCTCCCCCCCATACTGTACTGTCCACATCTCATCCCCCCATACTGTACTGTCCACATCTCCCCCATACTGTACTGTCCACATCTCCCCCCATACTGTAATGTCCACATACTGTACTGTCCACATCCCCCCCATACTGTACTGTCCACATCTCCCCCCCATACTGTACTGTCCACATCTCCCCCCATACTGTACTGTCCACATCTCCCCCCATACTGTACTGTCCACATCTCCCCCCCATACTGTACTGTCCACATCTCCCCCCATACTGTACTGTCCACATCTCCCCCCCATACTGTACTGTCCACATCTCCCCCCATACTGTACTGTCCACATCTCCCCCCATACTGTACTGTCCACATCTCCCCCATACTGTACTGTCCACATCTCCCCCCATACTGTAATGTCCACATCTCCCCCCATACTGTAATGTCCACATCTCCCCCATACTGTACTGTCCACATCTCCCCCCATACTGTATGTCCACATCTCCCCCCATACTGTACTGTCCACATCTCCCCCCATACTGTAATGTCCACATCTCCCCCCATACTGTACTGTCCACATCTCCCCCCATACTGTACTGTCCACATCTCCCCCCATACTGTAATGTCCACATCTCCCCCCATACTGTACTGTCCACATCTCCCCCCATACTGTACTGTCCACATCTCCCCCCATACTGTACTGTCCACATCTCCCCCCATACTGTACTGTCCACATCTCCCCCCATACTGTACTGTCCACATCTCCCCCCATACTGTACTGTCCACATCTCCCCCCATACTGTACTGTCCACATGTCCCCACATACTGTACTGTCCACATCTCCCCCCATACTGTACTGTCCACATCTCCCCCCATACTGTACTGTCCACATCTCCCCCCATACTGTACTGTCCACATCTCCCCCCATACTGTACTGTCCACATCTCCCCCCATACTGTACTGTCCACATCTCCCCCCCCCATACTGTACTGTCCACATCTCCCCCCATACTGTACTGTCCACATCTCCCCCCATACTGTACTGTCCACATCTCCCCCATACTGTACTGTCCACATCTCCCCCCATACTGTAATGTCCACATCTCCCCCCATACTGTACTGTCCACATCTCCCCCATACTGTACTGTACTGTCCACATCTCCCCCCATACTGTACTGTCCACATCTCCCCCCATACTGTACTGTCCACATCTCCCCCCATACTGTACTGTCCACATCTCCCCCATACTGTACTGTCCACATCTCCCCCCATACTGTACTGTCCACATCTCCCCCCATACTGTACTGTCCACATCTCCCCCCATACTGTACTGTCCACATCTCCCCCCCCCCCCATACTGTAATGTCCACATCTCCCCCCATACTGTACTGTCCACATCTCCCCCCATACTGTACTGTCCACATCTCCCCCCATACTGTACTGTCCACATCTCCCCCCATACTGTACTGTCCACATCTCCCCCCATACTGTACTGTCCACATCTCCCCCCATACTGTAATGTCCACATCTCCCCCCCCCATACTGTACTGTCCACATCTCCCCCCATACTGTACTGTCCACATCTCCCCCCATACTGTACTGTCCACATCTCCCCCCATACTGTACTGTCCACATCTCCCCCCCATACTGTACTGTCCACATCTCCCCCCATACTGTACTGTCCACATCTCCCCCCCCCATACTGTACTGTCCACATCTCCCCCCCCATACTGTACTGTCCACATCTCCCCCCATACTGTACTGTCCACATCTCACCCCCCCATACTGTAATGTCCACATCTCCCCCCATACTGTAATGTCCACATCTCCCCCCATACTGTACTGTCCACATCTCCCCCCCATACTGTACTGTCCACATCTCCCCCCCATACTGTACTGTCCACATCTCCCCCCATCTCCCCCCATACTGTACTGTCCACATCTCCCCCATACTGTACTGTCCACATCTCCCCCCATACTGTACTGTCCACATCTCCCCCATACTGTACTGTCCACATCCCCCCATACTGTACTGTCCACATCTCCCCCCCATACTGTACTGTCCACATATCCCCCCATACTGTACTGTCCACATCTCCCCCCATACTGTACTGTCCACATCTCCCCCCATACTGTACTGTCCACATCTCCCCCCCCATACTGTACTGTCCACATCTCCCCCCCATACTGTACTGTCCACATCTCCCCCCATACTGTACTGTCCACATCTCCCCCCATACTGTAATGTCCACATCTCCCCCCATACTGTACTGTCCACATCTCCCCCCATACTGTACTGTCCACATCTCCCCCCCATACTGTACTGTCCACATCTCCCCCCCATACTGTACTGTCCACATCTCCCCCATACTGTACTGTCCACATCTCCCCCCATACTGTACTGTCCACATCTCCCCCCCATACTGTACTGTCCACATCTCCCCCATACTGTACTGTCCACATCTCCCCCCCCCCATACTGTACTGTCCACATCTCCCCCCATACTGTACTGTCCACATCTCCCCCCATACTGTACTGTCCACATCTCCCCCCATACTGTACTGTCCACATCTCTCCCCCATACTGTACTGTCCACATCTCCCCCCATACTGTACTGTCCACATCTCCCCCCATACTGTACAGTCCACATCTCCCCCCATACTGTACTGTCCCCATCTCCCCCCCCCCCATACTGTACTGTCCACATCTCCCCCCATACTGTACTGTCCACATCTCCCCCCATACTGTACTGTCCACATCTCCCCCCATACTGTACAGTCCACATCTCCCCCCCCCCATACTGTACTGTCCACATCTCCCCCCATACTGTACTGTCCACATCTCCCCCATACTGTACTGTCCACATCTCCCCCCCATACTGTACTGTCCACATCTCCCCCCATACTGTACTGTCCACATCTCCCCCCCATACTGTACTGTCCACATCTCCCCCCATACTGTACTGTCCACATCTCCCCTCCCCCCCATACTGTACTGTCCACATCTCCCCCCATACTGTACTGTCCACATCTCCCCCCCATACTGTACTGTCCACATCTCCCCCATACTGTACTGTCCACATCTCCCCCCCATACTGTACTGTCCACATCTCCCCCCCATACTGTACTGTCCACATCTCCCCCCATACTGTACTGTCCACATCTCCCCCCCATACTGTACAGTCCACATCTCCTCCCCATACTGTACTGTCCACATCTCCCCCCATACTGTACTGTCCACATCTCCCCCCATATTGTACTGTCCACATCTCCCCCCCATACTGTACTGTCCACATCTCCCCCCATACTGTACTGTACTGTACTGTCCACATCTCCCCACACCTCCCCCATACCTTAATATTCAGTATTGTCTGCTCTGTCCGGAATAGACAGCAGGCAGACCCGTCCGTCCTCAGAGTAGACGGCACAAGCAGGCGGGCGATGATGACATCAGCGCGCCGCTACTAAGCCGCCGTCAGGTGGACCAAGATGACCGCGGCTCCAGAGCTAGGCCGAAGCTGCGGCCTTTCCTATGGGCGAGACCGCAGAGCTCACTCCACGGATCGTCCTCGATCAAAATTATTTTGATCGATCAAAGAAATTGACGATTAATCGAACAATTAATCGTTAATTTCCGCAGCCCTAATATAGATATTTTTAAAATGCACTTTTTATCTATCAAAAAGTGTTTTCCATCACTAAACCTTTCATCTGATTTCTAAATTGCTGCATTTGTAAATTCCAAGAGCCAATATAAAGGAATAGTAGTGGTAAAAAAAAGCACTTGTGGGTTTAACCAATCTTGTTTTTTTTTTGTACAATTCTCCTTTAAGGGGGTGTGGCCGGGGGTGTGTCCTATGCCTGCATACTTTTGCTGATAGGTGTCCCTCATTCCCATCTCAAAAAGTTGTGAGGTCTGCCTGTGGTTACGTTTCACTGCTCCTTCTCAAAACCCTGGGCCTTTTTTTTTTTTAAAAAGGGCCCTGTCTCTTTAAACATAAAACATTACAGGTAAAAACATTGAAAAATCAGTTGTTGTAAATGCTTACTTGCAGAGTTTTTCCTTTCTATATTTTTTTTTAATTATTATTTACTTGCAATGAGTCTCTGTGCTTGGCAGTAAAAAAATGACTACTCCAGGAGAATCAATATCCTTCCTAGCACATTACTCTCTGTGCTGGCCCAGCTCCTCACTCTTCCCTATACCTCTCTACATAACCCTTTCTTGTGGTCCTACTTTCTCAAACGGTCATAACTTGTTCTGTAGTTTTAATGTAATGCATTCAAATGCGCTCACCTATGTGTTGTCACTTTGTTATGTTTCAATAAGTCTCCTTTCAATAAAAATATTGAACAAAAACCTTTTCTAAAGCTGCCACGGGAAGGGTGAAGCCGTATGGACTCCAAACTGCAGCTCAAGGGCTGAATGTGGTTCTTTGCTTGCCAAAATCCAGCCCTTGGGGTACTGTTTATTCCACTGACATCCCCAATGGGGCATCCTTCTTACCACTGACACCAATGATGGGGCACTATTTCTCCCACTGGCACCAACGACTGGACATTATTATTATACAGGATTTATATAGCGCCAACAGTTTATGCAGCGCTTTACAATATAAAAAGGAGACAATACAGTTATAATACAATAAAATAAAAGAGGATTAAGAGGGCCCTGCTCAGAAGAGCTTACAATCTAATAGGGTGGGGCAGGTGGTACAAAAGGTTGTAACTGTGGGGAATGAGCTGATGGAAGTGGTAGAAGATTAGTTGGAGACGTGATAGGCTTTCCTGAAGAGATGAGTTTTCAGGGATCGCCTGAAGGTAGCAAGAGTAGGGGATAGCCGGACCGGTGGAGGTAGCTAATTCCAGAGGGTGGGAGAGGCTCTGGAGAAATCCTGGAGACGAGCATGGGAGGAGGAGACGAGAGAGCTTGAGAGTAGGAGGTCTTCAGAAGAGCGGAGAGGACGGTTTGGGTGATATTTGGAGACAAGATTGGTGATGTAGCTCGGGGCAGAGTTGTGAATGGCTTTGTATGTTGTAATTAGTATATGAACATGCTTCCTTCTACTGACACCAATGATGGGGCATTCTTCCTTCCACTGACACCAATGATGGGGCACTATTTTGCCCACTGACACCAACGATGGATCATTCTTCCTTCCACTGACACCAACAATAGGGCACTATTTCTCCCACTGACACCAACGACGGGGCTTTCTTCCTTCCAATGACACCAATGATGGTGCACTATTCCTCCCACTGATATCAATGAAGAGCACTATTTCTCCCACTGACGCCTGCGATTGGGGTATTTTTCCTTCCACTGACACCAATGATGTAGCACTATGCCCCCGTACACACGGTCGGAAATTCTGACCACAAAATCCGCGATAGGATCCGTCCGTGGATTTTTTCTGACGGATCTTGTCCGACACTGGTGTTGCATACACGCGGTCGGACAAAGTTGTCGGAAAATTAGATCATTCTGAATGTGGTGATGTTCGTTGCGTATGACGGAACTACGTAGAGGCTAGTAGCCAATAGCTTTGGTCTCATAATTTGATCTGAGCATGCGTGGCACTTTGTCCCTCAGAATTCTCTACACACAATCGGAAAAGTCCAATCGGATTTTGTTGTTGGAAAATTTGAGATCAAATTCCGACGGAAAAAGTCAGATGGAGCCCACATACGGGCGGATTTTCCGACAACGTGGTCCAATCGGACAATTTACGTCGGAATTTCTGACCGTGTGTACGGGGCATATTTCTCAAACTGACGCCATCGATTTGGACTCTTCCTTCCACAGACACCAGAGATCAGGCCCTATTCCTCCCATTGATACCAACGATAGGGCACTATTCCTCCCACTAATTTCAAAGATGGGGCATTGGCTACATCCACTGACTCCGGGCCATTTTCTACTCCCACTGCCACTTGCCCCCCCCCCCCCCTAATGTCTGAAAGACAGTAAACTGGCCCATTGTTTGGAAAGATTGGAGACCCTTGTAATAGAGCAGCCTTTCTCAACCGTTTTACCCTAGAGGAACACTTGGATTTTTTTTTTTTTACATCTCGGGAAAACTCTGCTGAATCCAATTCCTTGGGTTTAGGTGGAAAAATGCAACTTACATTGGTGGCAATTCGAAAAAAAGGCCCCCTCTTAACGTGGTGGTCAGAATGCCACATTTACAGGCAGCTAAATAGATTTTTGGTGTCATGCAGCTGCCTCTTCCAAGTGTTGTTGGCCCTGGAACTATGTAGGCACCATCAAATGGGAGGTCAATCAACCACAGGTCAAGGAACCCCTAGCATCCTCTGGAGGAACCCTAGTTGAGTATGGCTTCTATAGAGAGCTCTAAATCTGCTGGGGCTCCTGACATCACATCCGAAATGGTGGCTCCAGCAGCAGTCTCTCCGCTTTGAAGGTCTACACAAGGTTAAGTAAAATGAATAAAATACAGTAAATACTCATATAGTCTAAACGTATGGGTAGATTTTTGTTAAATAAATGATCTAACAACATAGTCTCTTTAATAAAGTGTTGGTGAAACTTCCTTTCGAAGCTCCTCTTTTGTGCCGCCATCTTGAAATGTTCCACGTATGCGCAGATGAGCTGCAGATCTCTGCCAGGCATTTTGGACTGACAGAGACCTACGGCATGTCTACATATGTGCAGGGAATTCCTGTGGGTACACATACATGCTCTGATTTTGGGTATCTGGGACCTTGTAGAGACCTGCCTTGTTTGTGCACATACTCCAGGTCTTTAGCGGTTTCCAAATATCTGGTGGAGACCAGTCTCATGTCAGCGCAGGTATAGATGAAGTGATTTGAGAGGGTTAGGGACGCCTGGTCCATCCCTGTGATCGGCGCGGTTGGTGGAATAAATCGGTTCTAGAGCTGGGTTTTACGTACTTTGCGATGGATCTATACTTGTTTTTATTTTGGTGGTGACATCTGATGGTGGTGGAGAGGATCCGAATGGAAGATGGATTGCCGCTCCATAAAGGCATGGATGAGCGAGTTTGGGGTGGAGGAACTTGACTGAGTCCTGACCTCAACCCGATAGAACACCTTTAGGATGAATTAGGCCCCTTTCACACTGGGGTGGTTTTCAGGTGGTAAAGCGTTAAAATAGCGCCTGTACACCGCCTGAAAAAAACGGCCCCATTCACTCCAGTGTGAAAGCCGGCAGGCTTTCACACTGGAGCGGTGCGCTAGCAGGACGGTAAAAAAAGTCCTGCTAGCAGCATCTTTGGAGCGGTATAGGAGCGGTGTATTCATCGCTCCTATACCGCTCCTACCCATTTATTTCAATGGGATACCGCGGTAATACCGTGGCAATACCGTGGCAAAGCGACGCGAGCGGCCGAATACCGTGGCTAAATCGACGGTAAAGCAGCGCTAAATATAGCGCTGCTTTACCGTCGCCGTGGCTCCCGCCCCAGTGTGAAAGAGGCCTTAGAGCGGAGACTGCAAGCCAGGCCTTCTTGTTCAACATCAGTGCCTGACCTCACAAATGCTCTTCTGGAAGAATGGTCAAACATTCCCATAGACACACTCCTAAACCTTGTGGACGGCCTTGCCAGAAGAGTTGAAGCTGTTATAGCTGCAAAGGGTGGGCCAACTCAATATTGAACCCTACGAACTAAGACTGGGATGCCATTAAAGCCCAGGTGCATGTAAGAGCAGGTGTCCCAATATTTTTGGTAATATAGTGTATGCACAGCACCCTGCTGGCCCCTCACACCAGCCATGGCATAGAGAAACACAAAGACCCAGTGATGATATTGCTGGGACTAAAATAAGCAGAAAGGTTTTAAAAAAATAAAATCATGGGGGAAAGGTGGTACAAGGGCAGGCAAGATATAAGGAGAATAAAGTTCACCTTTAACATTATTCTTAGTTATCTAGAGATGTTTCAATCACAGGTTATGGGGACACATGATTAGAAGCAGACTCTTCATATGCGATCGTTTTAAAACTCGCGTTCTTCCTATGATTTGTACAGGAAGAGGGTGTAGTAACAGAAAAATCATATCATCATATCTTCCTTTACAATCAACTAAACACATTCTCCATCCCCTAGAGAGATGTAGAAGAGAAATGTTCCCTGTTTAAATATCATTGTTTAGTCAGTTCGCTCGCTCTGGTTGGACGACAAGCACAGAACGTTCACTATGGGATGCTGGATGTTCTACTATCATCTTTTTACAAAGTGTCTTTTCTTACAGCTTCCCTGCTAAAAGGTTTTAATAAATTCCAGAAACACTTTTCAGCTGGACTGCCGCAGCTAAAGCCGGCCACACGTACATTGGTCATACATCAAAGAGTAACTCCACTGTTGTTGAGAAAAAAAAAAACATTCCCCATCCATTCTGGGTGATCTGTGTACATTGCCGGGATTTTAACACACTTTGTTGCAGATTCCTACCTTTTGTTATTCTGAAGAAATAGCTGTTTGTTGTGCAAAATTTATCTAATCAAAGTGATTTTATAATTGTCAATTATTTATATAATTCCATGTCCTCCGATGCCGTCAATTCTGACGAAACATGTAGGATGGAGTCCACGCTCGTGACGTCCCCATGCCTGCCGACCCTATGAGGCTGTCGGTTCAATTCCATGGATTGATATATGCTGTATATATGCTTGTTTCAACTTGTTTCAATCTGATTGTGAGTAGTTGGTGCTTTTTATCTATAATACATTTTACATACAGTTTTACACTAGGTGAAATTTTCCACCCATTATATGCCAGAATAATTTCCCACCACCCCATATGAGAGCGTTTTCCACCTAAAGGGTTATTATACAAAAAATCGGGCTAACTTTTGTATTTTTTTTTTTTTTTTAATTCATAAAAGTTTTTTTTTCCCCAAAAAATGCGTTTCAAAAATTGCAGCGCAAATACTGTGTAACATACCATTTTATTCCCTAGGGTATCTGTTAGAAAAATATTTATATTGTTTAGGCGTTCTGAGTAATTTACTAGCAAAAAAATTATGATTTTTAATAGGGCTGTTACTGAATAAAATTTTCGTGTTCGATTAATCGATTTTTTTTTAAATCGATTAATCGACTAATTTCGATTAATTATAACGCACATACAGATTCAACTACTTTTAGCTGATCTCCTTGCATTGCAACTCTGCATTAGTCAGTGGTAAATGTGGTATACACTATATACAATCACCCGACTAGTTAGTTTCCACAATCCATGACTTAACTTCACAGTTCACACAAATACGTTTTAAATTCAAACTGTAGCATGTAATGATGTAAGTAATTTTTTTTTTCCACAGTAGCGTGACAATCCCTCCACCTCGGGTCTAACTAATCACTCTCACCTTATGGCATGGACCCCTGTGCAAACAGGTGGTCATGCAAGCGGGTATCAAAAGGGTTAACATGGACCATAAACTTCTCTCACGTCTCCTTAGATCTCAGCAAGGACGCAGGGTCATGGGTAGAAAGAAAATATCTAAGTGCTCACCGCTTAAGTATAAGATTACATTTTTGTGTTCAAACACAAACTACTCACATAAAGATGATAAAAACACAGCATGTAAAGCCGACAATCGTGTTAGTTCCGAAGGGCAGCAGCGGGTGACGTCATGTGTAGCTCCTCCCCCGTACGCGTTACGTTCAATCAGAACTTCAACGTCACCGGACTCCTCCCCCCTTCCCTTCGTTAGCAGACGGAGGCACTTGGGGAAGGGGGAGGAGTCCGGTAACGTCGATGTCCGTGACATCACCGGATCTCCGAGGGAACTCCCTGAAGACCCGGAAGCCGACGGAGAGGTGAGTACTGATTAACAATTAGTCGAGGAATTAATCTTTAATTTCCACAGCCCTAATTTTTACATGTAGGAGAGAAGTGTCAGAATTGGCCTGGGTGTCAAGGGGTTAATTACCATAAGTAAGTAATATACAAATAAATATTATATATTGTTTTTAAGGTAATTTGCTATATTTTCAAAAACTGTACTCAAGCAGGTGGCTTAACGGACAAATTGCTGAAGTTTGAAGTTATAACTTCCAACCAGTAATTTCACAGTAAGTAAATAAATAATACATTATTATGTTATAACATATAGCGGGGAGATGCAATTAGCGGACCTCCAGCTGTTGCAAAACTACAAGTCCCATCATGCCTCTGTCCCTGGGTGTCATGCTTGTGGCTGTCAGAGTCTTGCTATGCCTCATGGGAATTGTAGTTCTGCAACAGCTGGAGGTCCGCTAATTGCATATCCCTGACATATAGGATAATAACCACTTCAGCCCCGGACCAATTGGCAGCCAAAGGACCAGGCCCCTTTTTGCAATTCGGCACTGCGTCGATTTAACTGACAATTGCGCGGTCGTGCGATGTGGCTCCAAAACAAAATTGGCGTCCTTTTTTTCCCGCAAATAGAGCTTTCTTTTGGTGGTATTTGATCGCCCCTGCGGTTTTTATTTTTTGCGCTATAAACAAAAATAGAGCGACAATTTTGAAAAAAAAATGCAATATTTTTTACTTTTTGCTATAAGAAATATCCCCCAAAAATATATAAAAAAACATTTTTTTTCCTCAGTTTAGGGCGGTACGTATTCTTCTACATATTTTTGGTAAAAAAAATTGCAATTAGCGATTATTGATTGGTTTGCGCAAAAGTTATAGCGTTTACAAAATAGGGGATGTTTTATAGCATTTTTATTAATATTTTTTTTTTTTACTAGTAATGACGGCGATCAGCGATTTTTTTTTGTGACTGCGACATTATGGCGGACACATCGGACATTTTTGACACATTTTTGGGACCATTGTCATTTATACAGCAATCAATGCTATTTAAATGCATTAATTCCTGTATAAATGACAGTTGTAGTGAAAGAGTTAACCACTAGGGGAGGGGAGGGGTTATGGGCTGTGACGTGTGTGTGTTTTTTTACATTAGGGGGCGGGGCTGACGTCTGACGTCATTGATCGGCTTTCCCGATGACCGGGAACAGCCAATCAATGACAGGCAGCGTAGGAAGCGCGGGGAGAGGTTTGTTTACACATACCTCTCCCCGTTCTTCAGCTCCGTAACCCGATCGCGGGACACCAGCGGCGATCGGGTCTGCTGGTCCCGCGGCCGGGGTCACGGAGCTCCCGACCGGGTCGCGAGCGTGCCGCTGGCGCGCGCGCGCGCGACCCACGGGCAGGCAATTAAAGAGGACGTACAGGTACTTCCTTTTGCCTGCCCGTGCCATTCTGTAGACGTATATCTACATGAGGCGGTCGGGAAGCGGATAATATATGATTTTGCTTGATTATAACAGTACCTTTTCAGCAGGCAGCAGATTCTCATTCTCCCTCGTAACTGTGTGAGAAAAAAAATGGGATTGTGGGTAAATCTTATACCCATAAACACATGTTTTTTCCTTCTAGTTAAGAGGGCTGGGATGGAAGGGAGCATGTGTCTTCTAGACACACTCCCCCTTCTATGACACTGCAGTGAGAGGCGTGCCTCCACTGCAACATTTTTGTTGGACAGCTTGTTCCAATGGTTCTTTACTATTGGTCCAAGGCTCCAAGCTGTCCATTGAGCTCGGAGCCTCTGACAAGAAGTGATTAGAGGCACTGTGAGCTCATCCTCTCAGTCTGCTGCAAACAGAGTGTGCCACCTTATATTTAAACTGGCCGCTCTGTATGTAGCTTCTGACAGGCTGTACAAGAAGCCCCGTATCTCCGAAGTATAGGTGGCAATAGCCCCAAATTGTGACCAGTGGTGGGGTAGGACTTCAATTACCTATCCCCTAAATTTGGGGTCTCGGTGACCCCAGGTCGCCGAACTACAACCCTTGAAGCTTGATTTTTTTTTTTTTATGTTCATGGAAGGTGAGGCTCTACCTCACCTGCCTCCCGTGACTGTACGTTCCTGATATACACACATCAGCCATACCAGTATTAGCACTGACAGGTAATGGCAACTCCAAAACTGCAGCTTTTGTGGGATGTTTCTGGTCTGGACCTACCAAAAATGGTCCAAGGAAGGAAAACCGGTGAACTGGCAACAGGGTAATGGGCGGCCAAGGCTCATTGATGCACAATGGGGAGCAAAGGTTGGCCTGTGTAGTCCGATCCAATATAAGAGATACTGGAGCTCAAATTGCTAAAAAGTTGGTGCAGCGAATCACAGTTTGTTGTGTATGGGGCTGTGTAGCTGCAGACCGGTCAGGGTGTGACCCATGTCCACAGCCAACGGTCAGGGTCTGACCCATGTCCACAGCCAAAAGCTTCTACAATGGGCACACGAGCATCAGAACTGGACCAGAGGGCAATGGAAGAAGGTGGCCTGGTCTGATGAATTCAAGAATGGTTTGAGGAACACAACATCAAGTTCAAGGTGTTGACTCCAAATTCTCTAGATCCCAATCCATTCAGCATCATGATCTGTTTGATGTGCTGGAAAAACAAGTGCGATACATGGAGGCCCCACCTCCATGCAGTGCCCCATAATAGGGGCACTGATCATCAAAGTTCAGATTATCAGTGCAGCCCCATCAGTGCCCACCATCATACCTCCCAACATTTTGAGATGGGAATGAGGGACACCTACTAGCAAATGTATGTAGGTATAGGACACGCCCCCTGCCAAGCCCCCTTAACCACTTCAGCCCCGGACCAATTGGCAGCCAAAGGACCAGGCCCCTTTTTGCGATTCGGCACTGCGTTGTTTTAACTGACAATTGCGCGGTCGTGTGACGTGGCTCCAAAACAAAATTGGCGTCCTTTTTTTCCCACAAATAGAGCTTTCTTTTGGTGGTATTTGATCGCCCCTGCAGTTTTTATTTTTTGCGCTATAAACAAAAATAGAGCGACAATTTTGAAAAAAAATGCAATATTTTTTGCTTTTTGCTATAATAAATATCCCCAAAAAATATATAAAAAAAAAATTTTTTTTTTTTTCCTCAGTTTAGGCCGATATGTATTCTTCTACATATTTTTGGTAAAAAAAATCACAATTAGCGATTATTAATTGGTTTGCACAAAAGTTATAGCGTTTACAAAATAGGGGATAGTTTTATAGCATTTTTATTAATATTTTTTTTTTTTTTACTAGTAATGGCGGTGATCAGTGATTTTTATTGTGACTGCGACATTATGGCGGACACATCGGACATTTTTGACACATTTTTGGGACCTTTGTCATTTATACAGCAATCAATGCTATTTAAATGCATTAATTCCTGTATAAATGACAGTTGTAGTGAAGGGGTTAACCACTAGAGGGAGGGGAGGGGTTATGGGCTGTGACGTGTGTGTTTTTTTTTACATCAGAGGGCGGGGCTGACGTCTGACGTCATTGATCGGCTTTCCCGATGACAGGGAACAGCCGATCAATGACAGGCAGAGTAGGAAGCGCGGGGAGAGGTTAGTTTACACAGACCTCTCCCCGTTCTTCAGCTCCGTAACCCGATCGCTGGTCCCGCGGCCGGGGTCACGGAGCTCCCGACCGGGTCGCGAGCGCGCCGCTGGCGGCGCGCTCCCGACCCACGGGCAGGCAAATGCACGATCACGTACAGGAACGTGATTTTGCCTGCCCGTGCCATTCTGCTGACGTATATATGCAGTGGCCGGTCGGGAAGCGGTTAAAGGAGAATTAACCAAAAAAAAGTTAATTAAAGGGACTTTTTTCTACCACTACTATTCCTTTATACTGGCTTTCAAATTTTACAAATGCAGCAATTTAGAATTTGGATGAAAGGTTTAGCACTGGGAAACACTGTTTGAAAGATAAAAAGTGCATTTTATATACAACTATATAGATCAGGCCAAAATGAGGGACAAATGAGGGGGAAAGAGGGACAGAGGGACATTGCTCCAAATCAGGGACAGTCCCTCGAAATCAGGGACAGTTGGGAGCTATGCCCATCATTGTTGCCAGTCAGTGCTCATCAGTACCACCTCATTTATTTATTACAGGATTTATATAGCGCCAACAGTTTACGCAGCGCTTTACAATATAAAAAGGGAGACAATACAGTTATAATACTATAAAATACAAGAGGATTAAGGGGGCCCTGCTCAGAAGAGCTCACAATCTAATAACTTCATCAGTGCTGCCAATCGGTGCTCATCAGTACCGCCTCATCAGTGCTGCCAATCAGTGCTCATCAGTGCCTCCTTATCATTGTTGCAAATCAATGCTCATCAGTGCTGTCAATCAGTGCTCATCAGTGCCGCCTCATCAGTGTTGCCAGTCAGTGCTCATCAGTGCCTCCTTATCATTGTTGCAAATCTGTGCTCATCAGTGCCGCCTCATCAGTGCTGCCAATCAGTGCTCATCAGTGCCACCTCATCAGTGCTGCCAATCAGTGCTCATCAGTGCCACCTCATCAGTGCTGCCAATCAGTGCTCATCAGTGCCACCTCATCAGTGTTGCCAATCAATGCTCATCAGTGCTGTCAATCAGTGCTCATCAGTGCCGCCTCATCAGTGTTGCCAGTCAGTGCTCATCAGTGCCTCCTTATCATTGTTGCAAATCTGTGCTCATCAGTGCCGCCTCATCAGTGCTGCCAATCAGTGCTCATCAGTGCCACCTCATCAGTGCTGCCAATCAGCGCTCATCAGTGCCACCTCATCAGTGCTGCCAATCAGTGCTCATCAGTGCCACCTCATCAGTGTTGCCAATCAATGCTCATCAGTGCTGTCAATCAGTGCTCATCAGTGCTGCCTCATCAGTGTTGCCAGTCAGTGCTCATCAGTGCCTCCTTATCAGTGTTGCCAATCAGTGCTCATCAGTGCCACCTCATCAGTGCTGTCAATTAGTGCTAATCTGTGCCACCTCATCAGTGCTGCCAATCAGTGCTAATCTGTGCCACCTCATCAGTGCTGCCAATCAGTGCTGCAAATCAGTGCCACCTAGCAGTGCCCTTCAGTGCCACATATCAGTGCCCATTAGTGCCGCATATGAGTGCAGCTTCATCAATGTCTCCTCACCAAGGCCCTGAAGGTTCTATTTACGCCTGTGACCGCTTTAAATTTAAAACAAGATATGTGTTTAGGAAAACCAAGTTTTTCAATCCCACCAGTGTGAAAAGGGCCTTATTCTAAACTCAGCATCAGCAACAATTAAGCATCATTCCCAATGGTTTGAATTCCCAAGACAAATTAAAAAAAAAAAAAGAAAAAGCTCCACTTTTTAATCCGCAACATCCAGCCGCGCATTTAAAAAGAAAAAAAAAAAAAGTTGCTGCAAGATTTGTTTTTTTTTTGTTTTTGTTTTTTTTTTTTAATCATCCGTCAGTCGGAAATAAAGATGAATGATGGTTTTAGGGGAAGGCTTTGTGTTTGCTTTCTGGAGTTTCAGCCTAACCGGAGATTTAAATACAAAATTGAGGTATGCATATCCTAAATTCAGCTGGCAGCGAGCAAAGGACCTGTCAGATTAAAATCTGAATGGATGAGATAACCAGCTTATCTTCATAAGAAAAGGCTCTCGGGGGCCAAAGTATTCAAGGCAAAGTGTTTATGTTTGTTTTAACCTGGGGAACTGCGCAGTGCAATATTTCAGATGGCTGCTTTCTCATTAGCCTTTGGAAGGAAGCGGAGTGTCTATTTGCACGAGCAACAAAAGGAAAAAAAACGGGGGCGGCAGGGGGAGAAAATGTCAGCTTGGGTGAACACAGAATGAACGAGGGGGCCAGGCCAGTCACCCCTCACCTTCTATCGGCTGCTCAGCTTGCAGCTGCAGTAAGTACACACGGCGAGCGAAGGGGACGCACGCAGATTTATTCGCCCCGCACGTGAGCGGGGGAACGCAGACAGATCAGCTGTATTTGTACAGTGAATAGAGAGCCCCCTACACCCACCCCAATGTGAAAGCGAGCGGCCCTGGCAGCTGCCTGTCACCAGACAGAGAGGAAGGGGGACAGTGTGCGGGTGATTAACAATCTACATTACAATCATTAGCATCTTTAGAACACTGGATTTGGATAGTCTTTTGGATCACCTAACAAAGGCCTGGAATAAATGGAACCTTGGGGGGGGGGGGGGTGGGGGGGAGTTGGATTGGTTTAACCAACTTACTATCCGAAGACGTCTCCTATATTAGTTTGCTAATAAGATTTGGCCATTGTCACTGGACAGCAGAATAAACAGAGAATCCATTGAGCCCGAAAAACTGTCATTAATATGGCGCAGATCGCAACAGTTTTACCAGTGCGACGAATTGACAAAGTGGAGTGCAACACGTGCGTCAGAAATCAGAAAATCCAGATTTTGTGCGACTTATCGTAAAAAAAAAAAAAAAAAAATGCAGATATTTTAGGCGCCATAAAGTGGAAGTAAGGCCCCTTTCACACTGGGGCGGGAGCCGCGGTGACGGTAAAGCAGCGCTATATTTAGCGCTGCTTTACCATCGTTTTGCCCGCGGGTTTCGGCCGCTCGCGGTGCGTTTTTACCCCCCCCGCAAGCGGCCGAAAAAGGGTTAATATCCCCCGCAGAGCGCCGCCGTCCTGCTAGCGCACCGCTCCAGTGTGAAAGCCCGCCGGCTTTCACACTGGAGTGAATGGGGCCGGTTTTTTCAGGCGGTATACAGGTGCTATTTTTAGCGCTGTACCGCCTGAAAACCGCCCCAGTGTGAAAGGGGCCTAAACTTCCATCTCTGATGCCCCGTACACACGGTCAGAAATTCCGACCACAATATCCGTTCGTTTTTTTCCGACGGATTTTGTCCAACACTGGTGTTGCATACACACGGTCGGACAAAGTTGTCGGAAAATCTGATCATTCTGAACGTGGTGACGTTCGTTGCGTACGACGGAACTACGTAGAGGCTAGTAGCCAATAGGTTTGGTCTCCTAATTTGATCTGAGCATGCGTGGCACTTTGTCCATCGGAATTCTCTACACACGATCGGAAAAAGTCCGATCGGATTTTGTTGTCGGAAAATTGATAGCAAAAAGTCAGGTGGAGCCCACACACGGTTGGATTTTCCGACAACATGGTCCGATCGGACATTTTCCCTCGGAATTTCCGACCGTGTGTACGGGGCATGACTTGTACCTATAGGTAAGCCTATAATAAGTAAGCCTATAGGTACTGTAAATATCTATTAAGCGTGCGCCGTTTAGGAGGTACAGTTGTGCTCATAAGTTTACATACCCTGGCAGAATTTATGATTTCTTGGCCATTTGTCAGAGAATATCAATGATAACACAATAATGTTTCTTTCACTCACGGTTAGTGTTTGGCTGAAGCCATTTATTATCAATCAACTGTGTTTACTCTTTTTAAATCATAATCACAACAGAAACTACCCAAATGACCCTGATCAAAAGTTTACATACCCCAGTTCTTAATACCGTGTATTCCCCCCTTTAAAGAGAAAGTAAACCCTGATGGGTTTCCTTCCTCTTTGTTTCCCTGCAAAGGAAAAGCATAATGGACTACTATGCATGGCATAGTAGTCCATTATATGTCACTTACCTGACACAGAAGCCAGCGATGTCACCGCTGTCCCCTCTTCCATGAAGCGTCCGTCCTCCTTCCGGATATCGCGGCTCCGGCGCTGTGATTGGCCGGAGCCGCGATTACGTCACTCCCACGTATGTGCGAATCCGAAAAACAATGAAAATCCGAAAAAAAAACAAATTAGAAACAACGAAATACGAATGAAGAAAATCCGAAAAACGAAAACAGGAACAACGAAAATGAACGAAAATCCGAAAAACGAAAACCGGAACAACGAAAATGAACGAAAAAATTTGTACATTCGTAACTTTTTTTTTTTTTTTTTCGATTCGTAATTTTCCGTGTCTCTTACAATGGCGCTGCTTAACGTGCTTCGAATGGATTGAACGAAAAAATTCGTACATTCGTAACTTTTTTTTTCGATTCGTAACTTTTTTTTCCGATTCGTAACTTTTTTTTTCAAATCGTAAATTATTAAAATGTAATAATGGCATACACATTACATAAAATTATGAATTATGCTACGAATCTACGAATGTTACGAATGTTACGAATGTACGAATAAATACGAATGCGTCCGAATTTCGAATAAACGAATAAACGAAAATTAAACTAACGAAAAAACGAATCAACGAAAAAATAACTCTTACGAATGTACGAATCGTTACGAATACGAACACCGACGACTTACGAATGTACGAATCGTTACGAATACGAACACCGACGACTTACGAATGTACGAATCGTTACGAATCAATGGAAACGAAAAAAAAAAACAAACGAAAATAAACAAATTTTTTTCAGAAACGAAAAAAACGAAATGAAAATAAACGAATTTTTTTGTTGTGCACATGTCTACCCCCAAGCGTGTCCTGATGAAGCAAAATAGCGAAACACGTTGATGCACACTGCCGTCCAATTGGTATAAACTCTCTTGTTTACACTAGTTACTCTTTATTATCATATGCCTACTGTATATTTTTAATTCTTTTTTTTACTTGACCTGTTTGATATGATTTAATGTTGATAAAAATATATTTTTGTACTATATCATTGTCCATCTTGCCTGTAAAGTCCGAACCAGGGCCTTGTGGCTCTTTATCCTTTCTCTCTAATCCGTGGCAGCATACTGCCATGTTGTCACCAGGAAAGATTGTATCAAATGCTGTAATTTACTGTATAAAAGAAAGAGAGAGATTGGGACTTTGAATGAAGTGTATGCTCCATAATGAGCAAATCACTTCCATCCCTATTAAACTATTAAACTTTGAGGAAAGGGGGAAATTTTGGAACTTTGAATGAGATGTGTGTTTGCAAAAAATAAACATATTACATGATCAAAAAAGGTTTATTTATGCATTGCACAAAGGTACATAGCAGATATGACTAGCTGATAGGCATATAATACATATAGAAAAATTATATTATTGCACAAGCTTAAAATCCAAAGAGCATTGTATATTACAATGCTCTTTGGATTTTAAGCTTGTGCAATGATTCTGCATTTGCTTCTGAAGAAGTGGAATGTATCCACGAAACGCGTCAAGCTTATTAATGCAGTCTTTACTCAATCATGTTTGTATATTACAAACATGATTGAGTAAAGACTGCATTAATAAGCTTGACGCGTTTCGTGGATACATTCCACTTCTTCAGAAGCAAATGCAGAAATCAAGTCTATAAAACAATATATATATCTAAGATTACTCTGAGGAATTAAATAAGGATGTAGGGGAAGGAAAAAACCCAAACACCCTAAATGACTTACTTAACAGTTCTAAAAATGGTCATGTGATGCTAAAGCCAGCTAATAAATGAAGGCCGGGACAAATCCCCACTTATTCCTCAATGCTGTAATTTCCCTTTCCTACCGCCAATCCATGGCAGAATATTACCACACGTAGGCTGCTATGTTGGTGCCAGGAAAACAGAAAGTTGTGTCAGAATCTTACCATAATTTTCCTTTACTTGCGCCAATCCACGGCAGCCTACATGTGGTAGTACGCTGCCATGCTGGTGCCAGGAAAATAAGTTTTGCCTTTAGTTCTAATTTAACACATATTACTAAAATGACTTTTTTAGTTGATCCAATTCTCATGTATATAAAAAAAGATATCCATGCCTGACAAAGAAACCTAACATCCTCAAAAATGCCAGTCTATTGAATTACCCAATACATGGCAAGACTCCAAACTTTTTTGCTTTCCTCCATGGCGCAGTACAACATTCTGCTGCAACTAAAAAAAAAAAAAAACGTTTGCAAGACCTAAGATTTCGTAAAACTTTTTGAGTAATATAAAAGTGTTGTATCATGGTACATAGATCCTAATCTATAAGTATTCCTGCAATGCTATTAATTGCACGCCTGTGAGTACGGCCCGCTCTTCGGAATTCTAGCTGTGCTCTTCCCGGTGCCACTTAGTAAATAGCTCGGGGGGTCAGCCGGCGTTATATGCTCTATGATATCTCCGTCTTGGAATTTTGGATGTGCAGTCGGGGCTGGCTTTATAACAGTTTTGGAATATTCCCGAGGCGTCTACAGATAGAGAGTTCTTTCAGCTCGCTCTGACAGTCTGGCTGTGTAGAGACGCGCCATCGCGAGCCCCGTCGGAGGAGCCCCCGAGTAGGAAAATTGCAGGAGATGAGACCGTGAAAGGTGAGTGACAGCAGATTGGAGACTCCGAGCGGCTGACATTTCGCTGACCTTTTACCAGAACTGCTATGGCGTGCTGGTAATTAAAGCTTCCTGCTTCCTTACACGGCCATTATAAGTTCTTGATCTTTGAATCTTCCCGAAATATGGATGTGGTTGACCGGCTCGGAGTGACTCCAAGGAATGGCATTTGATGTCTTCTCTGTAATATACCAGCGGGCGAAGGGTTAAGATAAAGCTAAACCCAACCTGATGACATTCAGTTGGCTTAGGGCCCATTCAGATCTTGGCATCCTGGTGAAATGCGTTAACTTACATGCGTTAACGCCCTTTTTTTTTTTTTTTCACATTACATTAGGGTAGCCCTTTCAATCGAACAAGCTGGCAATGCATCTGTAGCACCCTCCTATTATTATTATTATTATATAGGATTTATACAGTTTGCGCAGAGCATTACAACATGAGGGCAGACAGAATAATTACAATGCAACCTAATACAGTAGGAATCAGAAGGCCCTGCTCGTTAGATATATAGACAAAAAAACGGCGCTGGGAAAAACGTGTACAATATGAACGTGAAAAGAAACAAAAGATGTGCAGCTGCTGGTACAAAAAGTGCTAAAACTTTCAAATATGCTTAAACCAATAAAACAGCGCTGGCAAACAAAATTGTGATCAAATAATAAAAAATTCCCACAAAATTGACTTGCATCAAAAAATTGTGTATGATAAAACAATTATATATGTGAAAAAAATATTATGAGTAACAAAATAAAAAATGATCATAAAACTAATTCCATGTGTATCAAATTAATGATAAACCACAAACAAATATGTGATGAAAAATAAAAAAAATGTGAATGTGTCCAGTAATAAACCCAAAAAACCAAGACCAAAGTACATATAAGCTCCTCCTTGGAATGGACTCACCGGACCAGTAGACAAACAGCAGAGCAAAGGGCAGATATGCAGACAAGCTGTGATACGGCAAGCAGGCATAAAAAGCAAAGCTGGAGAAAAACAAGCCAGAGGATCCAGGGAGCGATGTATGCACACAGGCACAGTAATTTTCTTGGGGGTGTTGGACCGATAAAAGAAGAGAGCAAATTGTAAAAGCTGTAGCAGGATATTAAATGCGCACTCTGCGCTACTAACAGGATGTAAAGGGGAAGGCAAACTTCTCAGGCAAACTTCTCAGATACTTCCGTGGTTGCAGCTGATCCAGCGTGCGCTCCACGGGAACAGGAAGTGGCGTCAATGGTTCTTTGGCCGGAAATTACGTCGACGCGTTTCGCCCCTCCTCCAGGGCATCATCAAAAGACAATGCTCGTTAGAGCTTACAATATAAAAGGGAAGGATTTAGTTTGTTATTCTTAGAATAGGTTACTAGAGAGGCTCGGGTTAATTTAGTCTTTCTTGGCTCCTCTGTAAACATTGGAGCGGTGTGTGATTATTTTTGGCTGGTTTGGGACTCACAGGCTTGCAGGCTCAACTACTTCTTCCTGCCTTCTAGTGGATTTTGTAGTGGGCTGGAAGAGGCAGACCCTGGGTCTGAATATTTCTGTGGTCACAGCCAATCCCTTGGGGGGGGGGTGCCCAGTAGGTGGCTGAGAAGGAGATAAATAGTTTGAGGCCTGAAGCAGCAGGGATCTTGTCTAGGAGGATAAGAGCCCAGCCAGTAGGGCTGCTGCTTGCAGGAGTTCATTGAGGTCCCAGCTCAGGGAGAGCTGGGGGGCCTATTGTCAAGGGTCCATCGATGTCCCAGCTCAGTGAGAGCTGGGGGCCTAGTGCCACGGGTCCATCGAGGTCCCAGCTCAGCGAGAGCTGGGAGGCCTATCATCTGGAATCAACGAAGTCCCAGTTTAGTGGGAGATGAGGGGCCTATTTTCTGGAAGCAGTTGGAGCGATCCCTGAGGATCTGGCCAGGAAATTCACAGGGGAGGTGTCTGGCCAATATTGGACAAGAGGCATCCAAGTATCTGACATCGTGAGTAGAGGCCTGGAAGTAGGATCGAAGTGTCTGTCTGCTGACTTGGGGCTTCCACTCCTGAGGGTCCCAGGATTGCTTGTGTCCTCCGGGTATTTTGTGGACCAAATTTGGAGTATCCCAAACTTCCCTGCACCCCAACCAAGTTCAATCTGTATTAAAACATAAAAAGACACCCCTTGCCTGGTCATTGAATAGTGAGACTGTTCGAGTGGTTATGTGCCTGGTTGCCTGAATACCCAAATGGGAAGAGAATCTGGGGCAAATCAGCGGGACAGATAAGGGGTCTGCCCTACACATCAAAACAATGCAGTATACACAACAGACGTTTTGCTGAAAGAGAGGTACAGGCAGGCCTCCTGTACCAGGCCCCATGGGGTCAGCTTCTGGGCCCGGACCTGACGAGGGCTGGAAACATAGCTTACCCCCAGCAGAAATCCCTGCATACAGTATATGCATCTGAGAGTGCAGAGGGGAAGATTGCCCCCTCCAGGCCGCTGTCTCGTTCACTCTCAGCCTGCAGCGTTGGGGTTTTGATGGTGATGGAGGACACTGCTCCAATATTGCGAAACCTGTTCTTGTGGTTGATGGGCCACTGTCCCGCTCACTCTCAGCCTGCAGCGTCATGGTTTCCATGGTCATTTAATCCAATGAAAATAAAAAACAAACAGTTTCACCTTCTTTTCTAAGGGAGGGAGGATGTCAGTTGACAGGTAGGCTGTATAGGGCACTGTGATTCCTAAAGGCAGCCCTGCACACGACCGTTACCATGTGTTGGGGTGTGCTACAATACAGGTGCATTAGAGCTCTGTTGCCTTAGAGCATTGGGGTGCTATTTAAAATGAATGGCACCACAATGTACAACGCATGTAAGACGCATTGCGGTAAAAGTGTGTTTCCGATCTTAAAGTATAGCTATATACAAAAAAAGCTTTACATTAAATAGGGTAGCGAAGGGTCATTCGCTGCTATGCTCATGGCAGCTGACTCGCCCACACCATGAGAAGGCATGACTCTGATCTGGGACAGGTGGCATGCAAGGACACCTCCAGCATTCAGGAGACGATGATGATCCACCACCTCCAGATCTCCTCCACTTCCCAGCATTCAGGAGAATATGAGGATCCACCTCCTCCAGATCTCCTCCACTTCCCAGCATTCAGGAGAAGATAAGGATCCACCTCCTCAAGATCTCCTCCACTTCCCAGCATTCAGGAGAAGATGAGGATCCACCTCCTCCATATCTCCTCCTCTTCCCCGGATTCAGGAGAAGATGAGGATCCACCTCCTCCAGATCTCCTCCACTTCCCAGCATTCAGGAGAAAATGAGGATCCACCTCCTCCAGATCTCCTCCACTTCCCAGCATTCAGGGGAAGATGAGGATCCACCTCCTCCAGATCTCCTCCACTTCCCAGCATTCAGGAGAAGATGAGGATCCACCTCCTCCATATCTCCTCCACTTCCCAGCATTCAGGAGAAGATGAGGATTCACCTCCTCTATATCTCCTCCACTTCCCAGCATTCAGGAGAAAACGAGGATCCACCTCCTCCAGATCTCCTCCACTTCCCAGCATTTAGAAGATAAGGATCCACCTCCTCCATATCTCTTCCACTTCCCAGCATTCAGGAGAAGATGAGGATCCACCTCCTCCATATCTCCTCCACTTCCCAGCATTCAGGAGAAGATGAGGATCCACCTCCTCCAGATCTCCTATATTCCCAGCATTCAGGAGAAGATGAGGATCCACCTCCTCCAGATCTCCTCCACTTCCCAGCATTCAGGAGAAGATGAGGATCCACCTCCTCCAGATCTCCTCCACTTCCCAGCATTCAGGAGAAGATGAGGATTCACCTCCTCTATATCTCCTCCACTTCCCAGCATTCAGGAGAAAACGAGGATCCACCTCCTCCAGATCTCCTCCACTTCCCAGCATTTAGAAGATAAGGATCCACCTCCTCCATATCTCTTCCACTTCCCAGCATTCAGGAGAAGATGAGGATCCACCTCCTCCATATCTCCTCCACTTCCCAGCATTCAGGAGAAGATGAGGATCCACCTCCTCCAGATCTCCTATATTCCCAGCATTCAGGAGACGATGAGGATCCACTTCCTCCAGATCTCCTCCACTTCCCAGCATTCAGGGGAAGATGAGGATCCACCTCCTCCAGATCTCCTCCACTTCCCAGCATTCAGGAGAAGATGAGGATCCACCTCCTCCATATCTCCTCCACTTCCCAGCATTCAGGAGAAGATGAGGATCCACCTCCTCCATATCTCCTCCACTTCCCAGCATTCAGGAGAAGATGAGGATCCGCCTCCTCCATATCTCCTCCACTTCCCAGCATTCAGGAGAAGATGAGGATCCACCTCCTCCATATCTCCTCCACTTCCCAGCATTCAGGAGAAGATGAGGATCCACCTCCTCCGTATCTCCTCCACTTCCCAGCATTCAGGAGAAGATGAGGATCCACCTCCTCCATATCTCCTCCTGTCCTCTGCTCTGGTGTGAAGAGAGGACTGTGTGATTGGGGGGCTTTGTATGGGGAGACTGTGTGATTTTAGGGCTCTGTGGTGGGAGGGGGGGGGGGGTTCCGTGTGTGGGGATGGTGTGACTGGTGGGGGGACTGTCTGATTGAGTAGGGGGTCCTCTGATGTGATAGGCGACTCTCATGTAAAAGGGGGGAGTTCTGATGTTAAGGGGGACCTCTTATGTGAAGGAAGGACTCTGATGTAAAATTAATTTCATCAGGGTGGTAGTGTGCATCGTCCCAGGCTCAGGTTTCCCATTGATAAGTAAAATTTAAAATTTTTAGACTGGGGTGCCTCTGGATTTTGCATATTTTTAAAGGGTTCCTGAACTAAAAAAAGGTTAAGAAATGCTGGTCTGAGTTCATCAAAGGCTCCAGGTATTTTGTTTTATGACGGATTCCCTTTAAAGCCGCCAGACTAGATTGCTGATCGGCTGCTAATTGCACTCTACTCTTTGTCTTGATACATAAGCCCGTATGTCTTTCTTTAAAGCAAGTTATTTCACTCATTGAAAATTTCGTAAACTACTGTTGTGTCTGCCTGCTGGACCAAATGTTGTGTCTACCTCTTTAAAGGGAACAAGGTGGTTCATAATGTAATGGCTAGAACCTTGCTGACGTGAGCTTACAATCTGCAGGTATGACTACGATGGGGGCAGATAACATGAATGAGCCTTCCATTCCAAGTACGACACTTGCTGCACACACAAACATGCTGTGTCAATAAATGTGCCCTCACCTAGGACAATTATAGACCAAGAGAGGTCATTCCAGACCTTCTCTTTAATATTGTATCTGAGAATGAGTTGTAGGCTAATGTGTCTTGCTGTATATTGACAGGCTGGGGGTGAAGAAACAGTTGGACGAAGGTTGTATCTACATAAATTCACACTTATCTACTTCCATTTCCCCCCTACACCATATAGGCCAGCCTTTCTCAACTTTTTTTCTCAATTTTCAGGTCTCAGGGAACACTTGCTAAAACAAATTTATCAAGGGTTAGCAGGAAGAATGCTTCTTGCATTGGTGGCCATTGGGAAGAGTGGGCCCCTTTACAGTGGCGGTCATATTACCCCACTGGACCTGGAACTATGTATGCACCATCATGGACCATCGCTATCAGACTGGAGATAAATCAGCCACAGCTCAAGAGCCCCTGGGAACCTTTGGAGGAACCCTGGTTGAGAATGGCTGAATCGAATTTGACATGTTGCTGAAAATTCTTGAATCTGTTACATTTTGTATTAACTTGAATAACTGTATCCAATGCAAATATGGCTGCCTGTATTATTTTATTGCTCATGGAACAATAGCTGCTGGCACTGACTGAAAAAAAAAAAGGCAGGCTAGTTGTACAGAAGTTAATAGATTCAGCAAGGACCGGCTGAATTTACAGTATCTCACAAAAGTGAGTACACCCCTCACATTTTTGTAAATATTTTATTCTATCTTTTCATGTGACAACACTGAAGAAATTACACTTTTCTACAATGTAAAGTAGTGAGTGTACAGCTTGTATAACAGTGTAAATCTGCTGTCCCCTCAAAATAACTCAACACACAGCCATTAATGTCTAAACTGCTGGCAGCAAAAGTGAGTACACCCCTAAGTGAAAATGTCCAAATTGGGCCCAAAGTGTCAATATTTTGTGTGGCCACCATTTTCCAGCACTGCCTTAACCCTCTTGGGCACGGAGTTCACCAGAGCTTCACAGGTTGCCACTGGAGTCCTCTTCCCCTCCTCCATGATGACATCACGGAGCTGGTGGGTGTTAGAGACCTTGCGCTCCTCCATCATCTGTTTGAGGATGCCCCACAGATGATCAATAGGGTTTAGGTCTGGAGGCATGCTTGGTCAGTCCATCACCTTTACCCTCAGTTTCTTTAGCAAGGCAATGGTCATCTTGGAGGTGTGTTTGGGGTCGTTATGTTGGAATACTGCCCTGCGGCCCAGTCTCTGAAGGGAGGGGATCATGCTCTGCTTCAGTTTATCACAGTACATGTTGGCATTCATGGTTCTCTCAATGATCTGTAGCTCCCCAGTGCCGGCAGCACTCATGCAGCCCCAGACCATGACACTCCCACCACCATGCTTGACTGTAGGCAAGACACACTTGTCTTTGTACTCCTCACCTGGTTGCCCCCACACACGCCTGACACCATCTGAACCAAATAAGTTTATCTTGGTCTCATCAGACCACAGGACATGGTTCCAGTAATCCATGTCCTTAGTCTGCTTGTCTTCAGCAAACTGTTTGCAGGCTTTCTTGTGCATCATCTTTAGAAGAGGCTTCTTTTTGGGACAACAGCCATGCAGAGCAATTTGATGCAGTGTGCGGCGTATGGTCTGAGCACTGACAGGCTGACCCCCCCCCCCACCCCTTCAACCTCTGCAGCAATGCTGGCAGCACTCATTTGTCTATTTCCCAAAGACAACATCTGGATATGATGTTGAGCACGTGCACTCAACTTCTTTGGTGGACCATGGTGAGGCCTGTTCTGAGTGGAACCTGTCCTGTTAAACCGCTGTATGGTCTTGGCCACCGCGCTGCGGCTCTGTTTCAAGGTCTTGGTAATCTTCTTATAGCCTAGGCCATCTTTATGTTGAGCAACAATTCTTTTTTTCAGATCCTCAGAGAGTTCTTTGCCATGAGGTGCCATGTTGAACTTCCAGTGACCAGTATGAGAGAGTGGGAGCGATAACACCAAATTTAACACACCTGCTCCCCATTCACACCTGAGACCTTGTAACACTAACGAGTCACATGACACCAGGGAGGGAAAATAGCTAATTGGGCCCAATTTGGACATATTCACTTAGGGGTGTACTCACTTTTGTTGCCAGCGGTTTAGACATTAATGGCTGTGTGTTGAGTTATTTTGAGGGGACAACAAATTTACACTGTTATACAAGCTGTACACTCACTACTTTACATTGTAGCAAAGTGTCATTTCTTCAGCGTTGTCACATGAAAATATAGAATAAAATATTTACAAAAATGTGAGGGGCAGGGGCGGAATGACCGAGGGCCCCGGGCCACTAGGGGACCCATCAGGGTTGCCAGCCTCAGTAAAACCAAGGACAGTATTTAAAAATCTGTGTTTTTTTTACATCTGTCTCTGAAATGTCCCTTACCGAGATCCTTTTGGTCTAAAAATCCAGAGATTATATCTGCCCCACCTCTCCAGTACCTTCTCAGCCATGTCTGTGTATACTGTGTGTACATGAATGTGTATACTGTTTGATTGTATACTGTGTGTGTGTATACTGTGTGGCCCCATAATCTCCTATTGCCCGTGGGCCCCATGAGTTGTTAGTCCACCCCTGGTGAGGGGTGTACTGACTTTTGTTAGATACTGTAGATCCACCGAAGTAAAAAAGCACGGAATTCGCCGTGGATGAGGGAACCCAATCTCCTTTTTTTCTTTTTCATTCAAGCCGCTGATTTTGTGGCTATAAAAGCCTTGTGGCTTCACTGCCCGTTTCCTACTGCGCATGCGCGAGTCGCGCATCGCTTTGTGAATGGGGCACGCTGTGTTCTGGGACACACAGTTCCCAGAACACACTGTGCCCTATTACCCAGAAGACAACGCGAGGAGGAGGGAAGACTGAAGATCACCGCGGAGTAGGAAGAGGCAAATTAGGATGATCTGCCTAGCAACAGGCATTTCTGGTAAGTTTAAAAAAAAAATGTTTTTTTTCATTTTTTTTTTCATATTGTTTGCAACATTTTAATGTAGTTTGGTTTTTCAGGGTGGCCCTCCACTTTATATATTTCTCTACAATTTCCTAACTCATTACATACGGCTGGAGTAAAAAATCGAATATGTTATTATTTATGGTATTGAGTTATGAACATGCACTGCAGACCAGTGTTAATTTTGATATCAAATTTCAATTTAGTTTTAGTCTTATGCCGCGTACACACGATCAGATTTTCCGACGGGAAATGTTGGATGTGAGCTTGTTGTCGGAAAGTCCGACCGTGTGTACGCTCCATTGAACATTTGCTGTCGGACTTTCCGACAGCAAATTAGTAAATGTGGGCTCGCAGGTTCTCAAATTTTCCGCCAACAAAACTTTGTTGTTGGAACTTCCGATCGTGTGTACACAAGTTCGTCGCACAAAAGTCCATGCATGCTCTGAATCAAGCAGAAGGAGCCGCACTGGCTATTGAACTTCCTTTTTCTTGGCTCGGCGTACGTGTTGTACGTCACCGCGTTCTCACGTTCGGAATTGTTGGCCAACATTTGTGGGACCGTGTGTATGCAAGACAAGTTGGAGCCAACGCCCTTCGAACAAAAATCCATGGTTTTGTTGTCGGAAAGTCCGATCATGTGTTCGGGGCATTAGTCTTTTGACTAAAATGCATTTTAGCTTAAAGTGGTGTTTCCACCAAAAAAAAAAAATAGCTGAAAATTCATAAAAAAATTAAATAATTGGAATTTTTTTTTTAACTTACCTCTAAATGCCTGTTGCTAGGGGGTCCCTTGTAGTCTGCCTCCTTCAGTGCCCGGGCAATGACATCACTTCCCCTCGGTGCCGCACAGTCATCTGGGACCTGTCACATGTCCCAGATGACTGCGCGGCGTATCACGGCGATTGGCGCCGCTCGCGCATGCGCAGTGGGTGCCCGGCTGTGAAGCCATAGCCGGGTGCCCACAGTAATGCCCCGTACACACGGTTGGAAATTCCGACCACAAAATCCGTCGGATTTTTTCCGACGGATTTTGTCCGACACTGGTGTTGCATACACACGGTCGGACAAAGTTGTCGGAAAATCCGATCATTCTGAACGTGGTGACGTTCGTTGCGTACGACGGAACTACGTAGAGGCTAGTAGCCAATAGCTTTGTTCTTGTAATTTGATCTGAGCATGCGTGGCACTTTGTCCGTCGGAATTCGCTACACACGATTGGAAAAAGTCAGATCGGACTTTGTTGTCTGAAAATTTGAGAGCAGGAGATAAAACTTTGTCCGTCGGAAAATCCGACGAAAAAAGTCCGATGGAGCCTACACACGGTCGGAATTTCCGACAACATGGTCCGATAGGACATTTTTCGTCGGAAAATCCGACCGTGTGTACGGGGCATAAGAATGCCGGCGCTGCGCACGGAGTGGGGATCGAGGGGGAGGCTTCGTTCCCCCCCATCGCTGGACCCTGGGACAGGTAAGTGTCCGATTATTAAAAGTCAGCAGCTGCAGTATTTGTAGCTGCTGACTTTTACATTATTTTTTTTTGGGGCACCCCACTTTAAGTCGTATTTTAGTCATCTCAATTGTTTTCATTTTAGTCGTATTTTAGTCGACTAAAGTGGTATTAAGTTAGTCGACTAAAATGTTTTAGTAGACTAAATGAACACTGGTTGTAACCAAGTCAATCAATGGATCGACTTGGGTACAATCATCCTGCCTTATACATGGATCGAATCTCAGCCGTTCCCTGCGGAACCAATCAAAATTTGAACAATCTATAGCCAGCTTTGGTCCAGAACAGATAATAATTGGTCTCTGTAGCCGGGAAGTAGGTTGTGTATGCCCCCCGCTGATTAGTCGGCCTTTACATATTCGATTTGGGAGGGGGGGGTCGTTGGTCTTGCAGCCTCCTTCCAGGGAGCCATTAGAATCCAGTTGCACCATGAATCAGAATTAATGAGAAGTAAATGGCCAGCAAATGACATACCCTGGGCATTTTGTTGGTGTGAATAGAAGAGACCAACTGTCATTTCTTTCAAGTAAAGACAAAGAGCCGGTCGTTTAGAGCGTGTTAAAGGGTGTAATTACACGGCATTATCTCAGGTAAAGCCTATGTGCTGTCTGGGGCACAGGAATACCAGAGCCGGACAGCAAAGGGAGAGAGGCTTGAGTAGGAGCCGGGTGGGATCAGGTCAGACTGGCCCTAGGCTCAGCCAGGGGTGAGCATGTCCAAAGAAAGACACACAGGTCAGCAGAAGGCTACCTGGCAACGTCCTCGAAATTCCTTCTCCACCTGCTTCAATTCCATGCAGAAAAATCCCCAGTTCATCATAAATGGAGCTACAGCAGTAATGGAACCTGGAAGGCCCATTCACACTATCAGGGTGCAATAACGCCATAGCTCCCAACTGTCCCTGATTTGGAGGGACTGTCCCTGATTTGGAGCAATGTCCCTCTGTCCCTCATTCCTCCTCATTTGTCCCTCATTTTGATCTGGTCTATATAGTTGTTAGACATGTGCACAATAGAAAAATTAGTTTAGTTTAGTTTCGTTTCTGTTCATTTCCGTTGATTCGAAACGATTCGCAATTTCGTAAGTCGTCGGTGTTCGTATTCGTAACGATTCGCAATTTCGTAAGTCGTCGGTGTTCGTATTCGTAACGATTCGTAAATTCGTAAGTCGTCGGTGTTCGTATTCGTAACGATTCGTAAATTCGTAAGTCGTCGGTGTTCGTATTCGTACCGATTCTTATTTTCGTAAGAGTTATTTTTTCGTTGATTCGTTTTTCCGTTAGTTTAATTTCCGTTTATTCGAAATTCGGACGCATTCGTATTTTCGTAGATTTAGTTACATTCGTACTTTCGTAAGATTGATTTATTCGTACTTTCGTAACATTGTTTTCGTAGATTCGTAATCGGAGCATAATTCATAATTTTATGTAATGTGTATGCTATTATTACATTGTAAGAGACACGGAAAATTACGAATCGAAAAAAAAAGTTACGAATGTACAAATTTTTTCGTTCAATCCATTCGAAGCACGTTAAGCAGCGCCATTGTAAGAGACACGGAAAATTACGATTCGCAAAAAAAAAAAAGTTATGAATGTACAAATTTTTTCGTTCAATCCATTCGAAGCAAGTTAAGCAGCGCCATTGTAAGAGACACGGAAAATTACGAATCGAAAAAAAAAAAAAGTTACGAATGTACAAATTTTTTCATTCAATCTATTCGAAGCACGTTAAGCAGCGCCATTGTAAGAGACACGGAAAATTACGAATCGCAAAAAAAAAAAAAAAAAAGTTACGAATGTACAAATTTCTTCATTCAATCTATTCGAAGCACGTTAAGCAGCGCCATTGTAAGAGACACGGAAAATTACGAATCACAAAAAAAAAAAAGTTACGAATGTACGAATTTTTTCGTTCAATCCATTCGAAGCACGTTAAGCAGCGCCATTGTAAGAGACACGGAAAATTACGAATCGCAAAAAAAAAAAAAGGTCACGAATGTACGAATTTTTTTGTTCAATCCATTCGAAGCACGTCAAGCAGCGCCATTGTAAGGGACACGGAAAATTACCAATTCAAAAAAAAAAAAGTTACGAATGTACAAATTTTTTCGTTCATTTTGATTTTCGTTGTTCCTGTTTTCGTTTTTCTTCTTTCGTAGTTTCGTTGTTTCTAATTTGATTATTTCGGATTTTCGTTGTTTTTCATATTCGTTCGATTTGATAATTCGTTATTCGTTCAAATTTTTAGCGAATCATTCGTTCATTCGTACGATAACGAATCATAACGAATTTTAACGGGAAAAGAAAAAAAAAGAAAAAAAAGAAAAAAAACGAAACGAATTGCACATGTCTAATAGTTGTATATAAAATGCACTTTTTATCTTTCAAGTCTTTAAAGTGTTTCCCAGTGCTAAACCTTTCATCCAAATTCTAAATTGCTGCATTTGTACATTTTAAAAGCCAATATAAAGGAATTGTAGTGGTAAAAAAAAAGCCCTTTAATATTTTTTTGGGTTAATTCTCCTTTAAGGGGGTGTGGCCGGGGGCGTGTCCTATGCCTACATACATTTGCTAGTAGGTGTCCCTCATTCCCATCTCACAATGTTGGGAGGAATGGATAACGCTCATGCTATGCGGTGCGTCAACATGCGTTTTGTAAGGTATACAACACAATGGGGTTGTTTATTAAAACTGGAGCACTCAGAATCTGGTGCAGCTGTGTATGGGAGCAAATCGGCTTCTAACTTCAGCTTGTTCGGTCGACCACTTGCTGACCAGCCACCGCCATTAAACTGCGGCAAGGATCCCGCAAATCGCCGTAGGTGTACGTCGGCTCGGGAAGTCGCTTTTGTGGGCGCTGGCCAATGGACCAATAAGCGGGTCTGGCAGACTCGATGTTCGACGGCCACCTGCGATCGTTCCCCGCTCTGACAGAATGGGATCTACCTTTTTAACCACCTCAATACAGGGCACTTACACCCCCCTTCCTGCCCAGGCCAATATTCAGCGCTGTCGCTGTTTAAATGACAATTGCGCGGTCATGCTACACTGTATCCAAACAGAATTTTTATCATTTTGTTCCCACAAATAGAGCTTTCTTTTGGTGATATTTTATCACCTCTGCATTTTTTATTGTTTATAAACAAATAAAAAAAGACCTAATATTTTGAAAAAAAAAAAAGTTTTTCTTTTGTTTCTGTTATAACATTTGGTAAATAAGTAAGTTTTCTCCTTCACTGATGGGCACTGATAATGCGGCACTGATGGGCACTGATAAGGCGGCACCGATGAGGCGGCACTGATAGGCACTGACAATGAACACTGATAGGCAGCACTGATGGGTGGCACTGATATGAAGCACTGATGGGCATTGATAGGTGGCACTGATGGACACTCATGGGTGCCACTGGTGGGCACTAATAGGCGACACTGATGGGCACTGAAAGGCTGCACTGATTGGTACTTATGGGTGGCACTGATAGGCGGCACTGATAAGTGGCACTGATAGATGGCATTGTTAGGCATCACTGATGGTACTGGCAGGCATTGGGGATGGGCACTGATTGGCAGCTGCCTGGGTACTGATTGGCATTTCTCTGGTGGTCTAGGGTGGCATACCTGGTGGTCCAGTGTGGTGACCATCCCTGGTGGTCCTGGCGGCAACATGGTGGTCCTGGGTGGACATCCGAGGGGGGCTGCACTGATAAACAATCAGCACAGACCCCCCTGTCAGGAGAGCAGCCGATCGACTCTCCTCTACTCGTGTCTGTCAGGCGCAAGTGAGGAAAAGCCGATCAACGGCTCTTCCTGTTAACATCGTGATCAGCCGTGATTGGACACGGCTGATCATGTGGTAAAGAGCCTGCGTCAGAGGCTCTTTACCGAGATCGATGTAGCACCACAATCGCCGCGATGCGCGCCCCCCACGGGCGCACGAAAGTGGTCGCTCTGGGAGGCCGTCGCATGACGTCCACCCAGAACGAGAGCCGCACCGCCCAGCCGTCGTCTGACGGCCGGCGGGCAGGAATCGGTTAAACAAGGCAGATCTCCGCTCTGACAGGGGAGATCACACAGATCCTGTATTTCTGCTATGCAGGAAGATGGATCTGTGCATTTCCCCAGTAACACAGTCCCCCCCCCCCCCCCCCCATACAGTTAGAACACACCTGCAGGGAACACATTTAAAGTGATTGTAAAGGATCGTTTTTTTTTTTTTTTTTTAAATAACAAACATTTCATACTTACCTCCACTGTGCAGCTCGTTTTCGGCCCACAACATCCATTTCAGATCGCTTGTATATCAAGTCAAACTATATTTAAAAATGGCAATGGATGAAAGAATGAAAGGGTGGATGGACAGGGGAATGGGTTGGTGGATGAGAGGGATGGGTGGGTGAATGGATGGATGAATTCAATGATGGGCATTTAGGGATTGCATTGTTCTGGGAAACCTGCAAATAAAAAATACAGTTATGCCCCGTACACACGATCGGAAATTCCGCCAGAAAAAGTCTGATGAGACCTTTTGGTCGTAAAATGCGACCGTGTGTATGCTCCATCGGACTTTTGCTGGCGGAATTTCAGCCAGCAAAAGATTGGACTGTAGCAATTCCGACAAGCAAAATTCCGACGCATGCTCAGAAACAATTTGACGCATGCTCGGAAGCATTGAACTTCATTTCCTCGGCTCGACGTCACCGCATTCTTGATGGTCGAAAGTTCAGAGAAGTTTTGTGTGACCGCGTGTATGCAAGCCAAGCTTGAGCGGAATTCCGTCGGAAAAAACATCCAAGGCTTTTCTGACGAGAATTCCGATCGTGTGTATGCGGCATTACAAGGAATGCAACTCTGTGTTTATTTGGGCTTGAAGCAGCAGTGTATTTAGGTTTTGTGCTGCCCTAGGCCTGACTAAACTCGTATACCCCCTAATTTAAATATGACCCACCCCTTTCTGTCAAGGCCACACCCCTTGTTGTTTAAGACCTGCCCTGGAAATTTTCGAGTGAGGGACTGGAAGGGGGGGGGGGGGGAGAGCAATGGATTCCCTTAATTTGCATACATTTCACCTCACTTCCTTGTTTGGCTATGGGGCAGGAAGTGAAGGGAAATCTCTGCAATGGGACAGGGATGTTAAAAAATAAACTGACAGGGGCTATAACCCTCCCTTACTCTATCTAAAAAAAAGTGTTGCCTATAGTTCTACTTTAAAGTGTATGTAAATGTAGAGAATAAGATTGTCATAATTATAGAGAATACGATTTCCTTTCATTTGAGCCCAGTCTTGCCACACAGATTTACTCCAGCCCTGAGAAATCCTCTTTTATTGTTCAGTTAGAAAAATCTTGACAAAGTGCTGAAAACTTTGTCAAAAACGCCCCCTTGCTGTGAGTGACAGGTGATTTACATATCTCATGCACTAGCCTGAGACAGGCACAGCACATGCTGTGTAATCATAAAAAGTGAGAAATCCACCCCTCCCCCACATAACAAATCCTGGTGATGGAAAGGAATGTTATCTGTGATCAGGTGACCTCAGACACACACACTGCACTATAACAATCATCAGATCACTGGATGTTCTACTCTGCCCAACTCTGACTACATACATCTCCCCTATATTCTTTTTGCTGTTCACTCGAGAATACATTTATTTTTACCCTGGTCTGTGGATCTGTGGTCTGTGCCTGTCTCAGGCTAGTGCATGAGATATGTAAATCACCCGTCACTCACAGCAAGGGGGGCGTTTTTGACAAAGTTTTCAGCACTTTGTCAAGATATTTCTAACTGAACAATAAAAGAGGATTTCTCAGGGCTGGAGTAAATCTGTGTGGCAAGACTGGGCTCAAATGAAAGGAAATCTGATTCTCTACATTATGACAAAAAAATTTTTTTTGGGGTTTACATCCAGTTTAAGCACAAATTTCTGATAATTTTATGGAGAGGACTAAGAAGACATAACCATGCCAATGGTGCAGCAGAAAACATAATAGCACAGTGAGGAAGGTTTGTGGTCCAGGATGAGAGGACAGTCAAAATTAGAAGTGGCGCCCCCCCCCCCACAATTGTGGAATGCCGGCCGCCGGCATACCAGAAGCAGTGCGGCCGCTTTATGGGGGCACTAGACTAATTTGCCTCTCGGCCCAGTCAGCCCCATAAGATTGGTGCTACACTAACAGTGTAGCGCAAGCCGGCAGGGACTTTTTCCGTGCTGCCCCCCTGCAAAGTGCTGCCCTTGGCCTTAGTTTTTTCGGCCTAGGCCAGTATACAGCGTTGGCTTGAAATTCACCAAAGATCACAAGGTGGTCACTGTAGTGGAAGAATAAATGGATGGATGAAAGGGTGGATGGGCGGATTGATGAAAAGATGGATGAATGGGTAGGTGGGTTGGTAGATGGATGGGTGCACGAGGGGATGGATGGATGTTCAGGGAATAATGGAAAGAAGAAAAAAAAACATTTACCAGAAAAGCCACTCTGTGTCCATTTGGGTTTGAAGTACACCAAATATCGCAAGGAGGTCATGGTACTGGATGAATGGATTGATGGAAGGATGGATGGGTGGGTTCGTGGATGGATGGGTTGATGGAAGGATGGATGGCTGGGTTGGTGGATGGATGGGTTGATGGAAGGATGGATGGCTGGGTTGGTGGATGGATGGGTTGATGGAAGGATGGATGGCTGGGTGAGTGGGTTGATGGAAGGATGGATGGGTGGGTTCGTGGATGGATGGGTTGATGGAAGGATGGATGGCTGGGTTGGTGGATGGATGGGTTGATGGAAGGATGGATGGCTGGGTTGGTGGATGGATGGGTTGATGGAAGGATGGATGGCTGGGTGAGTGGGTTGATGGAAGGATGGATGGGTGGGTTGATGAAAGGATGGATGAGCATTTAGGGTTTGCATTAACCAGGGAATTCTTCAAAGAAAATTTTTTTTTTCCAGAAGAACAGCTCTCTGTCTATTTGAATTTGAGGTACACCGAAGATTGCAAAGAGGTCATCATGGTAGTGGATGAATGGATTGATGGAAGGATGGGTGGATGGATGAATGGGTGGGTTGGTGGATGGATGGCTAGCTGAACTGATTAATGGGCATTTACTGTTTGCATTGCTCGGGGAATCCTGCAAAATAAATAAATTTACCAGAAATGCAACTCTGTGTCTATTTGGGTTTGAAGTACACCAAAGGTCACAAGGTGGTCATTGTACTGGATAAATGGATGGATGGGTCGATGGTAGGATGGATGGGTCGATGGATGACTGGATTTAAGGGTGGCTGGTTGAATGGTGGGTTGGTGGATGGATGCATAGATTGGTTGATGGATGGGTAGGTGGACGGATGGGCATTTACTGTTTGCATTGTTCAGGGAATTCTACAAAGAAAAAAAATACATTTACCAGAAATGCAAATCTGTGTCTTTTTGAGATTAAAGTACACCAAAGATCACAACGTGGTCACGGTAGTGGATGGAATGATGGGTTGATGAATGGATGGGTGGGTGGAAGGATGGGCATTTAGAGATTGCATTGTTCAGGGAGTCCTGGAAAAAAAATTAAATTACATTTACCGTAAACTCAACTCTGTGCCTATTTGGGTTTTGATGACTGGTGGCCTAGGGTGCCATTGGAGGTGGCACTGAGCCCAGGACTACTAAGTGTCCTGATTCACAAGCATGGAGTCTTCTGTCACGTTGGATAAAAGACCTGTCTGCTGGCTTCATAGGGTTAATCCCACTATGGATTCCACCAGCACACCAATAACCTGGACAGGAACTCCCGGTAGCAAATAGATTCAACATGTTTTGTAGCGGCCTCTCTCGAATTCTGCTCCTTCCTTACCTCGGCCGGGTATATTTATGAGGCCAGGAACTGATTTGTGGCAGGGGGTATTACAACATGGCACATCTGGTTGTTTCATTTGTATATCGCTGGCTCCATTAAGTAGGAATCAATGCCCCGGAGATAAGAGAGGGATAGATAAGCACAACAAGGTAACAAGCCCTCATGTCAGGGCTGAGGCAGAAAAGGAATTAGTCTGAACAGAAGAGCTCCAGCTTCTGCTGTGATGCAGTCAATATATTTCAGAACTGGCTTCAGCTGAAAACATTTTTTCCGACATTTAATCCGTGTCTCTGATAAACACCTTATCAAACTCCCAGTGTGATAAGGGGAAGTGCGCTTCCCTGCGTATTTTTCACTCCCATTACCGCCGCCGTCGTGATTAAGAAGATGCAGGTCGCGCACGTTGCCCCTTCGCCGAGGTGTTGCCGCCGAGCCAAGGATTCTGGGTAACGGCATGCAAAAATGCACGCGCTAAGCGAGCTAATTCAGAGTCAATCACCCTTGTTGCTTTGTTTGGGAAATGACTCTGGCTTAATTAGTTTAGCAGATAATAGAATACGAGCCAGCACATCAGAATGGCTTTCAGAAAGCCGGAGAAAAAAAAAAAAAAAAAGGGCCATTTTTCAGAAAATAAGCTCATCATATTATATTATTAATTAGATAAAAGAATTGAAGTGATACTGGGATGGGGCTTCACCAATGGGATTTCAATATGAAGAAAAACTGAAGGGCGAGAGCGGATAGTTACATAGTTATGGACTTCTTATTCTAAATGAAGAAAGCATTAGAAAAGGAACGCATTCCATTCTGGACTCTTCAGAAGTCGCCAAGCTTTAAAATAAAGAAATTTTAGGGTATTGTTAACCCTACACAGTTTTTTTAAAACCACAGAAAAATTTAAAAATAAATAGAATATGTTACTTTTGTGCTTTTCTCTTTTAAATATTGATTAATTACATGGCTGCTGCATCTCAGTTCCTTATAGAGTAACTCTACTTTTGTTGAGAAAAAAAAACATACCCCTCTGGGTGATCCCTCATGGTGCCCTCTGCTCTCATACTGCCCTCTGCCCCCATAGTGCCCTCTGCCCTCATAGTGCCCTTTGCATCCATAGTGTCCAGTGTCCTCTGCCCCATAGTGCCCTCGGCCCCCATTGTGCCCTCTGCCCCCATAGTGGCCCCCATAGTACCCCTTTGCCCCATAGTGTCCTCTTCCCCCGTGGTGCCCTATGCCACCATAGTGCCCTCTGCCCCCATAGTGGCCTACATAGTACCCTCTGTCCCATAGTGTCCTCTTCCACCATAGTGCCCTCTGCCCCCATAGTGGCCTCCATAGTGCCCTCTGCCCTCATAGTGCCCCCCATAGTGCCCTCTGCCCCTGGCCTCCATAGTGTCCATTGTCCTTTGCCCCCATAGTGGCCCCCATAGTGTCCTCTGCCCCATAGTGCCCTCTGCCCCCATTGTGCCCTCTGCCCCCATAGTGGCCCACATAGTGCCCTCTGCCCCTGGCCCCCATAGTGTCCAGTGTCCTTTGCCCCCATAGTGGCCCCCATAGTGTCCTCTGCCCCATAGTGCATTTGTATAGCACTGATTGCTGTATAAATGACAATGGTCCCAAAAATGTGTCAAAAATGTCCGATGTGTCCGCCATAATGTCGCAGTCACAATAAAAATCGCTGATCGCCGCCATTACTAGTAAAAAAAAAATTATTAATAAAAATGCCATAAAACTATCCCCTATTTTGTAGACGCGATAACTTTTGCGCAAACCAATCAATAAACGCTTATTGCAATTTTTCTAAACTGAGGAAAAAATATGTTTTTTTATATATTTTTGGGATATTTATTATAGCAAAATGTAAAAAATATTGCGTTTTTTTAAAATTGGCTTTTTGTTTATAGCGCAAAAAATAAAAACCACAGAGGTGATCAAATACCACCAAAAGAAAGTTCTATTTGTGGGGGGAAAAAGGCGGTCAATTTTGTTTGGGAGCCACGTTGCACGACCGCGGAATTTACAGTTAAAGTGGTTGTAAACCCTTACAAACCACTTGGACCTACAGGTAAGCCTAGATTAAGGCTTACCTGTAGGTCAAAGAAATATCTCCTACACGGTTTAGGAGATATTTGCCAAAATACAGGCATAGCTGTCTACGGCGCATGCGCCGTTGACAGCGGCACGCAGGCGCACCGAGAAGGCCGCTCTCAACGGCGATGCGCATGCGCGGGAGTGACGTCATCGCGGCACCGTCGAATGACAGCGACGGAGCCGCGAGACCCACCAAGAAGATGGAGGCGCCGTACACAAGGGGACAGCGGTGACTTTGCTGGCTCCTGTGTCATGTAAGTGACACATAATGGACTACTATGCAATGCATAGTAGTCCATTATGCTTTACCTTTGCAGGGAAACAAAGAGGAAGTAAACTCATTAGGCCCCTTTCACACTGGGGCGGGGAGCCGCGGTGACGGTAAAGCAGCGCTATATTTAGCGCTGCTTTACCGTCGTTTTAACCGCGGTATTCGGGCGCTCGCGGTGCGGTTTTACCCCCGGCGAGCGGCCGAAAAAGGGTTAAAACACCCCCGCAGAGCGCCGCCGTAGCGGCGCTTTGCGGTGGTATTGCCGCGGTTTTACCCGCGGTTTCCCATTCAAATCAATGGGAAGTAGCGGTATGAACACACCGGTATGAACACACCGCTCCTATACCGCTCGAAAGATGCTGCTAGCAGGACTTTTTTTGCCATCCTGCTAGCGCACCGCTCCAGTGTGAAAGCCCGCCGGCTTTCAGACTGGAGTTAAAGGGGCCAGATTTTTTCAGGCGGTGAACAGGCGCTATTTTTACCGCCTGAAAAACGCCCCAGTGTGAAAGGGGCCTTAGGGTTTACTTCCTCTTTAAAGTGACGCAGTGCCGAATCCCACAAGGTGCTCTGGTCAGGAAGGGGGTAAATCCTTCCGGGGCTGAAGGATCAGATTCACAAAGTCTGTGACCACATTTTTTAATACTCATGTAAACATGTATGGATGAAAAATTTACCTTTTTATTAATGAATAAATTGACCTACACTTTTTCCTATCCATCTTTTTTAGGGATCGGTTGGGATCGGCAGGCTGACAACGCAAACTTTACAAGATGAAGAAAAGCCGGTCAAGAAAAAATAATCCAACATGACTTTTTTTGACTACAGTACCCACCTATAAACCAAACCACCCCTATACCACCCCGCCAATGCTGCTGATCCAATTTCCTTTGTCCCCATTTGGATGTGTAAAGTTCTATCCAATGATGTGACACATAATATCCCTTTAATTTCTGTTTTGATTTTTGGAGCGGAGTTGCTCAGTGTGGGAATGACGGATTACGAAGTGTCTCTTTACTTTAAAAACAAACCTGTCTGGAGTAGCGTCTAAAGATTATAAATAAAAAAACGAGCGCTCCTGAATGGCGACCCTCCTGTTCTATCCCTCCGTACTTCCGTCGGAATAAAAACAGGCCGGGGATTAGACCGCAGGTTCTCTGGGATTTCTGCTGAAAATCCTGCGGCAGGAAACGGGACGATATTTTTACACCGGAGGAAAGTTCTCACAATGCGGCGAACTTCTCAGAATTAATGTTCTCCGTTATAATTTAAAGGGGGCTGCCAGCAGAAAAGGCGCACTAGGCTAGGCAGGGGTTAAAATGTATGCAAACCCTAAAAAGTTATATTTTAGATTGCAAGCTCTTGAGAGCAGGGCAGTACCAGATTTGTCCAGCACCCAGGGTAAGGATAGAGAACTGCACCCCCTTTCTCCTCTGCTAATGCATGCCATAGAATAGGTCTACCATCCTGCACCCATTATCGGTCCCCTTGTTCTGGCTGCCCATGGTTGGCATGGAGTGTGCACTGCACATGCATGGTCAATTGCTTGCTTTCTAGCAGCTAAAAGGTGGTTGTTCATGCATGGTGTGTTTTTTTTTTTTTTTTTTTCTTTTCTTTTTTTACAATATATTTTTCTTTTAAACGTTTTTATTGATTATACAGGTAATAACAGGTATGTCAATAACACACATAAGAAAAGAGGTAATATTACAATATATTTTTATCAAGAAGTTTTGAGATAAAAAATACATTTATACATAAATTGTACACAATATTCGTATGAAATACAAAACATGGTCAAGATAGAATTCCTATAAAAATCAAAAGTAATAAAAATAAATTATCATAACAAAACAAAAATCGACTTGTATTTTTACAGTATCATTCTTAATATAGGGGATGGATAAATTTTTTTAGGGTATATAACATAATACAAAAAAAAAAAAAGCAACCAAAATTATTAAAAAATTATAAAAAAATTAATAAAAAAATCAGCTGCAGGAGGATGGGGTGGAAGATGGGCCTATTACAATGTGACAGCAGTAGCCGACAGAGCAGATGTAAAGCTGTGGCCTGCTGGTTGCCTGCAACCACATGTATAAACCCCCAAGCAACTGCCCAATCACAAGTGTAAACTAAAGCCTCATACACACGATCGGACCGTGGACCAACTTTCCTGTGGATTTTTGTCCAAAGGGCGGGCGTTGGTCCCAAGTTGGTATTGCATACACACGGCAGGACTTTTTCAGACAACTTTCACCAAATCACGTTGTTTTTCTGCTCTTTACCGCCACCTTTGGTCAACTTCTGTATTGTTGTCTGATCTTTTGCATTGGTTCTGCATTGGTTTGTACAAAAGTCTGTTGGTTTTGTGTACACATGGTCGGACTTTGGTCCATCGGACTTTTGTTGGCAGAAAGTTGGTCCATTCGCACAGCCAACAAAAGTCCGATGAAACCTGGAAAAAGTTGGTCTGATGGAGCGTACATACGGTCGGATGTTGGTCCAAAACAGCTAATTTGCATGTTGGTTGTCAAAAAGTCTGAATTTCCGAAAATTCATCGAATGCAGCCACTGTGACAGTGTGCCCCCCGCCCGCCGTCTGTTCTTACCCTGTCTTACCCTCTCTCGGTGGCGGTGGGACAGCTCCTCGATGTCTTCTCTCGTCCTCGGGTCGCTTTTCAAGGAGCGGTTTATATTACCACCCGTGTGATAACTGTTTAATTTAAGTAATTTTAATTTAAACTAATTAAAAAAAAAGAATTTTGGCAGCAAAAGAGTTAACCGACCCGGGGGGGGGGGAGATCTCGCGGTCGAACAGAAGTGACGTCATCGAATATTAATTCTCTCCCCATGATGGAGACACGGGGGTTAAAGCGATCCTGGAATTCTGATTTTTCAGCTGCTCAATTAAAAGTGAGCATGTGTTCAATATTATTTCAGGGGGGAAAGGGGAGATTATCATCAGCTCTCTATGTAATGTGATCGGACTTGTAATGTTTGAAGTGAAAGATATTGTTCGGGGAAGGGGAAGTGAACGCCGCTATTGTCTAGCGGTAATAACGACGATGAGGGGCATATGGGGTTAAAAAAAGGATTATTAACCCCATGGAGGCTGGGAGAGGCAGCCTTCCAGTTACAGAACATCGGGTAGGTAAATTCTGTGGGTTGTCTTCAAGTATATCATGCACAATATGATCAGCTCGAGAATGGAAAGATGGTTCATATGCAGGCATGTTGGCAGAATATGGAAACGTTGGGTTCTATTTATTAAAAAAATGAACATAGACGTTCATTTAGCAGCTCCAAAATTGACATCGTTCTGTGCAAACTTGGCAAAAAAAACGAATGTTCTTTAGGCTTTTTTTTCTCTTCTGAACGAATGTTCTTTTTTTATGGGCAATAGTAAAATACTGCATTATGACCACTAGATGGAGCTGAGGAGCATAGAAAACAGATACAGTAAGACCCCTTTCACACCAAGCCGCTCATAGCGTCGGCGTTTTAGCAGCGTTTTACCGTCGGATTTGCAGCGCATTTCGGCCGCTAGGGGGGGCGCTTTTACCCCCCGCTAGCGGCCGAGAAAGGGTTAAAACCCCCGGCAATACGCCGCAATAGCATCGTTTTGCCGGTGGTATTACAGCGCTGCCCCATTGATTTCAATGGGGAGCAGCGGTGGAGAAGCGGTGGAGGAGCGGTAAACACACCGCTCCTTCACCGCTCCAAAGAAGCTGCTGGCAGGACTTTTCCTGACGTCGTGCCAGCGCACCGCTGCAGTTTGAAAGCCCTCGGGCTTTCACACTACAGACAATGGTGCAGCTGTTTTAGGGCAGATTGCAGGCGCGATTTCTAACGCTATAGCGCCTGCAAAACACCCTTGGTGTGAAAGGGGTCTTAAACCTCGGATTGCGAGCAACATGGTTTACGAGCGTTTTCGCAATACAAGCTGCTTTTTTATTTTTTTAAATCCTGACGAGCGTTGTCTCACAAGACGAGCAGGACTCAAGCCTCTGGGGTGTGCAGTACCGCATGTGGCCAGAGGTGCGGGGGCGCTGGTGATGCTCGGAGACCCTATCGGTCACTGAGCGTCTCCAAGCATCTCCAAGTGTTTCCAAGTGTCTCCAGCGCCCCCCCACCTCTGGCCACATGCGGTACTGCATATACTCGCTTTGATATATAAGTGCTTTGGATTACAAGCATACTTCTGGAAAGAATTATGCCCGTAACCCGAGGTACTACTGTACTAATTTTTATAGAAATTTGTATAGACTTCTTTTTAACAAGAGATACAATGTAATAATTCTAGAGAACGCTAGAGGGAAATAGCAAATAAAGTAAACGCTGCTAACTCCCTCTACCATACTCTAGAATTGTTCCAATGCATGCATTGTTGCAAAGACATATGCAACTGATCCTCAGATCCATCTAGAAAACCAATAGCTACATTATTTGCTATGTCCCTCTAGAGTTCTCTAGAATTGTCAAATTGATTTACTAAAACTGGAGAGTGCAAAATCTGGTGCAGCTGTCCATGGTAGCTGATCAGCTTCTAACTTCAGTTTGATCACTTAAAGTAGAACTATAGTAGTACCTTGGATTCCGAGCATAATCTGTTCCAGAAGAATGCTTGTAATCCAAAGCACTCGTATATCAAAGTGAGTTTCCCCATAGGAAATAATGGAAACTCAGATAATCCTTTCCACACTGCTGGTCTATGCAGTACTGTATGTGACCAGATGTGCGGGGGCGCCGGTGTATGCAGTACCAGTACCGCATGTGGCCAGAGGGGTGGGGGCGCTGGAGACACTCGGAGACACCCAGTCACTGTGTGTCTCCGAGCGTCACCAGTGCCCCCCCGCATCACTGGCCAAATGCAGTACTGCACACCCCAGCGGCTTGAATCCTGTACGTCTCGCGAGACAACGCTCGCAAACCGAGTCAGGATTTTTTTTTTTAATAATAGCTCGTATAGCGAAATGCTCGTAAACCACGTTACTCTTAAATGTTGATATCAGAAGGTTTTTGTTTCTAAGAAGCACATAATTCTTCTAAATGGAGCTGGACCAAAGGTCTACATGACAACATGAAGGAGATGTCCCAACTGCAAGCATCAGAAAAAAAAAGTTTTAAAGCGGTTCTGCACTGTGTGTTGTTTTTTTTTTTTTTAATGCAATGTAAAGGATTAGGAGATGTGATTAGGAGACTCACGTGTTCCATTTTGCTAATTTACTGCTGTCGGTTTTCGTCCTATAAAATAATTTATAAAAAAGTTTTCTTGCTGCGTGCCATCTTGCCTGTGGGCATGTGAAACCCCACAGGCACTTCAGATGGCCCAGCATGCACCGCCGTTACTGCGCCGAGCTCGCGCGTGCGCAGTAACGGCAAAGTGCAGCTCACGTTCTCCGAAATCTCGCGAGATTTCGGCACATCTGCCGACATCTCGCGAGATTTCGGAAGATGTGGCCGAAATCTCGCAAGATTTCGGAAGATGTGGCCGAAATCTCGCGAGATTTCGGAAAATGTCCGCACTGACTCCTGGGATCAATGACACCAGATCCCAGGAGACAGTGCGGCATGACGAGGATCGACGCAGAGACCCCGCCCACCATCGAAGGGACAGAGGAAAGGACATCAGCGATTACAAGGTAAATGGAAAAAAAAAAAAAAAAACACACGTCATTTAGTACTCTTTGCCTGATTTGGAAGGCAAAGAGATTTACTAAATGAAATGTGTGCAGAACCGCTTTAAGTGTTTTAAGGTACTATATAATTAAAGTCTGTATATTATTTATCTGGGTGTTCCTCACCTTCTCTCAAATCTCCAGATGAGGTGCCCAAAAGTCTTTGCTTGGGAAAGTGGGTGAATGGTGCTGGGACTCTCAAGTTTTATTTTATATTCATTTTCAAGTTTTATTATATATTGATTTTGTATAGTTGTTATTTTCCAATAGTATGGCAGTTGTATGACTATAGAGGATCCAAATATTGGGCTGTCACCATCTACACACCGAAGGTTTTCTACCATCACCTTGGGTTGTGATGGGGATAAATGAGACTAAAACGGAAAGCTCACCATAGAAATATTCGATTCCAGATTCCAAAGATAAACTGTTTACAAATTGCACAACAATTTTTTTACAAATCGTAAACAATTTACCGTTAGAATAAACGTGTATCTGGACTTCAATTCCAGTCCTACAAATCTCTCTAGTACAGCCTTTATCATCTTTTCTAACATGGGGGAACTCTTGAAATAACTTTTAGGTCTTATGCCGCGTACACACGACCAGACTTTCTGGCAGAAAAGGTCAGACAGAATCATTCGGTCGGATATTCCGATCATGTGTGGGATAATCGGATGGTTTTTCTTTTCAGACGGACCTAGAAATAGAACAAGCTTTAACTCTTTCCGACAGAATCAATTTCTATCGGGAAAACCGTTTGTCTGTTTGCAGGTCCGACGGACCAAATACGACGCAAGGGCAGCTATTGGCTACTGGCTATTGAAATTCCTTTTCGAGTCCCGTCGTACGTCATCGCGTTAGAAACTAACGGACTTTGGACCGATCATGTGTGGGCAGGTCCGTTCAGTCGGAACTCTGTCGAGAAGACCGTCGGAGTTTATTCTGCCGAAAAGTCCGGTCCTGTGTACGCGGCATTAGGGAATCCTTCCCAATGGTACTACTGTATATACTGTATACAACTGAAGGTACAGTAGATTGGTGGTCAGTGGGAAGAATGTTCCTTACATTGTTGGTCAGGGGGAAGAATGTCCCTTACATTGGTGGGCAGTGAGAAGAATATCCCTTACATTGGTGGTCGGTGGGAAGAACGAAGAACGGTCCTTACATTGGTGGACAGTGAGAAGAATGGTCCTTACATTGGTGGACAGTGAGAAGACTATCCCTTACATTGGTGGACAGTGAGAAGACTATCCCTTACATTGGTGGCCAGTGGGAAGAATGTCCCTTACAGTGGTGGGCAGTAGGAAGAATGGTCATTACATTGGTGGTCAGTGGAAAGACATCTTTCATTGGTGGTCAGTGGGAAGATGCAACTATTTTTTTTCAGATCGTAAACAATTTACCATTGGAGTAAACATGTATCTGGACTTCAATTTCAGTCCTAAAAATCTCTCTAGTACAGCCTTTATCAACCTTTCTAACATAGAAGAACCCTTGAATTAACTTTCAGATCTTAGGGAATCATTGACATTAAGTACTACTGAATATCTACAACTTGAAGTACAATACACTGGTGGTCGGTGGGAAGAATGTCCCTTACATTGGTGGCCAGTGGGAAGAATGTCCCTTACATTGGTGGTCAGTGGGAAGAATGGTCCTTACAGTGGTGGGCAGTGAGAAGAATGGGCCTTACATTGGTGGTCGGTGCGAAGAACAGTCCTTACATTGGTGGACAGTGAGAAGACTATCCCTTACATTGGTGACCAGTGGGAAGAATGTACCTTACAGTGGTGGGCAGTGAGAAGAATGTCCCTTACATTGGTGGTCGGTGGGAAGAACGGTCCTTACATTGGTGGGCAGTGAGAAGAATGTCCCTTACATTGGTGGTCGGTGGGAAGAACGGTCCTTACATTGGTGGTCAGTGAGAAGACTATCCCTTACATTGGTGGCCAGTGGGAAGAATGTCCCGTACATCAGTGGGCAGTGGGAAGAATGGTTCTTACATTGGTGGTCAGTGGAAAGACATCTCCTTTCATTGGTGGTCAGTGGGAAGACATCTCCTTTCATTGGTGGTCAGTGGGAAGACGCAACCATTTTTTACAGATCGTAAACAATTTACCGTTGGAATAAACGTGTATCTGGACTTCAATTTCAGTCCTAAAAATTAGTACAGCCTTTATCAACTTTTCTAACATGGAGGAACCCTTGAACTTTCTAGCTTTAAGGTCTTAGGGACTCATTGACATTAAGTACTACTGTATATCTACAACTTGAAGTACAATACACTGGTGTTCGGTGGGAAGAATGTCCCTTACATTGGTGGTCAGTAGGAATGTCCCTTACATTGATGGTCAGTGGGAAGAATGTCCCTTGCAGTGGTGGGTAGTGGGAAGAATGGTCCTTACATTAGTGGGCAGTGAGAAGAATGTCCCTTACATTGGTGGTCGTGGGAAGAACGGTCCTTACATTGGTGGACAGCGAGAAGACTATCCCTTACATTGGTGGCCAGTTGGAAGAATGTCCCGTACATCAGTGGGCAGTGGGAAGAATGGTTCTTACATTGGTGGTCAGTGGGAAGACATCTCCTTTCATTGGTGGTCAGTGGGAAGACGCAATGCTTCTTACATTCTGATTTGGGGAGAACTTTCCTCACTTCCTGTCCAAGTTATGGTGGTCGACAAGACAGGAGATATCTCCTATGGGGACAAATACACCAATAAAAATCTATTTTCCAACTGCTGTGAAGAGTTAGAAAGCTTTCTGCATTCCAGTTGGGAAATGTATTTCTTAATACCAAAAAATAAAGAAAAACTGTTGTCCCTTTATGGAAATTCATTGAAAATCCTACGAGAAGAGGAACCTCTGGTGATCACAATTCATAGACCATCTCAATACAGACCTGGTTTGGGCTCAACCTTCCCACCCGTGTTGACGTTTGGAGCAGCCCTTTATCTAGGGGGTCCATAGTGGACATCATACAGCCTCTTCCTTTGACATAGTTAGTTGAGACTGACCAAACCGGTCAGGTTTCTGGCTGTTTGATCCGACCACCGCTAGTTTCCACCATTGGGCATGGCTTCAGTCCAAGGATGAACTTATGGATGAGTCAGGAGATCTTTTAAAACTTTATTATGGTTTTTAAATGTGCTTCTGACCATAATAAATGGATGTCAAATTTTGTTAGAAACATAGCACTGTCAACAAGTTTCGGGGGCACCAACGCTCTTTCCTCAGGGCTAAAGTGAAAACAAGAAATCAAAAATACAGATAGTTGGAACAATTATAAAACATTGCACATAGCATAACAAATATGGCTCAAAAGTTGCCTGTTTTTTTTTTTTATTTATGTAGTATTTTAGTAATTAGGAGGTAGGGTAAGCCCAAATCAGGTCCTGGAAATTATTTCTTACTGCTCGTCCCACTGAGATTGGTCACCAGGACAGGAAGAGAGGCCAAATCTCCCCCAGACAGCAATACAAATCACAGGTAAAAAGTCTAATAAAAGTGCCAAAGCAAAAACCTAGACCATAGAACAGTCAACGTGTTTCGGGGGCACCAGCACTCCTTCATCAGGGCTAAAGCAGAAACAAGACAACAAAAATGGACATAGTTGGAACAATTATGAAAAATTACAGAATATAGTATAACAAGACATGATTTAAAAGTAATTGCTATAACTAGGACTGGTAATACCAGGTCATAATAAAGCCAAAATACACCATGCAAAAATAAAATGTAACATCCATAGTTTTTAAGTAGTCCACATATATATATATATATATATATATATATATATATATATACACACACACACATGAAAGGGTAATTAATAAAACAAAATAGTAGCCACTATATTTGCACATGTATGCAAAATAAATATTAAATAAAAATAAATATATAAAAAAATATATAAAAAATTAATATTAAATAAAAAAAATATATATTAACCATTATACAGTATGTGCAGATGTGTGCAAAATAAACATTCAAATAAAAAATAAATATTTAATTAAAAAAATTATAAGTGGTATGTCAACATATATAATGTGGTGTACAATTATTATTATACACAATTTATATAGCGCCAACAGTTTATGCAGCGCTTTACAATGTAGAGGGGGGACAGCACAATTACAGTACAGTTCAATACAGAAGGGACAGGAGGGCCCGGCTCATAGAGCTTACATACTAAAGGGAGGGGGTGGTGTTACAAAAAGTAATAGATGCGGGGAATGATTTGATGGGGTTGTTAGGCGGGTGTGGGATAGGCTCCCCTGAATAAGTGAGTTTTCAGGGATCCCCTAAAGGTGGACAGGTTAGGGACTGATCGGATATACCGGGGTAGAGAGTTCCAGATCATGGGAGAGACTCTGGAGAAGTCCTGAAAGCAAGCATGAGAGGAGGTAATAAGGTAGCTAGAGAGCAGAAGGTTCTGGGAAGAGCGGAGAGGACGATTTGGGCGATATCTGCCGATGAGGTTGGTGATGTAGCTGGGGGGGGGGGGCGATGTTGTGGATGGCCTTGTATGTTGTGGTTAGCAATTCGAATTTTATACGGTGGGGTAGGGGAAGCCAGTGTAGGGATTGGCAGAGAGGGGCAGCAGTCACTGATCGATTAGTGAGGTGTATTAGTCTACAAAGTACAATGTATTGCTTCCTTATACCAGTGATGGTGAACCTTGGCACCCCAGATGTTTTGAAACTACATTTCCCATGATGCTCAGCTACACTGTAGAGTGCAAGACCATCATGGGAAATGTAGTTCCAAACATCTGGGGTGCCAAGGTTCGCCATCCCTGCCTTATATTCTAATATCTGCAGTCCTTACGGACTTATTTTGCTCTGGAATATGTATGTTTTATGTTTTGTGCTCAATAAAAAACGTTTTGTTTGAGAAAAAAAAATTAAAATATATACACATAAATATGAAAAAAAAAAAATAGCTACTATATGTGCACATGCATGCAAAATAAATTTTGAATTCTAAATTTTGGAAATAGGTGTAGTTTGTGGCTGCCATTTTTTTTAGTGGTACTTCTTTGCTGCAGGAACAGCAACTCCATCCCAACCAGTGGGCCAAATCAATCTTTCATATACTGTACCCCCAGGAATACCATTGTTTGTCTAAAGCAGTGATGGCGAACCTTGGCACCCCATATGTTTTGAAACTACATTTCCCATGATGCTCAGCTACACTGTAAAGTGCAAGAGCATCATGGAAAATGTAGTTCCAAAACATCTGGGGTGCCAAGGTTCACCATCACTGGTCTAAAGCTACTGTACCCCAGGCATACCATTGTTTTTAAATCAAAAATAAAGTTTATTGAGCATAAAATTCCGAATGGTACAAAACAAATAAAATTTAAAACGTTAGGTGCAACATGCACCTATGAACAACAAAATGTTTACAGCTCATTCTTATCATATACATTCACTGTTGCTATCACATGGCATTTATATAACATTAGTACTGGTTAATATGGTGTTCTGGTTCAGTCTTATTCTATTCTGACAACAAATGCATGGTTAAGTGAGAGTTCCCCGTAGCAATATCTCTTGTAGGGGGCTTTTAAGATAGTCAATCCGTGCAGGTATGCGAGCTTTCAATCCACCTGTCCCAAATTTTCTGGTATTTGTCTGGGCAGCCCCGGTGTGAGTATAGAACTTTTTTATAAGGTAGGGTGAGGTTTACAGCCCTCTTCCATTGCTGGATAGTGGGCGCTGTAGGTCTGAGCCAGAGTTGAGCAATTTGCATCCTGGCTGTAAATAGTGTTTCTTGCAAAAATGTGGTGAGATATTTCTCCTCCTCGGGGAGGGGGAGAAGGCCAAGAATGCACTGACGGGGGCAGAGTGTCAGGGTGGAACCCATGTGGTCATGCAGGAATTTAATGATCTGCGCCCAGTATTGCTGGATGGGCGGGCAAGTCCACATGAGGTGGTGAAAGGTACAGTCCCTGGCACCACATCTGGGGCACGAAGGGTCTGTGTCGGGTTTGTATTTGGCTTGTCTGATCGGCGTGATATACGTTTTGTGGAGTATGTATAGGTGGGTGAGTCTGTCCGAGAGTTTGGGTGAAACCTTCCTTGGTGTCTCTAATATTTCTCCCCATTGTTCGTCATCAATGTCTCCTATGTCCCTCTCCCATTTGGCTTTCAGCTTATAGGCGTGAGATGTAGCCCCGGGGGTAAGGAGGAGTGAGTATAGGTAAGAGATCAGCTTTTTGGGGTCGTCCCCCAGTAGCACTCTTGTGATAGGCAGGGACTCTAGGCGGGGTGGAGAGCTTCCCAACTGGGTCTGCACTGCATGGCGAACCTGCAAATAGCGGAAAAAAGTGTGGTTGGGGAGGTCAAATTCCTCCTTGAGGTCTTGAAATGTCTTAAGGGTACGGTCAGTAAAAAGTAGAGTATCCTTTTGGTTATCCAAATTTTATGGTCTGGGATGGTCAGTAGTTCTGGTAGTCTAGGGTTCTCCCAAAGTGGTGTATGAGCATGAATGGATGGGGCCTCCAGGATATTCAGTGCTTTGCGCCATATTCCGCCATGGTGAGCCAGCATGCCTCGTCTATCTCCCAATCGCGATAGTCCTTGGTGGGTACAGAAGATGATTTGGAAGGGGTGAGCTACAACGTCTGTGGCAGCCAGGCACACCAGGGCGGAGTATCTAAGCCTGTCGTGTTTGTCCAGGTAGTAAAAGTGTGATAGCTGAGAGGCGAGATAGTATAGCATCAAGTCTGGCAGGGCAGTGCCGCCCAGATGAACCGGACATTTGAGGGTCCGCCAGGCCAACTTGTGTCTGGAGGAGCCCCAAATAAAGGTATTCAAAATTGATTCCATGTTTTGGAACAGGCGCGTCGGGATCTGGAGTGGGGCATGCCAAAAAAGGTAGAGCAGTTTAGGGAGTAGAATCATTTTCACTAAGCTGAGTCTGCCCATGACTCCGAGGGGAAGCCTGGACCAGACCTGAGTCCTGCTTTTCAGCAGTCCAAAGAGAGGTTCAATGTTTAGATTGATGTAATCCGTCAGGGATCGAGAGCATTGCACCCCCAAATATTTTATCTGTGCGGCGCGTATAAGGGGTAGGGAGGTTTCTTCCTTGGTCGGAGCCGTAGTGTCTATTGGTAGGATTTGGGACTTGGACCAGTTAATCTGTAACCCAGAGAAGGATCCGAACTCGCTGATGAGGTGGAGGGCTGCCGTAAGTGAGGGGCCTGCATCTTCTAAATATAGTAACATGTCATCGGCATATAAGCTGAGGACTTCTGTCACCGGACCCTTGTGTAGTCCGTGAATATTTGGGTGAGCTCTAATGGCTATGGCAAGTGGTTCCACCGCCAGTGCATAGAGCATGGGTGAGATTGGGCACCCCTGTCGAGTCCCTCGGGTCAGGGGGAAGGATGAGGATACTTGGCCGTTTACCTGGATTCTTGCAGTGGGGGCTTGGTATAGGAGTTGGAGCCATTTTATAAACTTTGGGCCGAATCTAAATCTCGTCAGGCACTCCCATAGGTGTCCCCACTCCACCGAGTCGAACGCCTTGGCGGCGTCAAGGCTAACCACAACTCTCGTCCCAACGTTATCGTGGGTGGCCTGGAGATTCATGAACAGCCTTCTAAGGTTGAAGGCAGTGTTCTTGTTAGGCATGAAGCCCGTTTGGTCGGGATGAATAAGGCTGGATATTACTTTGTTCAACCTGAGGGCAAGTACTTTGGCTAGGATTTTTATGTCCAGTTGTATCAGGGATATGGGGCGGTATGACTCTGGGTATAGGGGGTCCTTACCGGGCTTCGGGATCAGGACAACTAGGGCTTCCTTCATTGTGTGTGGTAGGGTGCTGGTCTCAAAGATGTGTTTATAGAGAGCGGCTAGTTTAGGAACGAGGGTCTCACGGAATTGGGTGTAGAACTCCAGTGGGAGGCCATCGGAGCCCGGGGCTTTGGACGGTGACAGGTTTGCTAAAGCTTCCGCTATACATTCTTCCGTGATAGGGGCGTCTAGGATTTCTATTTGAGGGTCCGTGAGGGTGGGGAAGTCAATATCCTGCAAAAGATCTTGAAGCTCATTCAGTGGTCGGCTAGAGGTCGAGGTGTACAGGTTGGCATAGAAGCGTCGGAACTCTTGGTCCACTTCAGTGGGGTCTGTCAGGATGGATCCGTCGCTCGTCGCTAGTTGCACAACCACTGGGGGGCTGTGGTCTAAGTGGGCCATATATGCTAAGAGTTTTCCTGCCCTCTCACCATGCTCGTACGTCCTTTGTTTGCTAAAGAAGATACCTTTTTTAGCCTTTTCAAAGTGTAGGTTGTCCGTGAGTCTGGACTGTAGGCGCAATTTAGCTGAGTTTGAGGCCGTTGGATTAGCCAGAAAAACCTGCTCTAGCGAATCCAACGCCTCCTCCGCTTGTTGCAAGGCAAATTTCGAGGAATTTTTGTGTCTGTTTATGCGATTAGTGAGGATCGCACGAGCATGTATCTTGAAGGTCTCCCATATCGTTCCCATTGGGGCCGTGTTGGCGTTTGTCCGAAAGAAATGAGCCCACTCGAGTTCAACGGCCTCCAGGTCAGTGAGTACCGTGAGCCAGAAGGGGTTCAGTTTCCAGGGTCGGGCTGGGATAGTGGATGGCAAGCGGAGCTTGATCCAGTATGGCGAATGGTCCGATAGGACCCTAGTGCTGAACCCTGCATCTAGTAAATGAGGCGTGAGGGTGGAGGATAGAAGGATCATATCTATACGTGACATAGCTGTCTGGGAGGGAGTGAAGCATGAGTATGCCTGTTTGTGGGGGTTCTTCTGCCTCCATGTGTCGGTCATAGCGAATTCCGCAAGGAACCTGCCAAACCTGGTTAGAGTGGGCTGAGTCGGCGGGGCAGAGTCCCCGTGGAGTCTGTCTAGGTGGGAGTCAATGACAGCGTTAAAGTCCCCCAGCCAGATAGCTGGCACTGTGGGGTGTTGTGTCATAAAGTTTATGCCCTCCTGTAGGGCTGCAAATTGAAAGGGTGGAGGAACATAGAATGCCATTACCAGAAGCTCAAGTCCCCCCACAGTAGCGTGCAAAAATAGGAACCTACCCTGTTGGTCCGCGCGTAGCGTGTGTAGTTGGAACAATACAGTTTTAGCAATGAGGATGGCGACTCCCCTAGAATTGTTTGTATGGGGGGCTTGGTAAAGCCACCCCACCCACGGTTTCTTTAGGGACATCTGTAGCTGGCCGGTCATGTGGGTCTCCACCAGTACGGAGATGTCCGCCCGCATTTGCTTGAGGTGAGAGAGGACCGCCAATCGTTTGGGCCTAGCCCTCACCCCCCTCACATTCCATGTAATCAGTTTAAGGGCCGCCATCCCATCACTTCCAGCATATATAGTGCAGGGTAAGTTGTTGTACACTCTATCAACATAGTTAATTGTGACAAGATGTCGGGACAGTATACTCTCCCCGTCCTCTGGTCCGGAGAGGGGACGCCCGCAGAATTTCCACAGCGACCCCCTCCGGAGGGCGGACAGAAAGGCACGAAGGCCCCCACACATAGAAATAATAGTTGTTCAGTACCAATTGTCAGATGGTGCAATATAATAGATCTGTAGCACAGTAAACTCATAAAAACATGTGTAAGCATATAAACAGAAAAACAAAAAAGGGAAAAAAGGACAAAACATTGACAGCTTGTAGCTGTAGGGTGTATGAGAACTTCGCCTACTCTGGACCAGCTTGGCGCAAACAACTCGAAACAGCCCTCCACAGCAGTGGGGGCTGAGGCTGGCCAGGGAAACATATCTTGTGGATAAGGTGAGAAGCATTGTTGCTTGTATGAAGCAAAAGAGGGATCTGGTGGTGAAGATACTAGTGCATTCTCAGGTGGCTTTGGGGGCGACCAAGTGTTAACTGAGCTGCACAGCAATGCTAGTGGAGCTAGCATTCAAGGACCACAGTGGGGGAAGGGTGGTCCGGGAGCGTGGTTGCACAAAAAGTTAAGTGGGTCTGTAGGGGCAAGAGATGTTGGCAGTTGTACGGCCCGGTGGGTAGGTGCCAGCGGCCCGCATCAGGGAGATAAGTCATGGGAGGACAATCACAGGGGTGCCGTGCCAGGCGGCTTTGGGGGTTCAGGTAGGGGGTACATAATTTCAGGGCCTACTCACGGTTCCGTTTAGAGGTACTGAACGAGGTCCGATTCTGGAGTAGTAGGGCAGGAGTGCACTTCTATGATGGCGCCTGGGGATCCCCAGCTCGCTGTTCTAGCCACGCCAGCACTGCCGCCGGATCTTCAAAAAAGTGAGCTTTGCCGTCTCGTGTGACTCGCAGCTTTGCGGGGAACAGCATGGCGTAGGGAAGATGTTGGCTGACGCTTGGCCTCAGAAAACCGGGCTCTCTTCTTCTGGACCTCGGCGGAGAAATCCGGGAAGACTGCGATGTGTTTGTCTCCGAAGGGTATGTTGCCCTTCTCGCGGGTGAGGCGGAGGATCGTGTCTCGGTCCCGGTAATTGAGCAGCTTCGCGATGAATGTGCGTGGTGGGGCTCCAGGTGGCGGTGGTCTTGAGGCTAGGCGGTGCGCACGTTCTACCACGAAGGTGGAGGAGAAGGCCTCTCTTCCAAAATTAGTTACAAGCAGGCGCTCAAGAAAAGTGGGGGGGTCGGCACCCTCCGACCGCTCAGGCAGTCCTACAAAACGGAGGTTGCACCTGCGGAGCCTGTTTTCCATGTCGTCCTGCTTGCTCAGGACGACATTCAGTTGATGTTGCAGCTGCTCCGTTGTGATCTGCAGTGGGTGGATGTCATCCTCTGTCTGCCCGATCCTGCGTTCTGTCTCGGTGACTCTATCGCGAAGTTTGTGCATATCCTGGCGGATAAGAGAGATGTCCACCTTGACCTCCTCAATTCTGGTAGTGAGGGTGGTTTGGCAGAGGGAGACAGCCTCGAGGATACGGGCTGTGTCTCCAGTTGGCGGGGCCTCCTCCTCTGTCTGTGAGGTGGCGGCATTTTCCTCCGCGGGATCCGGCTCGTCTGCACGGTATTTGTTGAGCCTGGCTATGGCACTCTGGGCCCTCTTCGGCGGAGACATGGGTGTAGGGTGTTCCTGCGGCGGAGCCGGAGGTCTATACCGGGAAAGCTGGTGATTTTAGTCCCAAAGGATAAAAGAAAGGATAGCGTGCAGCCGGAGCTCTCACCCCGTGCGTCCTACTCCATGCGGCTTCAGGCCACGCCCCCAGGCATACCATTGTTTGTCTAAAGCAGTGATGGCGAACCTTGGCACCCCAGATGTTTTGGAACTACATTTCCCATGATTCTTTTGCACTCTACAGTGTAGCTGAGCATCATGGGAAATGTAGTTTCAAAACATCTGGGGTGCCAAGGTTCGCCATCACTGCTTTAGACAAACAATGGTATGCCTGGGGTACAGTAGCTTTAGACCAGGGATGGCGAACCTTGGCACCCCAGATGTTTTGAAACTACATTTCCCATGATGCTCAGCTACACTGTAGAGTGCAAGAGCATCATGGGAAATGTAGTTCCAAAACATCTGGGGTGCCAAGGTGTGCCATCACTTGTCTAAAGCTAATGTACACCAGTAAAGAAATCTTTTTTCGTACTGAAAAATTGAAATGCCTGTAACGTCATCCGAAACACACAAAAACCATAACGCTCCCAATGTGATAACGCCCAACCGGTGGTTAAACAGTAGCGAAGAGGTTTCATCACCCATGTAGCCCCGGGCTTCAAGATCTTCCTGATTGATCGCTCTGGTCGCATATTCCTTGGAGTGTATGCGGGATAAATCTCCCTGGCAGATCACAGACAGCAAAAAAATAACCTGATGAGGATTGTGAACCTTCTACTCTAATATAAAAAGAAAAGGTTTGGGTGGCAGTGATTGTGACCTTCACCAAACATTCATTGCAGGTCAATCTTCCACGATTGCATTTAAAATGATGGGTGATTGGTTCACCAACAGTTAATGTTTGGTGAAAGTTTGGTGTAAATATGATTTGTCCCCCCCGCCAATAGGCGCAGTAAATATACGCGACTTTCCCCTTCTATGAGTATTGTTTCCGCTTGTTTATTGGAGGTCGCTGCATACAGATGCTGACCACTGCACTCCTATAGGAAATCCTCATTGTGGGAGGGCGGTGCGGGGAAGACTTCAGGTCACCGGACAGATAGCGATCTCGCCTCGCAACTTCCAAAACATTTCTAACCAACTTTCAACTTTTGGATTAGAGTATCAAAAACACCCACTCTAGATGACTATCTCGCCGGTGACCCGAGGTCATCGGATGCCTCTGGAGTATATTCGATAGCGTATAAATTCATAGATTATTATTGTACTTATGACACAGACGTACCGCGCACTGTCGCCCCAACAGGGAAACAAACATACAGAGCAACGTGCCAGTACAAAGGTTTTTCAAGACAAAACAGATACATTGTTTTTTTAGATGTTACATTTGATTTGACATTCTCCTCAAGTGGCTCTGAAGACTGAGGAAAAAGATAAAAAAAAAAAAAAAATATTATGAACACAGTTTAATATAATACAACGTAAATAGATAAAAAAAATATATATAATATAAAACAATACAATATAACACAAAATAAGGTAATAAATACAATACAAATACAAAAAAATAATATAATAAAATGTATAATATAATATAAATGCATTTATAGATTTATAAATATTATTAGACAATATAATATAACACAAAATAAATCAATAAATACAATATAAATACAGAATACAATTTAAAAACGATACCTCGTACCCCTTTTCTATACAATAAACGTTATTGTGAAAAAAAAAAAATATAATATAAAAAACAATATAATATAACACCAAATAAGGTAATAAATACAATATAAATACAAAAAATAATATAATAAAATGTATAATATAATATAAATGCATTTATATATTTATAAATATTATTATACAATATAATATAACACAAAATAAATCAATAAATACAATATAAATACAGAATGCAATTTAAAAAATATACCTCATACCCCTTTTCCTTTTCTATACAATAAACGTTATTGTGAAAAAAAAATATATATATAATATAAAACAATATAATATAACTCCAAATAAGGTAATAAATACAATATAAATACAAAAAATTATATAATAAAATGTATAATATAAATGCATAAGTATAGAAAATAATATAAATAAACATTATTATACAATATAATATAACACAAAATAAATCAATAAATACAATATAAATACAGAATACAATTAAAAATATATAATATAAAACAATATAATATAACACCAAATAAGTACATAAATACATAAAATAATATAATAAAAATGTATAATATAATATAAATGCATAAGTATAGAAAATAATATAAATAAACACTATTATACAATATAATATAACACAAAATAAATCGATAAATACAGAATACAATTTAAAAAAATATAATATAAAACAATATAATATAACACCAAATAAGTACATAAATACAATATAAATACATAAAATAATGTAATAAAATGTATAATATAATATAAATGCATAAGTATAGAAAATAATATAAATAAATAGTATTATACAATCTAATTTAACATAAAATAAATCAATAAATACAATATAAATACAGAATACAATTTAAAAAAAAAAATAAAAAACCAAATAAAAAACATAAATACAATAAATAAAATACATAAAATAAATAAAATAAAATAAAAATGCAAAGTATAAAAAAAATATAAAAAAAAAAATTATTATACAATATAATATACCACAAAATAAATCAAAAAAAACAATATAAATACATAAAAAAAATATAATAAAATGTAAAAAAAATATAATATAAATGCAAAAATATAAAAAATAAAAAAAAAAAATAGTATTATAAAAAAAATTTAACAAAAAATAAATCAATAAAAACAATATAAATACAAAATACAATTTAAAAATATAATATAAAACAATATAATATGACACCAAATAAGTACATAAATACAATATAAATACATAAAAAAATATAATAAAATATAAATGCAGAAGTATAGAAAATAATATAAATACATTTTATTATACAATATAATATACCACAAAATAAAAAAAAAAATACAATAAAATACATAAAAAAATATAAAAAAATGTATAATATAATATAAATGCATAAGTATAGAAAATAATATCAATAAATATTATTATACAATATTATATACCACAAAATACATTAATAAATACAATATAAATACAGAATAAAATTTAAAAAATATAATATAAAACAATATAATATAACACCAAATAAGCCATCTGTAGCCTCACTGTGCCCATCTGCAGCTGTACCTTTGATAACCAAAACAGCAGGTGTTTAGTCATCTATTAGGTACCATCTTATAACATTTTTTTTTTTGTTTTTTGTTGTTTTTTTTAACAATACATTTTTATTGATAGTTATTAATGAACAATACACATTGTCATTTACTTTAGTCATATGTAACCAACATAGTTACAGTGATTCAGAAAGTTTTTTTTGCGTAAGTATATAATACTTGATAGCCTGCACCCGTCTACCCCTAATGCATACCTCCCAACATTTTGAGATGAGAATGAGGGACATCTACCACCAAATGTATGTAGGCATAGGACACACCCCCTTAAAGGAGAATTAACCCAAAAAAAGTTTAATTAAATCCACAAGGGCTTTTTTTACCACTAATATTCCTTTATATTGGCTTTTAAAATGTACAAATGCAGCAATTTAGAAATCGGATGAAAGGTTTAGCACTGGGAAACACTTTATGAAAGATAAAAAGTGCATTTTATATACATCTATATAGATCAGACCAAAATGAGGGACAAATGAGGGGGAAAGAGGGACAGAGGGACATTGCTCCAAATCCGGGACAGTCCCTCGAAATCAGGGACAGTTGAGAGCTTTGACCTGATGGGTTCAAACTGAAGGCATGGACAAGCCGCCAAGTTAACTAGATCGCTAAGTTCATAAAAAGAAAACAAAAACAAAACTTGCAAATCAGATTAAGAAGGAAGATCCAAGATGATAAACGACATCAAAAATATACTCATATATGACTTCATGGAAGCTGCAGATTTCTAAATATTGAAAATTACTATTAAACTTACATTACTATGCTAAAGCTTAGATAGGATTTTAGTAATTGGGTCTTAAACAATTACCTTAACCACTTGACCTCCTACAAATAGAGATTTCTTTTAGTGGTATTTGATCACCTCTGCAGTTTTTATTTTTTGCACTATAAACAAAAAAAGGCCGACAATTTTGAAAAAAAAAAAATATATATATATATATTAGGGCTGTGGAAATTAAAGATTAATTCCTCGATTAATCGATTCATTTTTTTGATCGATCAAAATTCTTTTGATCGGTACTCACCTCTCCGCCGACTTCCGGGTCTTCAGGGAGTTCCGTCGGAGATCCGGTGATGTCACAGACATCGACGTCACCGGACTCCTCCCCTCTTTCCCCAAGTGCCTCCGTCTGCTAACGAATGGAAGGGGGAGGAGTTCTGATTGAACGTAGCGCGTACGGGGGAGGAGCTACGCATGACGTCACCCGCTGCTGCCCTACGGAACTAACACTATTGTCGGCTTTACATGCTGTGTTTTTATCATCTTTATGTGAGTAGTTTGTGTTTGAACACAAAAATTAAATCTTATACTTAAGCGGTGAGCACTTAGATATTTTCTTTCTACCCATGACCTGGTGTCCTTGCTGAGATCTAAGGAGACGTGAGAGAAGTTTATGGTCCGTGTTAACCCTTTTGATACCCGCTTCCATGACCACCTGTTTGCACAGGGGTCCATGCCATAAGGTGAGAGCGATTAGTTAGACCGGAGGTGGAGGGATTGTCACGCTACTGTGGGAAAAAAAATGACTTACATCAGTGCTACAGTTTGAATTTAAAAAGGTATTTGTGTGAACTGTGAAGTTAAGTCATGGATTGTGGAAACTAACTAGTGTCGGGTGATTGTATATAGTGTATACCACATTTACCACTGACTAATGCAGAGTTGCAATGCAAGGAGATCAGCTGAAATAATTAATCGAAATTAGTCGATTAATCGATTAAAAAAAAAATCGATTAATTGAACACGAAAATTTTAATCAGTAACAGCCCTTATATTTTTTACTATCTGCTATAAAACATGTCCAATAAAAAAAACTGGAAAAAAAAATGTAATTTCTTCATCAGTTTAGGCCAATATGTTTTCTGCTATATATTTTTATAAAAAAAAATCCCAATAAGCATATATTGATTGGTTTGCGCAAAAGTTATAGTGTCTACAAAATAGGGGATAGATTTATTTATTTATTTTTACTAGTAATGGCGGCGATCAGCGACTTATAGTGGGACTGCAATATTACGGTGGACATTCTAACACTTTTGACACTTTCTGGGAACCAGTGACACTAATACAGTAATCAGTGCAAAAAATATGCACTGTCACTGTACTAATGACACTGGCAGGGAAGGGGTTAACATCAGGGGCGCTCAAAGGTTTAACTGTGTGCCTAACCAGTTTTTTTACTGTACTGTGTGAGATGCTTTCACTAGGGGAAGAGATGGAATTTATTCCCTGCTTTGCAGAGACACAAACTCCATCCCTCAGCCCCCCCCCCCTCTGTCAGGAAGGTGATCTGCCTTGTTTACACAGGCAGATCGCAGTTCTGTGTCTCTGCCTGACAATCGGTGGGTGACGATTGGCTTCCGACTTCCGTCAAAATGTCACATAGCTCTTAAAGGGTAATTTTTTCATTTTTTTCTATTACTTTTTTTTATTACATTTTAGTGTAAATATGAGATCTGAGGACTTTTTCACCCCAGATCTCATATTTAATAGGTCCTGTCATGCTTTTTTTCTATTGCAAGGGATGTTTACATTCCTTGTAATAGGAATAAAAGTGACACATTTTTTTTCTTAAAAAAAAAAACTGTAAAAATAAAAAATAAAAGGTTAAATAAATAATTAAAAAAGTTTTTTTAAACGCTCCCCCGTCCAGCCGAGCTCGTGTGCAGAAGCGAACGCATACGTGAGTAGCGCCCACAAAACTGTATTCAAACCACACATGTGAGGTATCGACACGATCGGTAGAGCGAGAGTGATAATTCTAGCCCTAGACCTCCTCTGTAACGCAAAACATGCAACCTGTAGAATTTTTTAAACGTCGCCTATGGAGATTTTTAAGGGTAAAAGTTTGTCGCCATTCCGCAAGCGGGCGCAATTTTGAAGCGCGACATGTTGGGTATCAATTTACTCGGCGTAACATTATCTTTCACAATATAAAAAACTAAATTCGGCTAACTTTACTGTTGTCTTATTATTTTTAATTCAAAAAAGTGTCTTTTTTTTTTTTAAAAAGTGCGCTTGTAAGACCGCTGCGCAAATACGGCCGCCATTTTATTCTCTAGGGTATTAGAAAAAAATATATATAATGTTTGGGAGTTTTAAGTAATTTTCTAGCTTAATGAGTTGGTTAATGAGTGATGCAAATTTACAAATTTTGAAAAATGCCATTTGATATTACATTACCGTGTTAAAGTTTATATAGGATTTTAGTAATTAGGTTGACCTATACTTTAAATGCATCCGATGCAAACCTAATCCTTCCATCTTATCAGGTTCTGAAAGAAGCCCTATTTGTGTTGCCCTCAGCAAGTGACTTATTTTTACTTTCCCTTATACTATATTGGAAAATTAAAGGGATCTCTTGATAAATACGGACGACAAGGTCAGCTCGTCCTTCAGGGACTTTGATAGGTTCCCGGCGTCTATTTATTTTCAAGAAAATAGAAATCAGCGAACCGCGACGTGCAAAAGTGCTTCGTACCTGCAAAGTGTTCGGCTCTAAGAAGTCCTATTTGTCAATTCCAAATGGCAAGCGGCTTGATAAACCCCCTGGAGCGGAAGCACCGTCAACCAGAAAACACACACATGTACATAGAGAGTCATGGTTACTAAATAAATCAAAGACATGAAGACTCATACTGACCAATCATCTTCCAGCCCTCTCGCTGATCAGAGACGAAAAGGCTGATTAGTGTTCGCTGCAAATTGCCTCCTTGTATGGTCCAATAAACAAATTGTTTGTCCTTGCATGGTCCAATAAAAAACAAACACACGCCGATATACAGCTGAAGTTCCCATTTCTGCAGATCAACAATTTATCAAGCACAAAACATCAATTCAAAAAAAATAAAAAATACTAAAATTAACCCCTTCCCACCCCACCCCTGGCGTCCCTTTAAATAGTTCAGAACGCCCGGGGGGATCGCCGTCCATACATGTCAGTAAGTGCCTGAGAACTTGTGAATGTGTGAGGAGCAATGCCTCATGGGACATGTAGTCCTGGACAGGAAGTGTGTGGTTCTAAAGTTAGAAGTTTTTTTACCTTGCTATAGGGGTACTCTATACTGTACTATGCAGCTTGCTATAGGGGCACTCTATACTGTACTATGCAGCTTCTATAGGGGCACTCTATACTATACAGCTTGCTATAGGGGCACTCTATACTATACAGCTTGCTATAGGGGCACTCTATACTATATCATACAGCTTGCTATAGGGGGCACTCTATGCTATACTATGCAGCTTGCTATAGGGGCCCTCTATGCTATACTATGTAGCTTGCTATAGGGGCACTCTATACTATACTACACAGCTTGCTATAGGGGCACTCTATACTATACAGCTTGCTAGAGGGGGCACTCTATACTATACTGTGCAGCTTTCTATAGGGGCACTGTATACTATACAGCTTGCTATGGGGCACTCTATACTATACTACGCAGCTTGCAATAGGGGCACTCTATGCTATACAGCTTGCTATAGGGGCACTCTATACTATACAGCTTTCTATAGGGGGCACTCTATACTATACTATACTATGCAGCTTGCTATAGGGGCCCTCTATACTATACTACACAGCTTGCTATAGGGGCACTCTATACTATATAGCTTGCTATAGGGGGCACTCTATACTATACTATGCATCTTGCTATAGGGGCACTCTATACTATAGTATGCAGCTTGCTATGGGGGCACGCTATACTATACTACGCAGCTTGCAATAGGGGCACTCTATGCTATACTATGCAGCTTGCTATGGGGCACTCTATACTATATTACGCAGCTTGCAATAGGGGCACTCTATACTATACTATGCAGCTTGCTATAGGAGCCATCTATACTGTACTACACAGCTTGTTATAGGGGGCACTCTATGCTATACTATGCAGCTTGCTATAGGGGCACTCTATACTATACTATGCAGCTTGCTATAGGGGGCACTCTATACTATGCAGCTTGCTATAGGGGGCCCTCTATACTATACTATACTACACAGCTTGCTATAGGGGCACTCTATACTATACAGCTTGCTCAAGGGGCACTCTATACTATATCATGCAGCTTGCTATAGGGGGCACTCTATGCTATACTATGCAGCTTGCTATAGGGGCACTCTATACTATGCAGTTTGCTATAGGGGCACTCTATACTACGCAGCTTGCTTTCGGTCCGGTTATTCATTTCCCAGTTGTACAGTTATGAACAGCTACATGGTAACTATAAGAATTTTATCATAAAGAGGGAATTACACAAGTCCAGATACAAGAAGTAATAATTTTGCATTTATTTTTGTTCCATTGAAAAACATAGACTGGAGGTATATTTTGTACATTTGTAACAATGTTACACTTGCATGTCATTAGACACAACTATGGTAATTGAAATTGTAGCACCACACCACTGCTAAGAGGTCCAAATACAACTTCATTCCATTAAAAGTCAGGGGTACAGTCCAAAAAAAGTAGCCAAAGTATTTTGGGGGGTCTAAGCACCCCCTTCATAAAGGCAAGAAAGAACATAAGAAGAATTCCTTATCAGTCTGATATCTAAACAATATCCTCTCCACTGGGTCATAAATAATTCAAACCAAATAGTTAATTTATAAAAGGGAGTGTCAAAATGAATATACTAAAATGCGAACATCAGTACTGAACAATTTGTTTAAAAAAAGAGAAAAAAAAATAATAATAATAATAATAATAAATACCACTATTATTCAAAACTGTACATTATGGGTGATATGTATTAAGAATTAAAAAATATTAATAAAATGTATCCCAAAACAGGTATGTGTATAACTTGAACCATACATTATACAATCTGATTGTATGATTAATAAAAAATATTAACAAAAATAAAAAAAATATATAAAATAATATAAAAAAATTATAATAATAATATAGACACATCAAATCTGTTTTTCCATTTTTATTTCAGGGTCAATATCGCTAAGAATCCTGTTTCAATTTTTGTAAGAATTATTCATTTGTTTTCTATGCCCTCCAAGGAGTATGGATACATTCAGATCAGAACTGCTGATATAAAAAGAACAGTAAAATAAAAAATAAATTTAAAAAAAATTAACTGATATATGTCTATTCTGTTCAGCGTTTTGTAATTAAAAGAAATCAAAACAAGTACATTTCTTACAACACATACAAGCATTAACAAACAACTTGACATTCATCTAAACTTGGATATCTGGATATCACCCCCATCAAATCATTCTCTGCAGCTATTACCTTTTGTACCACCACCCCCTCCCTTTAGAATGTAAGCTCTATGAGCAGGGCCCTCCTGTACCTTCTGTATTGAACTGTACTGTAATTGTGCTGTCCCCCCTTACATTGTAAAGCGCTGCGTAAACTGTTGGCGCTATATAAATCGTGTATAATAATAATAATAATCTGGACGTAACTCACCACAATATTTAGGGGCCCCAGGGAATATTAAAGGTTGTTACGCACGTGCTTATTTTTCATCCCTGAGGAATATTTTGGAATTAAAAAAGGCTAAATACATTTTTGTATATATCGTTATAGGACACTTTTGTCTTATTATCTGTAGATGATACACAATCAGCACTACAAACAAAGAGTTAAGAACGTATATGAACCACTTGAGTACCAGCCTGTATGTACCTTCTTCATTACCAGGCCATTATTCAGTTTTCAGCACAATGATACCTTGACTGACAATTACTCTGTCATACAACACTAATGGATTTTATATATATAAAAAAAAAATAATAATAATTTAGACAGCTAGAGCTTTATTTTGGTGGTTTTTAATAACCAAATTTTAGTTTTTTACTTTTTAAAAGATATTTACCAAAACGTTTGTGAAAAAAAAGTTTCCTTTAATTTCTGTTTATAAACACATCAAATAAAACTGACAAGGCCCCCAAAATGACCCCTTTTTGAGAAAATAAACACCCCAAGGTGATCCCATTTTTGCCACAGTTATTTGGAAATGAGGACACATGCTGGTATTTAGGGAATTAATGAATGTTTCAAAACAGACCTCCAAGAAAACAAAACAGTCTGTGACAATAACACACAAAAAAAACATATATATATATATATATATATATATATATATATATATATATATATATATATATATAGTGATTCCAGGGAGGAATATCATCTCCTACATGGAAATATGTAGCCAATGCTAATCACTCGAAGCATCTTACTACAATTACCTTGTTTATTTCTTTTCTTTGATGGAAGTTTGGAGATTCTTGGAATTCTGATGCTTGTTGACATTTTTCCCACATATACTGAAAAGGATCTGCACTGGTAGTCACGACATCCGAAATAAATGATACATAATAAAAAATAAAAAAGATAAAATATACGTTAAAAAAAAAAAAAAAAAAAATAGGCTCCATATTTGGATTTTAAATACAAGGTGGTTATTATTTAGATATTTAGATAAACGTGACGTACAAAACAAAGGTTGATTTATTAAAGGAGTACTGTTCACTTTGGAAATTGAATGTTCGCTTCCTGTCCCATTTGTATTGAACTGTATTGTAATTGTACTGTCCCACCTCTACATTGTAAAGCGTTGCGCAAACTGTTGGCGCTTTATAAATCCTGTATAATAATAATAATTTTTCACATCATTAAATTTTAAAATTGCTTACAATATTCCTGTTTTTTTTTTTTTTTGCACATGATTGGGTTCATCAACATTAACACACTTCACCTTAGTTATTTAGCACTTTACAATTGATGAATGAAATGAAATAAATTAACCCCAAAGCATACTAAAAAAATCAAGGAAAACGCATTTTAATATTACTGCAGCTCCCAATGTATAATTTTTTATCTTTGCATTTTTTTATTTTTTTTTGCATCTGTTTGTATTGTTTTGTGTCAGTATACACACTCAATTGCAATATTTTCAATGCACCAGTTTACAGTAAGTTATTTTTAAATTTTGATGCATTTGTCTTGCTTCTGTGCAGTCAGCACCTCTAAAGCCAAACAGACCCTAAACCTCTCAAAGCAGCATAAATGTATCTAAACTGCAAAGACACATCGTCAATGTACTGTGGGAAATTGAGCTGCATGTTGGAGCTGAACTGTGTTTTTAATTTCAGAGCCATGTGAGTAAATTTGAAAATGCACATCAATGTGTTGGAAAATAAATGTAGCTTTGGAAGAAAATCCCTCTGATCCTCTTTCCTCCCAAACTGTTTTCTTTTTTGGTATGATGTATAGATGTCTATAAAATGCATTATTGACTACTGAAGGGTTATACCACCCTAAATCTTTCATTCAATTAAATTCATTTAATTAATTTGTTATTTTGAAAAGCCACGGAAAAGTAGTGGTGATAAAAAGTACCAGTAACTAATGATTTTTATTTTTTTGCAAATATTTTTTTTCCTAATCGGTTTACCTGGGGGTGAGCCAGGGGGGTGTCCTTTGCATGCATACTTTTTTTTTAGATTTTTTTTTATTGAGGTATTTTACGAATTTAGATTCATTTTTATTGATGTATTTATATATATATATATATATATATATATATATATATATATATATATATATATATATATATATATATATATATATATATATATATATATATATATATTATATATTATATATATCATTTTTAACAAAAAGAAAAACAGAACAGGTGGAAAAAAAATCCATGGATAAGAAAATCATCAAACAGTGAAAGTACAGAGTATACAGTTCCAAATATATATACTCAGCACATAGATATGTAATTGCTACAAAGTTGTCCTCATTAGAGATCTGCAGTTAACATGATCATTTCTTGTATATCATGATCAATTCTATGGTATAATAATATGCAATTAACCGCAATAAACACCAATTCTGCGTTATGTTGCTTACCATCTGAGTCATCATTTTTCACACTGTTTGTTAATAATTATAGCAGATCTTCCAAAATTAAAGTTTGCTGCAAAACAAACCCTTCTGCTTAAAAAGTTGATCTTTCTATAATTACATTTTTTTTTTAAAAAAAAAAATGATTTATACTCTTTATAAATGTTTCATTTGGCCCACCCCCTGCGGGGTTGGGGGCAACTGTACAAACCCATGACATAAACAATGAATGGCACGGGATGGGGCCCAGAGTAAAAGAATGGGGCAAATGTAAAGGACAACACTGGATCCATTGAGCTTATAAGTATATTATTGTAGCATCTAAACAACAACAAAGGTAAGTGGGGGAAAAATAAATTTTTATAGGAGAGGTGAAGTTCCTCTTGAAGGTGAAGGCAGGTAAGTAGTGGCTTTTACTGACAAGCTAGCCGGATGAGATTAGTAGCTGAGGAGGGGCTGGGCCCAGAAAGTGATCTACTTTTTTAAGCCAAGTGGACCACAATTTTTTGCAATTTTTCAGATACCCCCAAAATGGAATATGTCAACTTTCTTTTTGAACCAGAGAACATAACAAATCTCTCAAAGCCTAGCAATTCATTTTCTGGCCATTTATAGAGATGTTCCCATGGCATCTATAGAATACTGGTCTATAGTGGATGTGTTCAAGTATCAAAGAATAAGGATGAGCTTGGGCTCGGCTCTGAGTTTGGTCCAAACTCATGTTCAGTCGGTCCCGGAAGGCAGCTGTTGGTGCCAGTTTAATGAGCTGTAGACCTGCAGCTTCTCAAAGCGGTGTAAATGTTCCACCCCCAAAGTGTACACAAAGGGACAGGGATGCTTGTGACACCATTGATCTAATATGGCCAGCCACGCACGTGGCCATATTAGGTCAATGATGTCCAAATATGCCCAATGGCAATATTAGTTCAACGTCATTGATGTCCAATGGCCATATTAGGTCAATGACCTTGATGTCCACAGTCCAATGGCCATATTAGGTCAATTTCATTGATGCCCAATGGCCATATTAATTCAATGACCTTGATGCCCAATGGCCCTATTAGGTCAATGCCATTGACATGCAATGGTCACATTCGGTAAAAGTAATTTGTGTCCAATGGCCATATTAGGTCAATGCCAATGACCTCCAATGGCCATATTAGGTCAATGACTCTGATGTTCGATGGCCAAATTAGGTCAGTGACCTTCCTGTCCACAGTCCAATAGCCATATTAGATCGATTTCATTAATGCCCAATGGCCATATTAATTCAATGACCTTGATTCCCAATGGCCATATTATGTCATTGACCACCAATGGCCACATTTGGTAAAAGTACTGTAATTTGTGTCCAATGGCCATATTGGATCAATGCCATTCACATCCAATGGCCATATTGGATAAAAGTCATTTGTGTCCAATGGCCATATTAGCTCAATGCCAATGACCTCCAATGGCCATATTAGGTCAATGACCCTGATGTTCGATGGCCAAATTAGGTTAATGCCAATGACGTCCAATGGCCATATTAGGTCAATGACCTTGATGTCCAATGGCCATATTAGTTCAATGATCTTGATGTCCAATGGCCATATTAGGTCAATGCTATTGACATCCAATGGCCATATTAAGTAAATGTCATTCATGTCCAATGCCCATTTTAGGTCAATGCCAATGATGTCCAATAGCCACATTAGTTCAATGACCTTGATGTCCAAGGGCCATATTAGGTCAATGCCAATGACGTCCAATGGCCATATTAGGTCAATAATATTGACCTAATTTGTCCACGTGACATCATTAGCCTAATATGGGTGGTCATATTAGGTCAATGATGTCACGACTATCCCCAGCCCTTTGTGTACGTCATGCTGCAGGGCAGGTAATCCTCCTACTCGCAGCTTATTGGTCTGGCACTGACATGTGCCATCTGGGTTGGGACTGAACCCAAGTTCATGCCTATTCAAGAAACCTGTCAGGTGGTTGCACTCCAAAGAAAGACCAAATTACATATTTAGCACAGAGAAAACATTGTTCCAATAGCAGTGCAATTGTTGGCACCATTAAGATCTGCACCATTGCTTCCATGCTTACTGCAGTTAGAATTTGCATGCAGATCAGGGGCATGCGGTACATCCTATGCAGAATGAACCTTTGCGATTATCTGAGAAATTGCCTCCATACGTTCTGCTAAGCAGTGTCCCCCGACCCCCTCTCATCTTAGAAAGTCGGGATGCATTTCCGCAGAGCATATTTTGCGCACCCGATCTCAGACTTTTCCAAACGGGTTCTGCAAGAATGCAATCAGATGTGTTTGTATGGGAAACATCGAGCGATATTGGAAAAGCAGGCGGATTGTACAACTACAGCGATATTGTGCTGAGATCCCCGGGTCCCGCCCGTCAGCTCTTGATTTATTTGTTTACTAACGCACGGTTCCTTATAAAACGTGAGTGCGTTGTTACCCGGCCACAAAGGAGCTGCATTACAACAGCACATAGCATTTATATTTATTTGTCTTGTTTACGCAGAGTTCTTGAGGAAAGTTTGTTATCCTGCCCTCCGAAAATGAGCGTCTTTTTATTTTCCTGTATAAATATCCTGTGCCCTATTATTATAAAATATGCCCAAAATTGATTCCCCAGTTATGTCGAGAGCATTAAAATAACAGAAACTGTTGTTACTCCATTAACGGCTTATATATCTGAGCCTGGCAAAAGCCTGCTATCCATATTGCTACTGACATGATGCATCATCAATTCCAACAGCCCCATTGCCTCCTCCTAACAGGCAGACCATGACAGTCAATGGTTCTCAGTTCTCTACTGCCCTCTATTGGTCAGTGGAAGCAACAGGCCAAATAAATGTCATAACATGCTAGTTCTGTTTACACTTTTCCTTATTTTGTAGCAAAAGTACTTATGTTATACGTTGATAAACAATGAAGGCTATTAGAGAAGAACATGATTTAATGAAATAAAAGTTTAATTTCTGTTTCATCATTTCTTTTACTGGCGTTTGGGAAGTGGTAAAGCCACGAGGCTGAGCTGTGATTTTACAACTCCCCAACCGCTCCCACTTTAGGCAGTAGAGGGGTGCATACATACGCCACGGCCACAATGTTTTTTTAAAAAGTTATCGCATTAGGGTGCCGCACACTGAACGCGACCCATTCAACTAAATGAGAGCACCCTGCAACTGAGTGTGATGCACATGGTTGCGGCACATTAGTGTAGGGTTCAAGGGGTTTGCAGCTGGCAGTGAGCAGGTGATATGACAGCTGTCAAATGCCCTCTAAAGAGCCGGGAGGGGGTACATGGACGTCCTCCCGTGCTCGCGCTGCCCGTGCGCTACCTGTGGCATGCAGGGGGCGGTGCGCTTTGTGATCAGCCGAGTCCTTGGGACTCAGCTGATCACAGATCAGAGTAAAGGGTCGATCCCGGTCCTTTACCACGTGATCAGCTGTCAGCCAATGACAGCTGATCACGTGATGTAAACAGAAGCAAGTAATCTGCCTTTTATTTCCCTCACGCTGACAGCAAAAGGAGAAGAAACAAGCCAATTACCGGCTCATGTGAAAAAGGGAAATCGGTCCCGCACAGTCACTGATGCTAAGCAGTGCCCTCAGGTGCCACCTACCAGTGCCCATCAGTACTACTAAGCAGTGCCCATCAGTGCCACCTACCAGTGCCCATCAGTGCCACCTACCAGTGCCCACCAGTGCCACCTACCAGTGCCCATCAGTGCTGCCAATCAGTGCCCATTAGTGTCTCATCATCAGTGCCACCTATCAGGGCCACCTACTAGTGCCCCCTCTCAGTGCCTCCTATCAATGCCTACCAGTGCCACCTATCAGTGCCCATCAGTGCCTTATCATCAGTGCCACCTATCAGTGCTGCCTATCAGTGCCACCTACTAGTGCCACCTCTCAGTGCCTCCTATCAATGCCCATCAATGCCACCTATCAGTTCTCATCAATGCCGCCTCATCAATGCCCATCAGTGCCACCTTATCAGTGCTGCCGCATCAATGTCCATCAGTACCCACCAGTGCAGCCTATCAGTGCCACCTCATCAGTGCACATGAGTGAAGGAGAAAAAAAAATACCTGTTTACAAACTTTTGTAACAAACTGAAAATGTTTTTGTTTGTTTTTTGCAAAATTTTTAGACTTTATTTGCTTATTTAGCAAAAAATAAAAAACCCCAATGGTGATTAAATACCACTATAAGAAAGCTCTATTTGTGTGGAAAAAAAATGATAAAAATGTAATTTGGGTACAGTGTTGCATGACTATCAGTGCCATTCAGTGCCTATCAGTGCCGCCTATCAGCGCCCATCAGTGCCCATCAGTGCAACCTATCAGTGCAGCCCCATCAGTGCCTCCTGATCAGTGCCCAACAGTGCCACCTCAGTGCCCATCAGTGCCACCTATCAGTGCCCACCAGTGCAGCCTCATCAGCGCACATCAATGAAGGTGAACAATTACTTGTTTGCAAAATTTGAAACAAACTATGAAAACTTTTATTTAATTTTTTCAAAATTTTCTTTTTTGTTTGTTGTTTGTTTAGCAAAAAATAAAAAACCCACTAGTGAATAAATACCTCCAAAAGAAAGCTCTATTTGTGGCAAGAAAATAATTTCATATGGGTACAGTGTAGCATAACCGCGCAATTGTCATTCAAAGTGTGAGAGCGCTAAAAGCTGAAAATTGGTCTGGGCAGGAAGGGGGGTATGTGCCCAGTAAGCAAGTGGTTAATAAAGGTGTTTTTGTGCTTGGCATTAACCTCAGCGCTCTGCTTTTTGCTATTTCCTACTTTATGAGGTGATCTGCCCAGATCTTACAGGAGCTGCGGAGGTGAACCATCCACCCACCTGCTCTTCATTCATCAATCATCCATCATCCATCTAGTCTTCCTTTATCCATCATCCATCCACCTATTTTTTATCCACCCCTCTACCATTCATCCACTATTGCTATAAATGATCTTATATATCACAGACTCTCAGTGTGTTTATCCACGGACTAATTGTCAATACATTGGACAGAGGAGCGCTGCACGCTTTGTGTGATTTTTACACGTTTCTTTGTTTCAACTTCCCTTCCTCTCTTAGGAACGAGGAAGGAGATAGTAAATATTTTATTAACCGTTCCCTTCCTTTTCTAAATTGAACACATTGAGTGATCGGTACCAATCGCTCCTGTCTTCATTCTTAACTGAAGCATAGTAAACTATGTTTACTGCAGAGAAAGGGACCGGGGAATCTCTGTCCTCTGTTTCTTTCTTTCTTTCAAAAGTGAGACATCAGGGGTCTGTTTAGACCCTTGATATTTCACCAAAGCCCCATAACAGGGCTCCTAAAAATAATAAAAAAGAATATTGTAAAAAATAGTTTAAACAAAAAATAAAACTTCTGACACCGTCCACTGCCCTACTGACACCAATCTTTGCTCTACTGACACCGTCCACTGCTCTGCTGATATACACTCATGTGTGTTTGTGCTCTGGGGTGCACACCCTAATGCAACAGGCTGCGCACACCAAAGCACTCACTATATAACCACCATCCTCCAATACACCTTGATGACTGTCAGGGCTGGGCTCAGCCCTTCCTTCTCTGAGTTGGCAGCTCAGCTGTTGGCTAATTGCCAGTTCCCATCTCTCTCCACAGTTACTCAGCTGTTGATGATATCCTGCTCATCAGTCCGGCCTACTTAAGCCGTTCAGTCCAGTGGATCTCTGCCTTCGCCTTGGTCAACATCACAGAGACATTCTCCTGCATTGCTGTTTAAAGACTTGCTTTGCTGACATCCCTTCTGGCTCCAGATCCTGCTTGCTGTTCCACTACATTGATCCCTGACTTCTGGCTTGGCTGACTATCCGTTCCGGTTACTGAACTTTGGCTATGTTTTGACTATGTTTGTTCTTTTTACTTTTATTATTAAATAAGTGTGATTTAACTGTACTTCTGTCTTGGTCTGATTTCATGGTTTCTGACGATGACGTTCTATTGGATGAAACGCATCGGGTGGAGCTACAGCGGTGACATCATCATGCCTGCTGGGGTGTTGCAGGTGTGTCACATGCAAATTTACGTCTGTTTGTTGTAAGTAGTTTTAACCTTCATTAAAAGCCTGAATATTTAATTACTACACTGCAAGTTGCTCCTCTGTTTCCATCCCATACTGAGTTGGATGTGGACTGCCTTGGCTGTGTGGTGACTATTCCTGAAAATTTCGGCTCACGACATCCATCCATCCCACTGGGCTATCTCTCTCCACATTGAGGTCTTCCTAGCTGCTACCAAAAGTATTGGGACGCACAAGGACACAGTGATCACAGATCTGTGCCGATGCGCACCGCAGGGGGTCTATGGACAACCTCCCGGCAATGATCTGTGAGCCCGTGCTGTAGTCGTCTTTTAGCTATAGCGTGGGCAGAAAGGGGTTAAAGGTGAAGTTTTCTCCTTCTTAGATTTTATCTTTCTTGGTTCTGCCCCCCCCCCCCCCCCCCATCAACACGCCAATGAAATTTAAATAATGCTTTGTTTTACCATAGAACTTACTTTGGACCCACTGACATCATCACTGGATCTCTGTGCTTCCCTATGAAATGCAGGTAAATCATGGCTGGTGGGAACTTTGCTCAGTACTCCTCTCACGAGCCCTCAGTCCTGATGCAATCAGTGGGCTGGCAAATGGCGGCAGCTGGTGCTCAATTTTCTTGGGGGGGGGGGACAGCCAGCCACCCCCCCAGCCAGTCAGTCAGCCACCCCCCCGTGCGTTTTTTCGCTCAACGCCCCCCCTGTTGCTTGCCCGCTAAGCCCCTGGCCAGCCCCGAATTTACCCCATCCAGGTCACGGCTTTGGTGGCTCCCCCCCCTCCGCGTCTCCTCCCGAGTCCTGGCGGTCACTTCTCCTCCCGGCCAATCAAGACTTAGGACTCGTGGCCAATCTGGTCTCAGGACCTGCTTCCTGATTGGCCGGGAGGAGAAACAGGAAGACATTAGCGAATATTATTTGCCAAGGGTGCGCCCACCCTTTTTGAAGCCAATTAGAGCCTCAGGCTCTAATCATGTGCTTCTAAAAAAAAAGAAAAAAAAAAAAAAAAAAAAAAACATTGGAATCCATGCGTCCGGCACCCTGCATGTAGATTAGGGGCCAGGGGTGCGTGGATTAGGGGGTGGTGCCCCTGCGGTCGGCACGATCGGCCGCCGCTGTTAAAATCCAATGAATTTCATGACAGGGACCGACCAGGGACAGTTGCGGAGGAAAGAATCGGTTGATACTGGGTGTCCTCCAGCCAAGAATAGAGGCAGACTTTGACTTACTGCAGCTTCTGATGCACATTGAGAGAAGCTCACAGTGTGCAGTGAAATCAGAATAAGCCATTTCACTCCAGGAGAGGAGACGGTACAACTGTGCAAGACTGAAGCGAAATCTGCAGGACAGATTTAGGACTAAGCAGAAGAAAGCTGCATGGAGTTGGCGCAGCAGATAATTATTCCAAATGGCAGCACATGCAGTGAATTTAGTATTAAACCTGAATATTAATCAAGAGACTGTAAGGCGGGGAAAACGCGATCGTTTATCTAATGAGCACACTGCTGCATGTCCCACTTTTCTTCCTTTTATCTCCCGGAAATTTTGCAGCATTAAAATTGAAATAAAGCCGACATTCATTCCTATGTGGCCAGGTTGCAACTGTGCACCGCTGATTTGCACGATTTTAACAAATAGGAACTCTGCATTTTTATATTTATGAACATTAAAGTGGCTGTAAACCCTTCCATATACGCAGTGAAGTGGCTATCCTCAGGTTATACACAGAGATGAAACAAATCCCGCCTACATACGTTGTACCTGTTTAGCTGCAGCCGTCTCTCCTCTACAACCATTCAAAGTGCAGAATTTACACAGCTTGTCTGAGCTTTCAGAAAGCAGGGGGCGAGGAGCAGAAGTAACACTCAGTGAGGATAGCTGAGAGCTAATTGGAGTGAAGAGACCCCCCCCCCCCCCCTGCATACAGGAGGGGAGCTGGGTCTGTCAATCGATGGCTGTGGGCTGGAGCTCCCTCCCCTGTCACCTTATTATCTCTTGGTGTCAGGAAAACTTGCCAGAAATGACTCATGCTGATAGCAGAGGAAGGAGGCAGTGGACAGAAATTACACTTATGCCCTGTACACACGGTTGGAATTTCCGACGGAAAATGTGCGATCGGATCGTGTTGTCGGAAAATCCAATCGTGTGTGGGCTCCATCTGACTTTTTCATTCGGAAATTCCGACACACAAAGTTTGCCGACAACAAAATCCGATCGTTTACATTCCGATCGTGTGTAGGCAATTCCGACGGACAAAGTGCTCAGAATAAATTAAGAGACGAAGGCTATTGGCTACTGGCCCGTTTATAGTCCTGACGTACATGTTGTACGTCACCTCGTTCAGAGCGATCAGATTTTCCGACAACTTTGTGCGACCGTGTGTATGCAAGAACTGTTTGGCCCAAAATCCGTCGGAAAAAATCAGATGGATTTTGTCGTCGGAATATCTGACCATGTGTACAGGACATAAGTGCTCTGGATTGAGACAAGTACACACTATAGAGGGATATGCTTTGTTCATGTTTCATGTCTAAGATTTACAAACACTTTAACCGCTTAAGGACCGCCTCCTGCACATATACGACGGCAGAATGGCACGGCTGGGAACACAGTGTGTCGCGCGTCCCAGTCCTGAGCTCCGTGACCGCGGCCGCGGGACTAGCGGACCCGATCGCCGCTGGAGTCCCGCGATTGGGTCACAGAGCTGAAGAACTGGGAGAGGTCTGTGTAAACAAACCTCTCCCCGCGCTTCCTAGTGACACTGTCACTGATCGTCTGTTCCCTGTTATAGGGAAAGACGATCAGTGACGTCACACGCCAAGCCACGCCCCCAGACAGTTATAAAACACACACAATGCTCACTTAACCCCGCCCCTAGTGGTTAACTCCTTCACTGCCAGTGTCATTTACACAGGAATCAGTGCATTTAAATAGCACTGATTGCTGTATAAATGACAATGGTCCCAAAAATGTGTCAAAAATGTCCGATGTGTCCGCCATAATGTCGCAGTCACAATAAAAATTGCTGATCGCCGCCATTACTAGTAAAAAATAAAAATGCTATAAAACTATCCCCTATTTTGTAAACGCTATAACTTTTGCGCAAACCAATCAATAATCGCTAATTGTGATTTTTTTTACCAAAAATATGTAGAAGAATAAGTATTGGCCTAAACTGAGGAAAAAAAATGTTTTTTTTATATATTTTTTGGGGATATTTATTATAGCAAAAAGTAAAAAATATTGCATTTTTTTCAAAATTGTCGCTCTTTTTTTGTTTATAGCGCAAAAAATAAAAACCGCAGAGGTGATAAAATACCACCAAAAGAAAGCTCTATTTGTGGAAAAAAAGAACGCCAATTTTGTTTTGGAGCCAAGTTGCACGACCGCGCAATTGTCAGTTAAAGCAACGCAGTGGCGAATCGCAAAAAGGGGCCTGGTCCTTTGGCTGCAAATTGGTCCGGGGCTTAAGCTGTTAAGCAGGCTCATGAAAATTAAAGGAAATTCTATATTGAAAGGAAATTCCTATTCTGAATGAGGAAAAGAAATTAAACATACCTTAACCCAAAAACAAAAAAATTCAAGTTCTGCAGATTACCAGTCCTTATATGGGGTGGCTGTATTAGTTTTCTTTTTTAGTTGTTGTTTTTTATTTATTTTCTCTTGGTGATCTTGAGGATAATACACTTCCTGTTCCTGTGTAGCTACACTCATATATCCACTGTATCTATGGAGGAAGCCATTGGTTGTCACACAGGCTGTACTTCAGAAATGCCTTTGTTCATCTCCCTTTTATGGTGGGTTTTTATGGTGGGTTGATGGGACTAGTAGTCCACACAAGAATGAACCCTAAAACAACATAAAGTCAATCTGTAAGTGAAATATCTTTAGGCCTCATGCACACTGCCACTGTAAAACGCACATTTTACAGGAGATTGATGATTTTTTTTTCCACCCCTAAACTCCCCTCTATGTTAGCCTATGCATCCTTGCACACATAGGCTTTTAGAGAAGTTTAGAGACATGCGCTCCTTTTTCTAGAGCACAAGTCGCATGACATGTCAAAATGAATGGGTCCCTATGAGTGCCGTCTTAACTGGTCCGGCTTGTGCTATATGACTGCGCCATACCAGGCCACATGCCCTCAACATGGGGGGCAGGTGCTTTGGGGCAGGGGCTCGCTATGTTGATGGGGACAAGGGCCTCTTCCTGACAACCCTGACAGTCTGCGGGTAGGGGGCTTATCGGAATTTGGAAGCCTCCAATTTCCCCCCATTGTACCCGTACCCATTCACCCCAAAAAAAAGCAGTGTAGTGTTACAAAAACAAGAGATGGGTTTTGACAAGTCCTTTATTAAAAATGAAGACTCCATCATCAATCACGATGTCTTCTCTCTCAGCTTCCTCCACCAATGTCTTCTTTCTCCACTTCCTCCACTGATGTCTTCTCTCTCCGCTTCCTCCACCGATGTCTTCCTTCTCGGTTCCTCCACCAATGTCTTCTCTCTCCGCTTCCTCCGCAGGTGTGCTTCCTATCGTGGCATACCTGCGGTCTTCTCTCTCCACTTCCTCCACCGATGTCTTCTCTCTCCACTTCCTCCACTGATGTCTTCTCTCTCCGCTTCCTCCACCGATGTCTTCTCTCTCCACTTCCTCCACCGATGTCTTCTCTCTCCACTTCCTCCACTGATGTCTTCTCTCTCTGCTTCCTCCACCGATGTCTTCTTTCTCCGCTTCCTCCACCGATGTCTAATCTCTCCGCTTCCTCCACCGATGTCTTCTTTCTCCGCTTCCTCCACCGATGTCTTCTCTCTCCGCTTCCTCCACCGATGTCTTCTCTCTCCGCCTACTCCACCGATGTCTTCTTTCTCCGTTTCCTCCACCGATGTCTTCTCTCTCCGCTTCCTCCACCGATGTCTTCCTTCTCCACTTCCTTCACCGATGTCCTCCTTTTCCACTTCCTCCACTGATGTCTTCTCTCTCCGCTTCCTCCACCGATGTCTTCCTTCTCTCCTTCCTCCACCGATGTCTTCCTTCTCCACTTCCTCCACCGATGTCTTCCTTCTCCGCTTCCTCCACCGATGTCTTCTTTCTCCGCTTCCTCCACCGATGTCTTCTCTCTCCGCTTCCTCCACCGATGTCTTCTCTTTCCTCTTCCTCCACTGATGTCTTCCTTCTCGGTTCCTCCACCAATGTCTTCTCTCTCCACTTCCTCTGCAGGGGTGCTTCCTATCATGGCACACCTGCGGTCTTCTCTCTCCGCTTCCTCCACCGATGTCTTCTCTCTCTGCTTCCTCCACTGATGTCTTCTCTCTCCTCTTCCTCCACCGATGTATTCTCTCTCCGCTTCCCCCACCGATGCCTTCTCTCCGCTTCCTCCACCGATGTCTTCTCTCTCCGCTTCCTTCACCGATGTCTTCTCTCTTCGCTTCCTCCACCGATGTCTTCTCTCTCCGTTTCCTCCACCAATGTCTTCTCTATCCGCTTCCTCCACCGATGTCTTCTTTCTCCGCTTCCTCCACCGATGTCTCCTCTCTCCGCTTCCTCCACAATGTCTTCTTTCTCCGCTTCCTCCACCGATGTCTTCTCTCCCCGCTTCCTCCACCGATGTCTTCTTTCTCCGCTTCCTCCACCGATGTCTTCCTTCTCCACTTCCTCCACCGAGGTCCTCCTTCTCCGCTTCCTCCACTGTTGTCTTCCTTCTCCGCTTCCTCCACCGATGTCTTCCTTCTCCACTTCCTCCACCGATCTCTTCTTCTTTCACCGCCGCCGACCCACTGAAAACAAAAAAAATCCCCTCTTCTAACGCTGGCTCCCGCTGTTCTGTGAGCTCACAGTTCATATGTAGCCATGGCATGTTGCCATGTGGTGACGTCATACTGAGACCCAGCCTCCTTGTGATGTCACAGACCTGGGAATGATGGGTCTGTGATGTCCAAAGTAGGAGTGGGGTCTTAGGGTGATGTCACTGCATGGCCACGCCCCATAGCTACTGTATATAAGAACTGTCAGACACCGGAGCTCACAGGACGGCAGGAGCCAGCGTCTGAGGAGGAGTGTTTTTTTAAATTCAGCAGGTCGGCGGAGGCTGCTTCCAATCGTAGCACACCTGCGGTCTCGATCTTGAGCCGCGCTGCCTGTGTCTATAGGCAAGGACAGTGCTGCTCAGTCCCGTGCCCCCCTTCTTCATTATAGGATTTGACTGACAGCAGCAGGAGCCAATGACTCCCTACAGGTGGGCACAGCGCTGGATGAAGTGAAGTATAATGGAGGGGGGAGGTAAGTGGGCTATACTGGTACCTAAACATTTTTGTTTAGGCTTTAGAACTACTTTAAAGTTATATTAAAAGTACATTTATTTAAAAAAAAGGAACTAACATGTCATTCTCACCTGCTCTATGTAATGGTTTTGCACAGAGCAGCCCCCATCCTCCTCTTCTCAGGTCCTTCGCCAGTGCTCCTCCTCTTCTCTGATTGCCCCCATAGCAAGTCGCCTGCTATGGGGGCACTTCTGCATGTTCTGTGTGTCCATAAGACAAACAGAATAGGTCTCACTGGCTGTGATTGCGGGAGCCAGTGTCTCTCAGCCAATGAGGAGGCAGTGACCTGGGAGAGCAGAGTGCAAGCTCAGGTAAGTATTGGGGGGCTACAGGGGGAGCTGCATACTGAGAGTTTTTTTTTAACCACTGCTTCAATGTTGGCTTATTTTTTTTTGGGGGGGTCCACTTTAAGCTCACAAGGACACGCATTTCTAGGAGGATCAACGGGTCTATTCTGTACTTGCTGAGAATGTTCTCAGCCTGAAAAAAGAAAGCTAAAGCAGCCACCACATCTAAGGACTATAAGATGCAAAATGTAACATTTTCGTTTACGGGTCTAGATGCACTTCACAGTATTTCCCCATTTTTTAATTACATTTCCCCCGAGTGAATCTACGCAGACACGTTTCTCCGTCTGTCTTGGTCTGACACTGAGCAGACAGTGCTGAATTTATCTCTGCCTTTTTCTATTTTACATAAAGATAAACACAAAGATCCATTCATGCCGGCAGAGTTTAGCAGTTCACATAATGAAAAGTTTACTGACGATGTACTTGAAAAAGACATTGAAGAACAAACAGCCATTATGACTGTAAACCGGCCCCGAGTGCGGACCGTACACTCACTCTTTGAGAAATAGTCATAGTTAGTCACATAAAAGCTGTTTATTTCGGACCTATTTACATAGCAGTAAGTGCCCTTTTATGTCTAGGCCTGTCGTTTGTCTACTATTTTTTTTTTATATATATACTAATTGCATAATAAGTCATTTTTACTTTTGTATAATGTTGCAACTGAAACTTTTTTTGCAAAGAAAAAGTGATATTTCTTTATGTCTGTAACCCCTTCCTGCACCCTTCCTGTGACCCTTTAACTGAGTCTTAAGGTGAGGGGGAGGGAGGGACTTCACGATCGTGTGAACACTGTGATTGGCTGTAGTGGTCACATGACCCTCCTGGCTCCCAATCATAATAAGAGTCCAGGAGCTGTCCATGACAGCTGGGTCACCTTGCTGGGAGCATGCAATGATCGTGCTCTCAGCACATTAACCTCAGCCACTGGACACATATGGGAAAATTGCACATAGAACCCAATAGGCTGCCAACATTCCACTAGACATATAGCGTAAACAGAATATATAAAACAATAATGCGGTGCTCCAATTTGTGAACAATAAAGGACATATACAAATGTTAACCTGTAGAGTCCAAAATCCAAGTATGGTGACCAATAAACGTGAAAGATGCTATAAATGAAACAAAAAAATATATAAATGAAAAAAGCTACTTCCAAAATAAATCAAAATTCATAGCTCAACATGCAGTGCAGTGACTCCACAAGCATCAACCGACGCGTTTCGTCCTATTGGGCATCATCATCCACACCCCAGGTGATGTCCAATAGGACGAAACGCGTCGGATGGCGCTTGTGGAGTCACTGCATACTGTCTATACCACCGAAGGATACTAGTGTGTTTTTATTGAATCTTTGTAAGTGTAAACCCCCCTTTTTCTACATTAAAACTACCATACAGTGTCACACTATGTGCGGTTTTCTGTTTTTTTTATGCCTGCCACCATGGATCACTTTTACTTCTGATGTGGTTCATTGTACACTATGGAGCCTGCTTTCTGATGTTGGAACCTCTCCCTCAATACCGGATGGGGCTTATTCTCTTATAGTCGACCTTTCCGCGTTGGATCCCGTTGAGGTTATCCCCTCATGACTGCCTGTTTGACTTATATGCTGTACAGTATATGAGTCCATCTTTTCTGGTAAGTGTGCCAACCTTATCCTTTGTTGATTGCATTTTAAAGATCAAGTTTTTCATTCACCTCGAGAAGTGTGAGAGACTTTTTTATGCACATGATTCATTCCTCATGATGTACTATCCCATGATGTTCAGCTATGAACTTTGATTTATTTTGAACATTGCTTTTTTCATTTATATATTTTTTTGTTTCATTTATATCATCTATCACCTTATTGGTCACCATACTTAAATTTTGGACTCTACAGGTTAACATTTGTATATGTCCTTTATTGTTTTACAAATTGGAGCGCCACTATACACTATTACACTATATGTCTAGTGGAATGTTGGAATGTTGGAATGTACAGGACTCTACAGGCCCTTTATAGTTCACAAATTGGATCGCCACATTATTGTTTTATACATATGTGTGTGGCTGAAGTCGTTTTTATGCATGAAGGTAACAAACCCTCTGTATTCAGCAGCGCCCCCCTAAAACTTACCTGAGCCACATCTAGATCCAGCATTGTTCATGAGAGCCTTGGCTCTCCCAGGTCTCTCCTTCCTCATTGGCTGACACAGCAGCGATAGCCATTGGCTCCGGCTACTGTCAACCACAGCCAATGAGCCAATGAAGAGAAAGCGGGGCCGAGCTATGCTCCATGTGTAAATGCACCCACAAAACAGTGGCATGGGAGCGAGCTTGCTCAGGTAACCCCCCTAGCAAGCTGTTTGCTAAAGGGGGCACTCACTGGTCATGTCCAGTGGTGAGATGATTAGAGCTTTGTAACATGGTGCAATATCCTACTGGAAGAAGCCATCAGAAGAAGCCATGGTCAGCAACAATACTTAGGTAGGCCGTGGCATTTAAACAATGCTCAATTGGTACTAAAGGGCCCAAAGTGTGCCAAGAAAATATTCCCCCTTTGCTTTGTTTTACTGAAGTTTTTTCTCTGTTCTGACTCATATAATTCTGATTACAAACATTACCCTTCATCGTATCCTTCAATCAAAGTGGTGCCTTGGCACACTTTGCGTGGTATATTTTTCTAGACCACTGAAACCTGCTCCACCAAGAAAGGGCTAGTTGGTAGCTGGGAGCCGCCAGCTATGAGATTCTGCCCCCCCTCCCCATTTCCAGCAGAGGCGCCAAGCTGTGCATCTGCGGGGGTGTGTGTACACACTCTTTCCAATATTTTATTTCCTGCTACACACCGCAAAACAGAGATTGCTCATTACTTAGCAGCTCTGAAGGTATCCATTATATACTCTTAAAGAGAAAGCTTTCTGCGCACCACCTACAGAAGGGCCCCAACACAGCCAAAACTAACATCCAGGAGCCAGGTACTTTGCAACAACCTTTTAGGGATACCCCTCTCTGGAACACTTACAGATACCCACATGCATTCAATAACATTATCATTGTATTAATTGGGTCTGATCCCACTCATTATAAGTTATCTCAGTTAAAACTTGATTTAACACTGCCACAGTTCAGTTAATTCATCCTGTTATAGGCCAGTGTTCACTTTACTTACCTCAACAACTTTAAAGCGTTATATTGCTTGATGCTGTCAGGGCTGGGCTCAGCCCTTCCTTCTCTGAGCTGGCAGCTCAGCTGTCGGCTAATTGCCAGCTCCCATCTCTCTCCACAGTTACTCAGCTGTTGATGATATCCTGCTCGTCAGTCCTGCCTACTTAAGCTGTCCAGTCCAGAGGATCTCTGCCTTCACCTTGGTCGACATCACAAGAAACATCTCCTCCCTTCCTGTTTAAAGACTGGCTTTGCTGACATCCCTTCTGGCTCCAGATCCTGCTTGCTGTTCCACTACATTGATCCCTGACTTCTGGCTTGGCTGGCTATCCGTTCCGGTTACTGAACTTTGGCTATGTTTTGACTACGTTTGTTCTTTTTATTTTTATTATTAAACAAGTGTAATTTAACTGTACTTCTGTCTCGGTCTGATTTCATGCATATGAAATGAATACTTTCTATTGTCTGTATATCATACAATTAATAAACATTCCATGGTGAAATTTAAACATGGTTAAATTTACCTCCACTATCCAAATGCTTAATTTAAAGTCCCAATTTCCCTTTTGTACCTACATTGATCCCTGACTTCTGGCTTGGCTGACTATCCGTTCCGGTTACTGAACTTTGGCTATGTTTTGACTACATTTGTTCTTTTATTATTGAACAAGTGTGATTTAACTGTACTTCTGTCTTGGTCTGATTTCATGGTTTCTGACAGATGCTAAGTCTTGCACTGTTTACCTACTTTGACATAATACATTTACTTAACCTACCATCTGTTAGTCTGTGGCCTAGTTTCTGTGCATTACTGTATAGTGCTGACTTACTAATGCTTAAGTTGTTCAGGATTGAGTAGCCTTCTACCTATAACTGGGGGTGTCAGTGAGAATCGTAGCAGACCAGAGAACCCGTCCACACCAAAGGGTCCTGTAGGGTGTTAAGCACTACACCTGTATACCACTAACACAAGACAAACTTTCTGAAAATGGTACCAAAGGTGCAGCAAGTAGGATATTCCTAAAAGTATCATATTATCACACATATACGTGAGCCTGGCCTTTCTTTTCAATGTACCTAAAAAACCTAAACTGTTCCCTTGAATTTTATGACATGACATCAATAGGAAAAGCAATTGGCGAAGTTCTGCAATTTCAGTCTCAAGTCGTTTTCCACATCTCTGCATTGTGAAAAAGCTTCAAACTAATGTTGAATTTAATGAATGTTTTCAATGTCTCTGCTACTTCAGGAGTTCCAGAAGTAAAATTCTAAAGAAAACATCAAGGGATAAGTCATGTTTTGCTGATAGAACAACATGATTATCATTCTGCCGAAACTGTGGGTGCCTGTAAACCCCCATCCACACATAGTTCTTAGGAAGAAAACAAACCTATTAAACGAGTTATGCTAAGGAAGCTTCCTGATAGGACAGTGAATTAAAATCCTGCGCTAGCTTTGTACTGTACGATAGATAAGGACACCCTGTACAGGGAGGATTAAAAAAAAAAGAAGCACTATCAACAGGATTTGTGTTCCTGTTAACTCCATGACTACCGCCGCAAATACTACAATGCACAAATAAATACAGGGATGAGTTTTCATGCAGGTTTCAAAATATGAATGTCTTGTACAGTATATATTGTATGTATGAAGCAGGTAAGCCATTTCAGGTGCTAGACAGTCAACTACATACTTAATGGTTCCTCCGGGGAACCTATTTGTAATGAAGAACCGCACTAGACACATGCAAGGATTACCGAATGCCATTATTATAACTATATTCGGTGCCAACGGCAAACCATTATGGAAGGCTTATTAATGCCATCATTGGCACTCAGTGTCACCTTTACACAAGGGACAACTGTTCCCATTGTAGCAGCACAGGACCCCAATAGTCCCTGTTGTGGAGGCATAGCGCTAAACCTATCACCGTTTCACCCTTTCCCTGCCAGCTGTCCCACTTTTGTAGGCACAGAGCTCCAAATGCCGCCATTGCAGAAGCATATCTCTCCAACTATTCCTATTGAAGAGGCATGGTCTTCCAACTATTAAGAATGGCAAAAAAAAAAAAAAAAGAATGCCATTGTGGTCACTCAGTGTTACCCATACACAAAGGACAACTGTCACCATTGTGGCAACAAAAAGCCACAACTCTTCCAATTGTGGCGACAAAAAGCCACAACTATCCCCATTGTGTAGGCATAGCCCTAAACCTATCACCATTATGCCATTTTCTTCTCCTCAATTGCCACAATTGAGCAGGCACAGAGCCCCAAATGCCTCCATTGTGAAAAGCATAGCCCTCCAACTATCCCTATTAAAGATGCATGGCCCTCCATCTATCCACATTGTGGAGAAATAAGACCCAATGTAGAAACACAGAGCCCTAACTGCTCTCATTGTTGAGGTACAGAACCCCAGTGGTCTCCTTTGTGGAGGCTCCCAGCTCCAACTGTCCCCATTGTGGAGGTACAGAGCACCGACTATTCCCATTGTGGATACAAAGAGCCTCAACTGTCTGCATTGTGAATGCACAGAGTCGCCACCTTTTTCATTTGTGAAAGCACAGAGGCCTAAACTGTCCTCTTTGTAGAATTACAGGCCCCCAGTTGTGTCCATTGCAGAGGCATAGACCCACAACTGTCCCCATTGCCGAGGCATAAAGCTCTAACTGTCCACTTTGTAAAGGTTCAGTGGTCCAACTGTCTCCAATCTGAAGGCACAGACCCCAAGCCATCTCTCTTGTGGAGGCACAGTGTCCCAACTGTTCTGACTGTGGAGGTACAGAACCCCAACAATCTTCATTGTGAAGGCACAGAACCTCAACTGTCCCCATTGTGGTGGTAAAGAGACCCCGCTGTCCTCATTCTGGAGGTACAGAGCCCCAACTGTCATTCAAATTTTTCTATTAAAGATGCATGGTCCTCCAGCTATCCCATTGTGGAGGAATAACCCCCAATGTAGAGACACAGAGCCCTAACTGCCCACATTGTGGAGATTCAGAACTCTAATGGTCTTCTTTGTGGAGGCACAGAACCCCAATGGTCTCCTTTGTGGAGGCACACAGCTCCAACTGTCCCCATTGCGTAGGTAGAGAGCCCCAACTATTCCCATTGTGCATACAGTACAAAGAGCCTCAACTGCACACAATGTTGTCCCCTTTTTCCATTTGCAGAGGCGTAGACCCACAACTGTCCCCATGGCGGAGGCCTAGACCTCTAACTGTCCACTTTGTGAAGGCACAGAGCCCCAGCTCTCTCGGAAGACACAGAACCCAAGTCATCTCTATCGTGGAGGCACAGAGCCCTCCCCCTTCGGAAGACACAGAACCCAAGTTATCTCTATTGTAGAAACAGAGAGCCAAAACTGTTTCCACTGTGAAGGTACAGAACCCCAGCTGTTCACATTGTGGAAACACAGAGCCCCAGCTGTACCCACTGTGTAGGTACAGAGCCCCAGCTATCCCCGTTGTGGAGGTACAGAGCCGCGACTGTCCTCATTGTGGAGGCACAAAGCCTCAACGGTCCCCATTATGGAGGCACAGAACTTCAATTGTCTCCATTGTGGTGGGAAAGAGCCCCTACTGTCCTCATCCTGGAGGAACAGAGCCCCAACTGTCTTCATTCTGGAGGTAGAGAGCCATAACTGTCCACATTATGGAGGAACAGTGCTCTAATTTTCCACATTGTAGAGGTACAGACCCCCATCTGTTCCTGTTGTGGAGGTAGAGAGCCCCAACTATCCACCTTGTGGAGGAACCAAGTCCCATCTATCTCCATTGTGGAGGCTTAGACCCCAACTGTATCCTATTTGGATGAACAAAACCCCAAATGCCTCCAGAGCCCCAACTATCTACTTTGTGGAGGCACCAAGCACCTTCTAAATCCATTCTTGTGTCACTGGTTTATTCTGCCAAACCCTGTGCCAACATCACTAAGGAGTCATGTAGTGGCAGAGGGTTCAACAAGACAGACTAATGAGGCAGTAGGAGACCATGAATCTGACACTCCCAGAAGTGCTGCTTTCTGAGTCACCTTAACATGGATAAGAGATGGATTTTGAGGTTTGACAACCATGGTCATTCCCAGGGACAAATTAACATTAGAGTATCTCCAGTTTGGGATATAGTGGGGAAGGTTTTATATTGCAGTGTACCCATCCTTAGATGTGATGTCTGCAGTACTTTTCCTTTTTTAGACTTTTTTGTTCACCTGGTGATTCTGCCCATAAGACTTCCTGTCCTAGGGTGACAATGCTTCTACTTCATAGATACAGTGGTTAGTGAGTGTTGTCACCCTAGGAGAGGAAGTCTTATGGGCAGAAGCAGTGCAGAAAGTGTGTTAAGACTACAAAACATCTTCCCCTCTACATATCTTCAAATTATGAAGGATGTGGGGGGTCTGTAGTTCACAGAGATGAACTTGGCAGGGCCTAATAACATTGCTAACTAAAAGCAGCAGAGACAGACTCTTCAGGATAGTATAAGCCAATTGGATTTTTGGTGGGCTCAACATATAAGGCTGGCAAATCTGAGGCAGGCCCTAGACCAGGGGTCTCCAAACTTTTTAAACAAGGGGCCAGTTCGGGGGGGGGGGGGGTGGACTGTGGCCGTTGGGAGTAGAAAAAGTCCTGTCGGTGGAAAAAAACAATGCATTGAACTTTCCCCAATCATTGATGTAATGTGGCCCAATTGTTGGTGTCATTGGGATGAATTGTGCCCCATCATTGGTGTCATTGGGCCCAATTGTTGGTGCCATTGGGAGGAATTGTGCCCCATCATTGGGTCCAATTGTTGGTGTCATTGAGAGGAATTGTGCCCCATCATTGGGGTCATTGGGCCCAATTGTTGGTGTCATTGGGAGGAATTGTGCCCCATCATTGGTGTCATTGGGCCCAATTGTTGGTGTCATTGGGAGGAATTGTGCCCCATCATTGGTGTCAATGGGTCCAATTGTTGGTGTCATTGGGAGGAATTGTGCCCCATCATTGGTGTCATTGGGCCCAATTGTTGGTGTCATTGGGAGGAATTGTGCCCCATCATTGGTGTCATTGGGTCCAATTGTTGGTGTCCTTGGGAGGAATTGTGCTCCATCATTGGTGTCATTGGGCCCAATTGTTGGTGTCATTGGGAGGAATTGTGCCCCATCATTGGTGTCATTGGGTCCAATTGTTGGTGTCCTTGGAAGGAATTGTGCCCCATCATTGGTGTCATTGGGCCCAATTGTTGGTGTCATTGGGAGGAATTGTGCCCCACAATTGGTGTCATTGGGCCCAATTATTGGTGTCATTGGGAGGCATTGTGCCCCACAATTGGTGTTATTGGGAGAAATTGTGCCCCTTATTGGTATCAGTGGTGGGGGGGAGATTATGCTCTATTGTTGGTATCAGTGGATGAAATAGGGCCAGATTTAAAAAAAAGGCAAGGGCCACATCTGGCCCCTTGGCCACAGTTTGGAGAGCACTGCCAAAGGTGGATCAAAATTCAGACGGTTCAGTAGATACCAGCCGAAATTTCGATCCATCTATAGGCAGGCTGATTATACCCGTGGTTGAAGGAAAGAAAGTTGGATAATCGATTTCTTGCTTAACAAATTGATTTTAATAGACCAAAACTGAGCAAACTAGAGACACAATATGAAGACCTACAACAATGTAATCATTTCATCCCTAGTTCGGCACTTCATAGATGTTGGTAAATCTGAAGCAGATTGTACAACCTAATTGAAGTGTGTGTGTGTGGCCAGTGTTTAGTAATGTTCACGGACTTCGGAAGGCATAAATCTCCTAGAACACAGTTTGAGACAAATTAGCAAAAACAAAGTAAACGTAACTGAAAGAACCCAAGGCAAAGTAATATCTCAGGTCGATTTCCCAAACTCCGAGAGCCAAGAAAAACACTTTCCGCACATTAGGAAGAAATAAAATAGAGCGGCAATAAATGGTGATCCAAAAAAATAAAAAATAAAAAATAAAACGTTTATTTTGAAAAATGTATTAGTATGCCGGCGTATTCACCCCGAGGACGGCACATCCGCTGCAGATGATTTGACGTTACGCGGCTCGGATTTTCTGGATGGGTCGTGTTACCTTTTCTGATGGCTTTGGGCAGAACTCTCTACAAAGTGCACAGAACTTTCCTGGTCATTGTTTAACCAAACGGCTGCCAAAGGCATAAAGCTTCCTAAACCGTGCGCTCTCTCTTTTTTTTACAAGAGACAAACAGTGATGTCTAATTTGTCTGAGAGCGCTAATTGTACCGAGCGTGCATCATATAGAATGTGCAGGTTCAGGGAAAGTGATAAACTGTAGGAGAACATAGGAAAGGTGTCTATCTGTGTTTAGCATTACTATTCAATGGTGGCTGGTGCTCAATTTTCTTGGGAGGGCGGCAAACAATCCTGGCCGCCACCCCCCCCCCCATAGCTCGATCGATCGCCCGCTCGATCGCCGCATCACTCGCCCATCGCCCGCCAGCCCCGCACTTAGGCTGCATTCACACCTGAGCGTTTTGTCGCCTGAAGCCTGAAGCTACAAAACGCTAGAGGGGGAAAAAATACATTATTCTCTATGGAGATGGTTCACATCTCCACTACAAAACGCCTGAAGCCCTACGCCTGAAGCTCAAACAAGTTCCGGACCCTTTTTTGTCGCACGAATCGGGCAGATTTCGGCGTTTTTATTCATTTTACATTGGTGACCTTTTGCTCTTCACAAAATTTGCGGCAAAACGCGGTAAAAAATGCAGCGAATCGCGGTAAAAAAGCCCCAAAAAACGCTGCAATTCGCGCGATTTTCTGCCTGAAAAGGTACGCTCAGGTGTGAATGCAGCCTAACCCTATCCAGCTCACACCTTTGGCGGCTTCCCCTCTGCAACTCCTCCCAAGTCACGGCGGTCGTTCTCCTCCCGGCCAATCAGGTCTTAGGACGCCCGGCCATTCGGGAGGAGAAAGAGGAAGACATTAGCGAATATTCATTTGCTTAATTAATAATGTCACACAACTGGGTGGGCTCGGGGCTTTCTCTTTTATTCTGAATCATATCATGCTGATTCCAAAAAATGTATACTCAACACGCAAACGTTTGTAAAATATACAATGTGGCCCTCATACTGAAAAGTTTGGAAACTCCTAATCAGCCCCTTTCCTCCCCAGCCTGATTGTCCCTGGCCCGCCCCTTTCAGTTCTTTCAGTCATGGAGGCTCAGCATCACATGGGGGCATTACCTAGGGGGCGGTCTGCTGTTTTTCAGGATGCACCATACAGCCCCTCCCATCAGGCATGATCTACCTGCATTGCGTAGAAAATTGCGTAGAAAATCACAGATACCCAGTGATGATATCACTGTGTCTTAATTAAAGTGGATGTAAACCCACATTATGATGTCATAATGTAGAGAATAAGATTTCCTTTCATTTGAGCCCAGTCTTGCCACACAGATTTACTCCAGCCCTGAGAAATCCTCTTTTATTGTTCAGTTAGAAATATCTTGACAAAGTGCTGAAAACTTTGTCAAAAACTCCACCTTGCTGTGAGTGACAGGTGATTTACATATCTCATGCACTAGCCTGAGACAGGCACATCCTGTGTAATTATAAAAAGTGAGAAATCCACCCCTCCCCCACATAACAAAGCCTGGCGATGAAAAGGAATGTTATCGGTGATCAGGTGACCTCAGACACACACACTGCACTATAACAATCATCAGATCACTGGATGTTCTACTCTGCCCAACTCTGACTACATACATCTCCCCTATATTCTTCTTGCTGTTCACTCGAGAATACATTTTCTTTCACTCTGGTCTGTGCCTGTCTCTGGCTAGTGCATGAGATATGTAAATCACCTGTCACTCACAGCAAGGGGGCGTTTTTGACAACGTTTTCAGCACTTTGTCAAGATATTTCTAACTAAACAATAACAGAGGATTTCTCAGGGCTGGAGTAAATCTGTGTGGCAAGACTGGGCTCAAATGAAATGAAATCTTATTCTCTACATTATGACATAAAACAAACAAAAAAAAATAGTTTCATTTAAAAAAGGAATTAGCATGTTGAGATAGCAAGAAGACAGAACCCAGGGAAGAGAAAGTATAAGAAGATTTAACTTCAGCTTTAATGAAATCTAGTTTTAACCTTTCTGGGAGGGGGACACAGACATCAATTAACCACTTGCCAACCGTCGTTGCACGCCGATATACGTCAGCACAATGGCAGCGGTGGGCAAATGGGTATACCTGTACGTGCCCTTTAATTGGAGGGGCTAGCAGGCGTGCGAGCGCCCCACATACAGCGTGACCGTGCCCGCGAGACCGGCGGACTCGATGTCACGGAGCCGGTAAACATGGCATTTCCCCCGTTCTGCCTTGTGACATGACAGGGAGCTACTGCTTCCTGTCATCGGGAGCAGTGATCGCTGTCATGTGAGTTGAAGCCCACCCCCCCCCACAGTTAGAATCACTCCCTAGGACACACTTAACCCCTTGATCGCCCCCTAGTGTTTAACCCCCTTCCCTGCCAGTGTCATTCACACAGTAATCAGTGCATTTTTATAGCACTGATGTCTGTATAAATTACAATGATCTCAAAATAGTGTCAAAAGTGTCCGATGTGTCCGCCATAATGTTGAAGTCATGATAAAAATCGCAGATCGCCGCCATTACTAATAAAAAAAATAATAATAAAAATGCCATAAAACTATCCCCTATTTTGTGGACGCTATAACTTTTGCACAAACCAATCAATATACGCTTATTGGGATTTTTTTTTTTTTACCAAAAATACGTAGAAGAATATATATCGGCCTAAACTGAGAAAAAAAATTTTTTTTATATCTTTTTTATTTATTATAGGAAAAAATATTGCGGTTTTTTTTTTTTTCAAAATTGACGCTCTTTTTTTTTTTTAACGCAAAAAATTTAAAACCGCAGAGGTGATCAAATACCACCAAAGGAAAGCTCTATTTGTGGGAAAAAAAGGCCATCAATGTTGTTTGGGTGCAACGTCGCACGACTGCGCAATTGACAGTTAAAACGACGCAGGGCCGAATCGCAAAAAGTGCTCTGGTCAGGAAGGGGGTAAAATCTTCCGGGGCTGAAGTGGTTAACAACCAATGCCTTGGTGAAGGTTTAGCTCAAGGACCCGCCATTTACGGGGAAGTCAATTCAGAGCCTCAAGACTTATTTTTATTTGCATACATTTCCCAGAGAGCATTGCCTGAATTCTCCCCATGACTTAGCATTCTGCTTAGCACTGAGCATTTTTATTAATACAAACAACTTCACTGTGAATTAGAAACAGAATAAAAAGCCTCCATTGGTGAGGCCGCCTAAGGCGACAGCGTGACAAGCCACGCCCCTCTCCTGTCATTCCAAGCTGCCCAAATGTGAGGTTCAGTTCACCTCTAAGCAGACCGCCAACCGGCCATTACATATAGAAGGAGACGGCTTGTCATTCGGAAAACGTCAGCGGTGCTGGCACCTCCGCATGCCAAGCGCCCATCGTTCACATAGGCCCGAAGAGAGGTTCAAACCTATGACAGCTCTAACCTCATTCCTGGCCGGATAAAAGTCGCTCAGGCTAATGGAATGTAAAAAAAAGTTTATTTTCCACTAGCATAATAGTAGCTCTTAACAGTCGGAGCCACGCAAGACCTGTCAGAAGCCAGAGACCACACGCTAAGCATGCTGCAGGCTCCGTATTGGAATACATGAAATATTGGAGCAATGAGACATGACAGCCAGTGGGTTGATCTCCAGTAATGAAAAGCCCCGGGTGATAGAACTGCAAAGAGCGTTCCTGTAACCCTCTCCCTGCTAATGAGGGGAACCGCAGTGATCGCTTTCAGATGTGTTTGACTCTACTAATAAAGTTGCAAATGCTTTGAATAACAATATTTAAAGAGAGGAAGAAAAAAAAAAAAGAAAGCATAAGGATACCAACCAACTCTCCCTTTAAAGTGCTTGCAAACCTCAGATATGAAATGTTAACAAAACATATCCCTCTATAGTGTGAACTTGTCTCAGTTAAAAGCACTATAAACAATAATATTTATAACTTAAAATAATATAACAAATATCAACACGTTACAGGTCTCCTACCTCATCCTAAAGATGTAGATCAGATGTATTGGACTCGACATCCTTTGATGTGTTTTGTGGACAATTCCATTTCTTCAGGAGCAATATCAAACAGTATTAATTTCTGAAATAATCAAAATATAATTATATTTATATACACAATCATTTCTAGAAATAAAAATAACATAATAAATATCCACGCAGTACATATCTTACAGATTTACATCAGATGGATCAGACTTAAGATCCATTAATGTGTTTCAGGAAGCATTCCACTTCGTTAGGAGCAATATCAAAGAATATACATTTCTAAAATAAAAAAAATATATATATTTTTTTTATATACACAGTAATATAAATGATTGAAAATAAAACAATATACAGTATATCCACATGTTACAAGTCCCATACATCATTTTATGTACATCAGATGTATAAGACCTGAGATCCTTTGGCATGTTTTATGGACAATTTCCACTTCTTCTATCAAAGAGTAATCATTTCTACAATAATAAAAATATAATTCTATGCACAATAATATCCATAACTTAAAATACAATAACAAATATCAACACGTTACAGGTCTCATACGTCATCCTGAAGATGTAGATCAGATATAATGGACTCGAAATCCTTTGATGTGTTTTGTGGACAATTCCATTTCTTCAGGAGCAATATCAAACAGTATTAATTTCTGCAATAATCAAAATATAATTATATTTATATGCCCAATAATTTCTATAAATGAAAATAACATAACAAATATCAACACGGTGCATGTCTCTGATATCATCTTACAGATTTACATCAGATGTATCAGACTCAAGATCCCTTAATGTGTTTCAGGAAGAATTACACTTCTTTAGGAGCGACATCAAAGAATATAAATTTCTAAAATTAAAAAAATATATATATATTTTTTATATACACAGTAATATAAATGATTGAAAATAACACAATATACAGTATATCCACATGTTACAAGTCCCATACATAATTTTATGAACATCAGATCTGAGATCCTTTGGCATGTTTTATGGACAATTTCCACTTCTTCTATCAAAGAGTAATAATTTCTAAAATAATAAAAATATAATTCTATGCACAATAATATCCATAACTTAAAATACAATAACAAATAGCAACACGGTACATGTCTCTTACATCATCTTACAGATTTACATCAGATGTATCAGACTCAAGATCCCTTAATGTGTTTCAGGAAGAATTCCACTTGTTTAGGAGCAATATCAAAGAATATACATTTCTAAAATAAAAAAATGTATAATTTTTTTTTTTATATACACAGTAATATATATGATTGAAAATAACACAATATACAGTATGTACCAATATACTAAAGCGCCGATGAGGATAAAAAATTAAATATGTGAGGAATAAATATTAAAAGATGACTAAATAATATAGCTGCATGTGACCTGATACACAAAAATAAAATATTAAAAATTAATAATTGTGCTAATATTAACCTACTAATATTGCACAGTGTACCACCAATAATATGTGAATAATTATAAACATATAGTGAACCATACAAAATATAAAATATAAAGATAAAGCTATAAAGATAAAGATTCCTTCTGTGTAGTGGTACAGTATACAGTACAGTGGTGTGAAAAAGTGTTTGCCCCCTTCCTCATTTCCTGTTCCTTTGCATGTTTGTCACACTTAAGTGTTTCGGAACATCAAACCAATTTAAACAATAGTCAAGGACAACACAAGTAAACACAAAATGCAATTTGTAAATGAAGGTGTTTATTATTAAAGGTGAAAAAAAATCCAAACCATCATGGCCCTGTGTGAAAAAGTGATTGCCCCCCTTGTTAAAACATACTATAACTGTGGTTGTTCACACCTGAGTTCAATTTCTCTAGCCACACCCAGGCCTGATTATTGCCACACCTGTTCACAATCAAGGCATCACTTAAATAGGAGTTGCTTGACACAGTAAGGTCCACCAGAAGATCCTTAAAAGCTACACATCATGCCGAGACCCAAAGAAATTCAGGAACAATTGAAAAAGAAAGTAATTGAGATCTATCAGTCTGGAAAGGGTTATAAAAGCCATTTCCAAAGCTTTGGGAATCCAGCGAACCACAGTGAGAGCCATTATCCACAAATGGCGAAGACATGAAACAGTGGTGAACCTTCCCAGGAGTGGCCGGCCGCCCAAAATTACCCCAAGAGCGCAGCGACGACTCATCCAAGAGGTCACAAAAGGCCCCACAACAACGTCCAAGGAACTGCAGGCCTCACTTGCCTCAGTTAAGGTCAGCGTTCATGCCTCCACCATCAGGAAAAGACTGGGCAAAAATGGCCTGCATGGCAGAGTTCCAAGGAGAAAACCACTGCTGAGCAAAAAGAACATCAAAGCTCGTCTCAATTTCTTCACAACACATCTTGATGATCCCCAAGACTTTTGGGACAACATTCTGTGGACCGATGAGACAAAAGTGGAACTCTTTGGAAGGTGTGTGTCCAAGTATATCTGGCGTAGAAGGAACACTGCATTTCAGAAAAAAAACATTATACCAACAGTAAAATATGGTGGTGGTAGTGTGATGGTCTGGGGCTGTTTTGCTGCTTCAGGACCTGGAAGACTTGCCGTGATAAAAGGAACTATGAATTCTTCTGTCTACAAAGAGATCCTGAAGGAGAATGTCCGACCATCTGTTCGTGTACTCAAGCTGAAACGAACTTGGGTTCTGCAGCAGGACAATGATCCTAAACACACCAGCAAGTCCACCACCGAATGGCTGAAGAAAAACAAAATGAAGACTTTGGAGTGGCCTAGCCAAAGTCCTGACCTGAATCCTATTGAGATGTTGTGGTATGACCTTAAAAAGGCCGTTCATGCTCGAAAACCCTCTAATGTAACTGAATTAGGACAATTCTGCAAAGATGAGTGGGCCAAAATTCCTCCAGGACGCTGTAAAAGCCTCATTGCACGTTATCGCAAACGCTTGGTTGCAGTTGTTGCTGCTAAGGGTGGCCCAACCAGTTATTAGGTTTAGGGGGCAATCACTTTTTCACACAGGGCCATGATGGTTTGGATTTTTTTTCACCTTTAATAATAAACACCTTCATTTACAAATTGCATTTTGTGTTTACTTGTGTTGTCCTTGACTATTGTTTAAATTGGTTTGATGTTCCGAAACACTTAAGTGTGACAAACATGCAAAGGAACAGGAAATGAGGAAGGGGGCAAACACTTTTTCACACCACTGTATATCCACATGTTACAAGTCCCATACATCATCTTATGCACATCAGATGTATTAGACCTGAGATCCTTTGGCATGTTTTATGGACAATTTACACTTCTTCTATCAAAGAGTAATCATTTCTACAATAATAAAAATATAATTCTATGCACAATAATATCCATAACTTAAAATACAATAACAAATATCAACACGTTACAGGTCTCCTACGTCATCCTACAGATGTACATCAAATGTATTGGACTCGAAATCCTTTGATGTGTTTTGTGGACAAATCCATTACTTCAGAAGCAATATCAAAAAGTATTAATTTCTACCATAATCAAAATATAATTATATTTATATATGCAATAATTTCCATAAATAAAAATAATGTAACAAATATCAACATGGGATATGGCTCTTACACCATCTTACAGATGCACATCCGATGTATCAGACTTAAGATCACTTAATGTGTTTCAGGAAGAATTACACTTCTTCAGGAACAACATCAAAGAATATTACTAAAATAATAAAAAAATAAACTTCTATACACAATAATATCCATAACTTAAAATAATATATAATTATGTTTGTATACACAGTAATATCCATGATTGAAAATAACACAATAAATATCAACAAGTCTCATGCATCATCTTACCCTGTTTCCCCGAAAATAAGACCTAGCGTGATTGTCGGTGATGGCTGCAATATAAGCCCTACCTCCCAAATAAGCCCTACCCTGTTTCCCTGAAAATAAGCCCTACCCTGAAAATAAGACCTACAAGGACTTTAAATAGGGCTTATTTGGGGGGTAGGGCTTATATTGCAGCCATCACCGACAATCACGCTAGGTCTTATTTTCGGGGAAACAGGGTATGTACATCAGATGTATTAGACCTGAGATCCCTTAATGTGTTTCAGGAAGAATTCCACTTTTTTAGGAGCAATATCAAAGAGTAATGATTTCTAAAATAATAAAAATATAATTATATACACAAAAATATCCATAACTTAAAATAATATAACAAATATCTACACATTATAGGTCTCCTACATCATCCTACAGATGTACTGTACATCAGCTATATTGGACCTGAAAATTCTTCAACATGTTTCGTGGACAATTCCACTTCTTCAAGAGCAATATCAAAGAGTATTAAAGAGGAGCTCCAGTTTCCTATGTAAAAATTAAAAAGTCAGCAGCTACAAAAACTGTAGCTGCTGACTTTTAATTAACAGCCACCCAACTGTCCCACAATCTAGTACTGTTCTCAGCCCAGCCGTTTTGACCCCGTGTGTCTCTCTCCCTGGCCTTCCTATGCCCCCCTTGGTGCTTGACAAAGGAGCGTGGCCGTCACATGACCCACGGCCCAGCAGGCTCAGGAAACGCGTTGCATGCTGTGACGTCATCGCTGTTTGCCTGGACCGCACGCTTGAGTCCCAAGCCTCGTTTTGGCACCCCATCCACCACGGACGGCCAGGAGGACATCAGCCCAAGCTTGTGGACGAGTAGCCCCTGCAGAGATCCAGCCCCAGCTTTTGACGTCAACCACACAGGACACTCTTTTTGCTCTACACTCACCAATTAAATGTGAGTGTATTTTAACTTTGTCTTTTGCACAAAACATTAAAACTGTCATACAGTCTGCACCCAGAGGCGCCTCTCTTTCTTGTTTTTTCTTCTAGTGTACCGGGAATACCAGTTTCTGTTCCCACTGGATGGCTGCCATTGCTACAGACTTATTTTAGTATACCCCATCACCCTCCCTGGCCATATCCCCTCCCTGGTCATCCATTTACATTTATTTATTATTTTTTATTTGAATTTTATTATTATTATTTTTATTGCGAAACGTTATTTTTAGCATTTTTTATTTTCATTTTATGCATCTTCTCCCTCTGGTTATCTGTACCATCATCATTCCTTTGATTAATTTTTCTCTAGATAACATTGTCTAAACTCTTATGTCCAAATGTCAAAAGTTTGAGTACGCTTACATACACAGGCTCTTGTATCACCAGCAGCTGCCTTTGTATACATGTGTATACGTTTGTATACATATAGATGTTTTCTCCAACCACTGAAAAAAAGTTTTTTGAATTACCCTGTTTTGGTTTTGCGCCATTTACTTGTATAAATTCCTATGCCCCCCCCCCCTGGTTGTAACCGCTTGTGGCTTCACAACCGGTGCCCCCTGCGCACACACATGCGGCACTGCGCCCTGAGAATGGTCCGACAATCTTCTGGGACCTGTGACACGTCCCAGAAGACTGCGGGAGGGGGTGGAGAACTTCTGCTTCTAATCGCTTAGACGGTCGGAGTGGAAGTGGGATCGGGTACCCATGAAAACACCCCCCCCTCTTCCCAAAAGCTCCATTTTACAAACAGGAACTGGGGAGGAGGCCTTACATTTGTAAAATACACAAAATACAATAATATGCACAATAATTTCCATAATTGAAAATAAATATCAAGACGGTACAGGTCTCTTACATTATCTATCAGATGTACAGAACCATTGACACGTTTCAGGAAGACTTTCACTTCTTCAGGAGTAATATCAAGGAGTATTAATTTGTAAAAAAAAAAATATATATTTATATACACAATAACTTCCATAACTGAAAATGATATAACAAATAAACTTGTTGCGGGTCTCCTACATTTTTGTGTATGTAAATATAATTTTATGTTATTTATTGTGGAAATTAATGCTCTTTGATATTTCTCCTGAAGAAGTAGAATTGTCCACAAAATGCATTGAGGGATGATTATTTCACAAGCATTTACAATGCCCTTGTTACTATATGAGATGTTGTCAAGAGCCCTAGATTGGTGATTGATTGAAGTGTGTTGCTGCTGATGGATGCCACCATCTTGGTTGTAATGTCAGCAGCCCTAGCAGACTTAGAGCTCTCACTTTATAGTATTCCCCTTTACTCTTCACCTGGCTGCTACATAACAGGTCATGCAAGGAGGCAAGGGGAGGGGTGGAGGAGCTTGGCCAACACAGACCCAGAGGCTATGATGTGCAAAGAGAAAGGGGGCTGTGTTGGGATAGGAAAAACCCTACACGTTAGGATTTTCTTGAATTTTCTGTACTCATTCCTGACATTTTTAAACTTGGTGACAGGTTTCTAGGATGCGGTCCTTCTCAACAATGGTCCTTCCAGAGGTTGCCTTGAGCAACAAGCTATTTCTACCTCTCAAAAAAGTAACCATTGACACCCAATGATCTTTTTATATTTAAAAAATATTTATATTATATAAGGGGCATCGTTCTAATAGACCACCCAAAAGAACATATATCTCTGAGTGTCCACCATGGAGGCTCTTTGCCCAAAGAATGCCAGTGTAAGGATACTCTTCTACTAATGACCACCAGTCTAAGGGAACCCTTCTACCAATGACTACCTGTGTAAGGGAACACTTCTCCAAATGACCACCTGTATAAAGGGGATCTTCTCCTAATGACAACTAGTGTAATGGGGCACTATTTCAAGACTCTTCTCCTATTGATCACCAGTGTAAGGGAGCTCTTTTTCCAATGACCACTGGTGCGAGGTGACCTTCTCCCAATGCCTAGCATCATAGTGTAAATGCTCCCATTGACTGCCAGTGTAAGAAGGCTCTTGTCCCAAATGGTCATCTGTGTAAGGAGGCTGTTCTTCTAATGACCACCAGTTTAAGGAGGTTCTTTCCCCAATGACCATTAGCATAAGGAGGCTGTTCTGCTAATGACCACCAGTGTAAGAGGGCTTTTCTCTTAATGACCACCAGTGTAAAGGAACTCTTCTACCAATGACTACCCGTGTAAGGTAACTTTTCTCCCGCCATCTGTATATAGAGGATCTTCTCCCAATGACCACTAGTGTAATGTGGCTCTTTTTCAACTGACCACCAATGAAGAGAGACTCTTCTCCTAATGACCACCAGTGCAAGGGGGCTCTTCTTCCAACGATCACCAGTGTAAAGGTTATCTTCTCCCAATGACCACCACTGTAAGGGAATCTTCTCCCAATGACCACCACTGTAAGGGAACACTACTTTCATTCACCTCCAGTGTAAGAAGGCTCTTGTCCCAAATGGTCACCAATGTAATGAGGCTCTTCTTCTAATGACCACCAGTTTAAGGAACTCTTCTTCCAATAACCACCAGCGTAAAGAGGCTGTTCTTCTAATGACCACCAGTGTAAGGGGACTCTTCTACCAATGAGTACCTGTGTAAGGGAACTCTTCTCCAAATGACCACCTTTATAAAGGGGATCTTCTCCCAATGACCATTATATTGCCAAAAGTATTGGGGTGCCTGCCTTTATACGCACATGACCTTTATTAACACCCCAGTCTTAGTCCGTAGGGTTCGATATTGAGTTGGCCCACCCTTTGCCGCTATAACAGCTTCAACTCTTATGGGAAGGCTGTCCACAAGGTTTAGGAAGGCTGTCCACAAGGTTTAGGAGGGTGTCTATGGTAATGTGTGACCGTTCTTCCAAAAGCGCATTTGTGAGGTCAGGTACTGATGTTGAATGAGAAGGCCTGGCTCACAGTCTCCGCTCTAATTCATCCGAAAGGTGTTCTGTCGGGTTGAGGTGCAGGCCAATCAAGTTCCTCCACCCCAAACTCGCTCATCCATGTCTTTATGGACCTTTCTTTGTGCCAGTGAAGGGAACTCTTAGGGCATCAGCATACCAAGACATTTTGGACAATTTCATGCTCCTAACTTTGTGGGAACAGTTTGGGGGTGACCCCTTCCTGTTCCAACATGACTACACACCTGGTATTATGAAACTTGGGTGTTTTTGCTTCTTCAGAAATGCACAAATCTGCATGAATGGAGCTACTAAAAAATCTCCAAAACTTTTTTGAGCTTCAGGCATTTGGCTTCAGGATTTTTGGAGTGGAGATGTGAACCAACTCCATAGAGGACAATTGAATTTTTTTTTTTCCTCCCTGAACGTTCTGGAGCTTCGATCAAGTGTGAACGGGGCCTAAGTGTCACTTTAAATCTAGATTTTCTCTGGCGGCACCATTGTATAGCGGACTTCAAAATCAAGTTGATCTTCTGAGTTGGAAATGAATGAGACAAGTGAGGAAACGGTCGATGGTCCCCGATTTCGAGTCCTTGCAGTAAGCAGAGTCGCTGAACCTCGGAAGGGTTAATGTCAGGTTGTCTGCTCCATTCAGTAGCCTGGCGTTTGAGTGAAACTGTATCCCACACTTAGTGTACATGTCTCTAACGCCTTGTCAGCCCTTCCCAGGGTAGGAAACCTTCCCCATGACCCATTCGCTGTTTGCAGCTCTGTGGCAATGTCATTCAAACGCTGAAACAAGCCTTTGTGCCTCCCGCATGTATGGAGCTCTGTACAGAGAACATGAGCTATAGGCTCCGCAATGTATACCCACCCTGCCCTACCTCCAGGGTCAAGGAGAAAAATACAGAATGGATTTTATTACATTGTTGCAATTTTTATCAAATATATTGATTTAATTATTTATTCATATTTTTTTTTTTAACTAACTAAACTTAATTAATTATTTTATTTTATTTTGCTTTATTTTATTTTGTTTTATTTTATTTTGCTTTATTTTATTTTGCTCTGTTTTATTTTATTTTATTTTGAAATGTATTTATCAAGTGATGCAATCTTCCACAATTGTGCAGGCTCCTCTCCCACACTGAAATGTCTTACTCAGATTTCACTGCACACTGTGAGCTTCTCATAATGTGCATTAGAAGCTGCAGCAAGTCAGATAGAGCCCATCTAATTTCCTGAGGACATCCAGCATTCTCTAGCTCTTTCTTCCCCAGCCTGACTATCCCTGGCCCGCCCCTTTAATTTGATTCTGACAAACATGGAGGCTCAGCATAACATGTGACCATTACCTAGGAACACCAACTCCCCTAGACTGGCTTCCACCCATCAAGACATCTTGATATTTGCATAACTCCTCCCAAGAGCCCGCCTACTGCTTGCCTGAGAGATGAGGGCTCTTGGGAGTAGTACAGAGGTAGTGTACTGTATATAGGCATGCGCACAGGGTCTGCCAGGTGTGCTTGGGCACACCCTAATCACCACATGTGGTGCAGATACACCCTGTTTGGACCCCTGATATTTCACCCGGAGCTGCTAAAAATGTTTAAAAAACAATAAAATAATAAATGTAAATAATAATAATTATAATATAATAATGCAATAATAATAAGAATGTAAATAGTAAATAAATAAAATATTAAAAAAATAAAAACTACTGACACTGTACACTGCCCCACTGACACCAATCTCTGCCCTACACGCATATGTGTTTGAGCTGTGGGGTGCACACTCCAACCAGGCCACGCCTTCAACGCCTGGGTGGGGTAAAATCCGTCATTGCGTGGCCCGATCAGAGCCAAGGTGAAGCCTCTTTCATTTGACTTACACCTGGGCTGTTCTGGTGTGTGGCGTTTGGACTATTTCTTGTGAGCCACCGGAGGTTTTTGGAATGGGGACCTGAAGCAGCACCCTAAGTTTTCTTGTTTAAAAGTGTTTTGTTATATCTGTGTGATAAGTACAAAATAAACGTATTGATCATGTCAGAAATTCCGAGTCCCATGTCCAGTGCTTACTTTCTATATTTTCTCAAGGACGGGGATTAGCCCTCCTAGTTCCTATCCTAGGGCTACAGATTGCTTATCCTTGATGTTGTGGAGATAGGAGAGTAGGCGGGTCTCAGAATTTTGAAGAAAAAATAGGCAGGGCTGACACCTCTTAGTCTGCAATAATGCTGAGTGTTGTCAGCCCACAACAGGAACTGAATGCATTTATGGTCAATCAACAAGTATTCTGCTTGCAGGGTCTTGGAAGAGAAGGCAAATGTTATCAGTGCAGTAATAAAGAACGGTTGATCCTAAATGCAGAGACGCCATACTCCTAACAAGCCATGTAATAAGTAAGTATGAAAGGCCGCCTTAGCCTAGGTGCCCCCATACCATGCCCACTGACGCATTTCGTCCTGTGGGTGGGGCAAAATGCATCAGGGGACGTGGCTTGGGAGGAGCTTAGGCTAAGGCTGCTTTCCATCCTTAGTACATGGACTGTTAGGAGTGCAGCGTCTCTGCATTTAGGATCATACGGTGGGCTTGGGTGAGCAATATAGATGCCAACACCATGATTTAGTGGATCACTGGAGTAGAACCACTGACACTTGGGAGCGGTGCTCTAAGTAATTTAATGGGGTCACAATAAAGACCGGCCCTTGCTGCTCTCTCTGCTTGTGTAGGTGCCAGAAACCATGATATTCAGACCGATACAGACAGAAGTACAGTTAAATCACACTTGTTTAATAATAAAAGTAAGAAGAACAAACATAGTCAAAACATAGCCAAAGTTCAGTGACCGGAACGAATAGTCAGCCAAGCCAGAAGTCAGGGATCAATGTATTGGAACAGCAAGCAGGATCTAGAGCCAGAAGGGATGTCAGCAAAGCAAGTCTTGAAAAGGATCGCAGGAGATCTTCTCTGTGATGTTGACCAAGGTGAAGGCAGAGCTCCTCTGGACTCAACGGCTTAAGTAGGCAGGACTGACGAGCAGGATATCATCAACAGCTGAGTAACTGTGGAGAGATAGGAGCTGGCAATTATCTGACAGCTGAGCAGCCAGCTCAGAGAAGGAAGGGCTGAGCCCAGCCCTGAGTGTAGGTTTATGCAGGCAGCCTGTAGTGGGTGGAGCCTTTTTCTTTCACCCGACGGCGGTGATCTGGACTTCCTGTCCTCCGGTAACAACGCTTACTCCTTGTACCATGTCTGTGGCCATGTATGTTGACCAAGCTAGAATTCAAACTCATATGTTTGCTCACAGAAGGAAGATAACATTATTTTTGGTTTCAGTTCCACTCACAGGAAAGAGCAGGGATACAGCATTTTTGGCAGGATCAACAGACATTTTCTGTACTTGCTGAAAATATTCTGAGCCCGTAAAAGGAAAACGAATGCAGCCACCACATCTAAGGACTGCTAAGCTGCAACACATTACATTTTTTGTTCTTAGGTTTAGCTCTCCTTTAATCACGTCTGTGACTTAAGTTGTTCCGCAGCCCGTAGGGGTTAAATGTGTGTTTTTCCTCTTAGCTAGCTGCTGACTTTACATTCTCCTAAGACAGATTTTACATTATCATAACACAGAAAGATTGCCATATAAATTACCTTTTTACAGGAGCAAAGTGACGTGAGGAAAAATGAAAGGTGTCTCGGTGGAAGCGGCAGTGATTAGCTGCATGTGAAAACGAGAATTTATTGCCAGCCATTACCCGTATAATTTCAGCGTGGAGAATTAACGTTTTTTGCTCACCCCAAGATGGAAATAAAGATTAATTTTTAATTTCCTTGCATGGCGAACATTTAAGAGTGTTGGAGTGCTCAGAAAATACAGGTCAAAATAGTTTTATGGAAGCACCAGAATGTTCTCAATGTAAAATAAATTAATTTTCTTTGTCTCCGCCGCCTTAAAAAAAAATATATTTTACGATCACACCGGGTGCAGAAAAAAAAAAAAAACAGCGGTGAGATAGAGGAAACGGTTAGGTCAGAATGACTTTGATGGGGGAAAATGCGGAATTTACAACACAGGTGGCCATTTTGTATAACTGGTGACTTTATATTTATTTTATATCTGAAAGATTGTCACCTGTTGTATCGCCGCGACCTGCTGGGCTGAATAGTAATGATGTCATTGGAGTGCCATCTCATTACCATGTTCTCTCTTCTTTCTCATTCTATTCCTTTCTTTCTCCCCCCTCTATATTTTAGTCTTTTTCTCCCCCTATCTATTCTCTCTATTGCTCTCTCTTTTTCTCTCTGTTTTTTCTTCTTTCCCCTTCCTCCATCTCTTCTATCTCTTTTTATTCTTTCGTCTCATCTTTTTCATTCCCTCCCTCCATCGCTTCTCTCCTTCCTCTTTTCCTCTTCTTTCTCACCCCCCCCCCCCCCCAAACCATATCTCTCCATTCTCTTTCTCTTTTCTTCCCTTTATTTTCTTTCTCATTACCCACCCCCTTTTTTTCTCTCTTTCCCCCCTTTTTTTCTCTCTCTCTCTTTTCTCAATTCTTTTTCATTCTCTTTCTCCCTTCCCCCTTTATCTTCTCTTTCTGCTCTCTCTGTCTCTCTCTCTCTTCTTTCTCATCCTCTCCACCCCTGACTCTATTGCCGCGTACACACGGTTGGAATTCTCGTCGGAAAAAGCTCTGATGGTTTTCTCAACGGAATTTCGCTCAAACTGTCTTGCCTACACACGGTCACACCAAATTCCGACGGTCAATAACACCATGCCTTAAAAAACGTTCGACTGCACTATAAAAGGGAAGTTTAATGCTTCTGATGCGTCGAATTGTTTCCGAGCATGCGTCGGAATTTTGCGTGTCGGAATTGCCTACACACGATCGGAAAATCCGATAGAAAGGTTTTCCGTCTGAAAAATTAAGAACAGGTTCTCAATCCAAAGTCCGTCGGAAATTCTGACAGAGAAAGACCGATGGGCATACACCACCGGCACTTACCCCATCTAGGCAGCGGGCATCTGGGGAGCAGCAGTTGTGATCGGGCATCCAAGGAGCGGTGGGGATCGGGCGTCCAGGCATCGGCGGGGACCGGGCATCCAGGCGTCAACCAGCGGCTCTTCTCCTCCTCACGTTCGTCGTACGTCTCCTTCCCTCCTCCTAGGCGTCCAATAGGATCGCCTGTCCTTTCAGCCAATCGAGTGACGGGTATCAGACCGGCTTCCTGAATGGCTGGGAGGATCAGTGTTGCAACAGCGAATATTCATTTGCTCTTGTAACACACCTGGGTGGGCTCCAGTCGCACTCTTTGCGTCCCGAGCCCACCCTATTTTGAAGCCTAAAAAAAATCCTGGCTGCTGTAATTCATGCGCCTGGTCACCTGAAAGGGGCCGGACGCATGAATAGGGGGTGGCCACGGCGACAATGGATAGATTCACGCTATGCATGAATCTATCCACTGCACATAGGGGGTGGTCTGGAGAGAGGGGGCGGCGCCCAGGTGCCCCTTAATGTACGGGCCGCCCCTGAGAATCACCTATATATACAGTACGTGATTCTGTGCAGCTGGTCCGCACTGTAGCAGCAAAGCTACAGTGCACGGTCAGCAAGTGGTTTTTAAAGACACACATGTACTCATATTCATTTTTACAATGCTCTCCTGGCACTCTGTTCCTCTTTTGGGTCCAGGAATAAAACCTGGTGTAAATTCCGTGACGAAGCTTACACAGGGGCTGTAGCACCTGTTTTTAGCAATGGGTCTGATGGAGGCATTGAGAAGCCGTGAATGGGCAAAGTGACAGGTTCTCTTTATTCCTATCTCCATGGCGTGCACTAAGGATGTGCTGAAAAAGTTGGCCCCCTGCAGAGTGTGAATAATACTACAGCGCCCATATGGAAATAGTCAGCCCCTTAAAAGTCCATTAGAGGACCCAACATCTCAATGGCAGCCATGGAGGTAAGTATCACATACATCATTACACTTACTTCCTACATAAACAGTAATTATATTTCCAGACGCATCATGGCAGCACACACTGGGTTGTGACTCCGCCCCCAGTGTGTGCTGTCATGAAGATGCGTCAGGAAAGGAATATTCCGAAAAGGTGAGTATACAATTTTCCATTCTTCTTTGAGTTCATTAAACGTTTGTCAAGCAGTTTCCATTATTCCATCCATCCCCTCTAATAGCTCTTTGCGCGATGCATTTTGATCCAGCGCGGGATCCTTCCTCCTCCTGTTGCCTTAATTTGAGGACTTTGCTCTTAGCTGCTGTGAAGAGATTTTCAAAATTCATTTCAGTTTTTGCTGCATCTCATAATTATAAAAAAAAAATAAAAAATAAAAAAATGAAGCACCAGCGGCCTTATTTAATTGAAAAAAAAAAACGCGACAGGTCAAAGCAGCCATGACAGACCACCAACATTTTGCGAGTTTCCCCGTCATTTGCGCTTATTGTATTTCGCTTTCCTACGGCAGCTTAATCTGTCAGGGAATATGCAGAGTTTAAGCCGGTGTGTTCATTATAGCTGAACTCGGGGCTAAATATAGTCCAGCTAAGTTTTCATTTAAAAAAAATCATTACGTTTATTTTTTTTAAATAGAATTATTATAAATACCTGAATAGGGCTTTATATTAGCTACATTTAATCCTTTACTTTAACGGCACTTAAACAGAAAGAGGGGAGGGTCAGCTTTCTGAATCATACAGCACTTTCGTTTGTACAGTGCTGTCAGCATTGGTGTGCGCAGCCTATTGTATTAGGGTGTGCACCCCAGAGCACAAAAGAACATGCCTGTATAGCAGCAGAGCAGTGGAGGGTGTCAGTAGAGCAGAGATTGGTGCCAGTAGGGCAGTGGATGGTGTCAGAAGTTTTTTTTAATTATTTTTTACAATTTTATTTTTGTAATTATTTTTTACTTTTTTTATTGTAATTATTTTTTACAATATTTTTTGTTATTTTATAATTTTTTACAATTTTTTTTCGTAATTATCTTTTACAATTTTTTTTTTATTTTATTATTTTTTACAATATTTTTTTTTATTTTATTATTTTTTTACAATTTTATTTTTGTAATTATTTTTTACTTTTTTTTATTGTAATTATTTTTTACAATATTTTTTGTTATTTTATAATTTTTTACGATTTTTTTTTGTAATTATCTTTTACAATTTTTTTTTTTATTTTATTATTTTTTACAATATTTATTTTTTATTTATTATTTTTTTTACAATTTTATTTTTGTAATTATTTTTTTCTTTTTTTTTTATTGTAATTATTTTTTACAATATTTTTTGTTATTTTATTATTTTTTACAATTGTATTTTTGTAATTATTTTTTACTTTTTTTTATTGTAATTATTTTTTACTTTTTTTTATTGTAATTATTTTTTACAATTTTATTTTTGTAATTATTTTTTTACAATTTTTTTTATTATTTGTTACTATTTTTTAGGAGCCCCATTATTGGGGGGCATTGGTGAAATATCAAGGGTCCAAACCGACCCCTGATGTCTCACAAACAAACATAGTTTACTATGCTTCAGTTAAGAGCAGTCGGTACAGATCACTCACTGTGTTCATCAAGAAAAGGAAGGGGGAAATTAAATATTTACCAACCCCTTCTTCCGCTCTCCATCCTGAAACTTCCCCCGCAGCAGCTGGCGGGACAGGTAAGGAGGGGAGCTGGCAGCACTGCAGGGAGGAGACAGGGGGCGCCAGGAAGCAGGGGGAATCAGCAGGAGAATACCCAAGGATGACTTCATTGATGTGCTGCTGCGCTTTTATTGTCCAGTCAGGAGGGTGAGGAGAGTACCTTGACCATGCTGTACTGCTTATGTGAAACTTGTGGGGTACATTTGTATAGCGCCCCCCGGAGTCAATACTTTGTAGAACCTCCTTTCGTTGCAATTACAGCTGCAAGCCTTTTTGGGGATGTCTCTACCAGCTTTGCACATCTAGAGAGGGACATTTTTGCCCATTCTTCTTTGCAAAATATCTCAAGCTCTGTCAGATTGGATGAAGAGCGTCTGTGAACAGCAATTTAAGTCTTGCCACAGATTTTCAATTGGATTTAGGTCTGGACTTTGACGGCCCATTCTAACACATCTGATCTGAACCATTCCATTGTAGCTCTGGCTGTATGTTTCGGGTCGTTGTCCTGCTGGAAGGTGAACCTCCACCCCAGTCTCAAGCCTTTTGCAGACTCTAACAGGTTTTCTTCTAAGATTGTCCTGTATTTGGCTCCATCCATCTTCCCATCAACTCTGACCAGCTTCCCTGTCCCTGCTGAAGAAAAGCATCCCCACAACATGATGCTGCCACCACCATGTTTCACGGTGGGGATGGTGTGTTCAGGGGGATGTGCAGTGTTAGTTTTCCACCACACATAGCGTTTTGTTTTTAGGCCAAAAAGTTAAATTTTTCTGAGCAGAGCACCTTCTTCCACATGTTTGCTGTGTCCCCCACATGGCTTCTCACAAACTGCAAACAGGACTTCTTATGTCTTTCTTTCTCCGATGTCTTTCTTCTTGTCACTCTTCCATAAAGGTCAGATTTGTGGAGAACACGACTAATAGTTGTCCTGTGGACAGATTCTCCCCCCTGAGCTGTGGATCTCTGCAGCTCCTCCAGAGTTCCCATGGACCTCTTGGCTGCTTCTCTGATGAATGTTCTCCTTGCCCGGCCGGTCAGTTTAGGTGGACGGCCATGTCTTGGTAGGTTTGCAGTTGTGCCATACTCTTTCCATTTTTGGATGATGGATTGAACAGAGCTCCGTGAGATGTTCAAAGCTTGGGATATTTTTTTTATAACCTAACCCTGCTTTAAACTTCTCCACAACTTTATCCCTGACCTGTCTGGTGTGTTCCTTGGCCTTCATGATGCTGTATGTCCACTAAGGTTCTCTAACAAACCTCTGAGGGCTCCACAGAACAGCTGTATTTATACTGAGATTAAATTACACACACAGGTGGGCTCTATTTACTAATTAGGTGACTTCTGAAGGCAATTGGTTCCACTAGATTTTAGTTGGGGGTATCAGAGTAAAGGGGGCTGAATACAAATGTACCCCCCACACTTTTCACTATCTGGGCATTTCATGGCCTCTGAAACTGTGATAGGCAGTGAGGGGTGGAATCAAAAATGCTTGGATTTCGGGGTGCCGTACGCGGCTAGGCTCCCAAAAAGTCCCACACATGTGGTATCCCCGTAATCAGGAGAAGCAGCAGAATGTATTTTGGGGCGTAATTCCACATATAACCATGGCATGTGTGAGCAATATATCATATAGTGACAACTTTGTGTAATATTTTATTTTTTTCATTTTTCAATCACTTGTGATCAAAAATAAAATATTCAATGGGCTCAACATGCATCGAAGCAATTTCCTTGGGGTGTCTACTTGGGGGTCATTTGGGGGGGGTTGTACTTCTCTGCCATTTTAGCACCTCAAGAAATGAGATAGGCATAAACTAAAAGCTGCATAAATTCCAGAAAATGTACCCTAGTTTGTAGACGTTATAACTTTTGCGCAAACCAATAAATATACGCTTATTGAATTTTTTTTTTACCAAAGACTAGACATGTGCAATTCGTTTAGTTTTTGTTCGTTTTTCGTTTTTTTTCGTTATTTTCGTTCGTTCGTTTTCGTACGAATGAACGAATTTATTCGAATCGTACGAATCCGAATAACGAATCGTAACGAATCGTTCGAATCGTACGAATCCGATTAACGAATCATTCGAATCAAACGAATCCAAAAAACAACGAAAATCCGAAAATTAGAAACAACGAATGTACTAATGAAGAAAATCCGAAAAACTAAAACGAACGAAAAAATTCGTACATTCGTAATTTTTTTTTTTGTTGAATTGGTAATTTTCCGTGTCCCTTACAATGGTGCTGCTAAACATGCTTCTAATGGATTGAACAAAAAAATTCGTACATTCGTAACTTTTTTTTTCGATTTGTACCTTTTTTTTTTTCGATTCGTAACTTTTTTTCAATTCGTAACTTTTTTTTTTTTTTTAATTTGTAATTTTCCGTGTCTCTATTGAACCAAAAGATTCGTACATTCGTAACTTTTTTTTCGATTCGTAACTTTTTTTTTCGATTCGTAACTTTTTTTTCAATTCGTAACTTTTTTTTTTTTTTTTCAATTTGTAATTTTCCGTGTCTCTATTGAACCAAAAGATTCGTACATTCGTAACTTTTTTTCGATTTGTACCTTTTTTTTTTTCGATTCGTAACTTTTTTTCAATTCGTAACTTTTTTTTTTTTTTTCAATTTGTAATTTTCCGTGTCTCTATTGAACCAAAAGATTCGTACATTCGTAACTTTTTTTTCGATTCGTAACTTTTTTTTTCGATTCGTAACTTTTTTTTCAATTCGTAACTTTTTTTTAATTTTTTTTTTCGATTTGTAATTTTCCGTGTCTCTATTGAACAAAAAAATTCGTACATTCGTAACTTTTTTTTCGATTCGTAACTTTTTTTTTTTCGATTCGTAACTTTTTTTTTTCGATTCGTAAATTATTAAAATGTAATAATAGCATACACATTACATCAAATTATGAATTATGCTCCGATTAGGAATCTACAAATGTTACGAATGTTACGAATGTACGAATAAATACGAATGCGTCCGAAAAAAAACTAACGAAAAAACGAATCAACGAAAAAATAACTCTTACGAATGTACGAATCGTTACGAATCCGAACGACGACTTACGAATGTACGAAACGAAAAAAACGAAACGAAAAAAAAAGATTTTTTTTCTGAAACGAAAAAAACTAAAACGAAAATAAACAAATTTTTTTGTTGTGCACATGTCTACCAAAGACATGTGGCTGAATACATTCTGGCCTAAATGTATGACTAAAAGTTACGTTTATTGGATTTTTTTTATAACAAAAAGTAGAAAATATAATATTTTTTCCAAATTTTCTGTCTTTTTCTGTTTATATCGCAAAAAATAAAAATCACAGAGGCAATCAAATACCATAATAAGAAAGCTCTATTTGTAGTAAAAAAAAGGAAGAAAATTTAATTTGGGTACAACATTGCATGACCGCGCAATTACCAGTTAAAGCAGCGCAGTGCCAAATTGTAAAAAGTGCTCTGGTCATTGAGCAGCCAAATCTTCCGCAGCTGAAGTGGTTAAACAACCCCTGAACGGGTCCTGACGAAGCAAAACAGCGAAACGCGTTGATGCACAGGGGCTCACTGCCTTTACATGATGCAAACCTTTCCTTCTGCACCGTGTATTTCATGTTTATAATCTTATACGCAGGTTTTTAACTCTTATGCCCCGTACACACGGTCGGAAATTCCGACCACAAAATTCGTAGGATTTTTTCCGACGGATTTTGTCCGACACTGGTGTCGCATACACACGGTCGGACAAAGTTGTCGGAAAACCCGATCATTCTGAACGTGGTGACGTTCGTTGCGTACGACGGAACTACGTAGAGGCTATTAGCCAATAGCTTTGGTCTCATAATTTGATCTGAGCATGCGTGGCACTTTGTCCGTTGGAATTCTCTACACACGATCGGAAAAAGTCCGATCGGATTTTGTTGTCGGAAAATTTGAGAGGAGGATCTCAAATTTTTTCCGTCTGAAATTCAGACGGAAAAATTCCGATGGAGCCCACACACGGGCAGATTTTCCGACAACATGGTCCGATCGGACATTTTGCGTCGGAAATTCCGACCGTGTGTACGGAGCATAATGCCGCTTACACACTATCTGACTTTTCACCAACAAAACCGAGGATTTTTGTTCGAAGGTTGTTGGCTCAAACTTGTCTTGCATACACACGGTCACACAAATGTTGGCCAACAATTACGAATGCGGGAACGCGGTGACGTACAAAACATACGAAGAGCTGAGAAAATAGTTCAATAGCCAGTGCGGCTCCTTCTGCTTGATTCCGAGCATGCGTGAACTTTTGTGCGTCGAACTTGTGTGCACACGATCGCACTTTCCTACAACAAAGTTTAGTTGGCGGAAAATTTGAGAACCTGCCATCAAACATTTGTTAGCGGAAAGTCCAACAGCAAATTTTCGATGGAGCGTACACACGGTCTGACTTTCCGAAAAACAAGCTCACATCCAACATTTCCCATCAGAATGGCACGTACAGGCGTAATAACGTACCTGTATGTCGCCTTTAAGACGCGGCATTGTGGGCATGCGCCGCAAGCTCCGTGAGTGTGATCGGGGGTGCCACAGACTCGATGTCCGCTGGGACACAGAGAGGAAGAACGGGGAAATGCATGATGTAAACAAGCATTTCTCCATTCTTCTTAGTGACAGGACACTGATCACAGCTCCCTGTGATCGGGAGCGGTGATCAGTGTCGTGACACATGTAGCCCCTCCCCCCTACAGTTAGAATCATTCCCTAGGACACACTTAACACCTTCAGCACCCCCCAGTCACATTTACACAGTAATCAATGCATTTTTATAGCACTGATCGCCGTATAAATGTGAATGGTCCCAAAATAGCGCCAAAAGTGTCCGATCTGTCCGCCATTATGTCACGATAAAAATCTCTGATCGCTGCCAAAAAAATAAATATTAATAAAAATGCCATAAAACTATCCCCTATTTTGAAGACGCTATAACTTTTGCGTAAAAGCAATCAATAGACACTTATTGCGATTTTTTTTTACCAAAATTATGTAGAAGAATACATATCAACCTAAACTGGGGGAAAAAAATGTTTTTTTTAAATATATTTTTTGGGGATATTTATTATAGCAAAAAGTAAAAAGGGCCCTTGTTTTGTGTTTCGACCCTTGATATTTCTCCAAACCCCCCCCCCCCACCCAATGGGGATCCTAAAAAAATATATATATAAAAATAAAAAAACTAATATTGTAACCAATAATTGAAAAAATAAAATTGTAAAAAATAATTTTAAAAATAAAATTGTACAAAATAATAAAAAATGACTACTGACACCAATCTCTGCTCTACTGACACCAATTGGGTTTATTACCATTTTAATGTCATGTCATTGAAGTTTGCAAAATATGTAGAAGAATACATATCAACCTAAACTGAGGAAAAAAAATGTTTTTTTTTTTTTTTATATATTTTTTGGGGATATTTATTATAGCAAAAAGGGCCCTTGTTTTGTGTTTCGACCCTTGATATTTCTCCCACCCCCCCCCCCCAAAGGGGCTCCTAAAAAAATATATATATATATAAAAATAAAAAACTAATTTTGTAACCAATAATTGAAAAAATTTAATTTTAAAAAATAATTTTAAAAATAAAATTGTACAACATAATAAAAAAAAATAAAAACTACTGACACCAATCTCTGCTCTACTGACACCAATTGGGTTTATTACCGTTTTAATGTCATGTCATTGAAGTTTGCAAAATATGTAGAAGAATACATATCAACCTAAACTGAGGAAAAAAAATGTTTTTTTTTTATATATTTTTTTTGGGGATATTTATTATAGCAAAAAGTAAAAAGGGCCCTTGTTTTGTGTTTCGACCCTTGATATTTCTCCAACCCCCCCCCCCCCCCCCCCCAATCCAATGGGGCTCCTAAAAAAATAAAAAAATATAAAAATAAAAAAAATAATATTGTAACCAATAATTGAAAAAATAACATTTTAAAAAATAATTTTAAAAATAAAATTGTACAAAATAATAAAAAAATAAAAGCTACTGACACCAATCTCTGCTCTACTGACACCAATTGGGTTTATTACCGTTTTAATGTCATGTCATTGAAGTTTGCAAAATATGTAGAAGAATACATATCAACCTAAACTGAGGAAAAACATTTTTTTTTTTATATATTTTTTGGGGATATTTATTATAGCAAAAAGTAAAAAGGGCCCTTGTTTTGTGTTTCGACCCTTGATATTTCTCTAAACCCCCCCCCCCCCCCCCCCATGGGGCTCCTAAAAAAATAAATAAATATAAAAATTAAAAACTAATATTGTAACCAATAATTGAAAAAATAAAATTTTCAAAAATTATTTTAAAAATAAAATAATAAAAAATAAAAACTACTGACTCCAATCTCTGCTCTACTGACACCAATTGGGTTTATTACCGTTTTAATGTCATGTCATTGAAGTTTGCAAAATATGTAGAAGAATACATATGAACCTAAACTGAGGAAAAAAATGTTTTTTTTTTTTTATATATATTTTTTGGGGATATTTATTATAGCAAAAAGTAAAAAGGGCCCGTGTTTAGTGTTTCGACCCTTGATATTTCTCTAAAACCCCCCCCCCCCACCCCCCCCCCCCCAATGGGGCTCCTAAAAAAATAAATAAATATAAAAATAAAAAACTAATATTGTAACCAATAATTGAAAAAATAAAATTTTAAAAAATAATTTTAAAAATAAAATAATAAAAAATAAAAACTACTGACTCCAATCTCTGCTCTACTGACACCAATTGGGTTTATTACCGTTTTAATGTCATGTCATTGAAGTTTGCAAAATATGTAGAAGAATACATATCAACCTAAACTGAGGAAAAATTTTTTTTTTTTTTATATATATTTTTTTGGGGATATTTATTATAGCAAAAAGTAAAAAGGGCCCTTGTTTTGTGTTTCGACCCTTGATATTTCTCCAACCCCCCCCCCCCCAATGGGGCTCCTAAAAAAACAAATAAATATAAAAAAACTAATATTGTAACCAATAATTGAAAAAATAAAATTTTCAAAAATAATTTTAAAAATAAAATAATAAAAAATAAAAACTACTGACTCCAATCTCTGCTCTACTGACACCAATTGGGTTTATTACCGTTTTAATGTCATGTCATTGAAGTTTGCAAAATATGTAGAAGAATACATATGAACCTAAACTGAGGAAAAAAATGTTTTTTTTTTTTATATATATTTTTTGGGGATATTTATTATAGCAAAAAGTAAAAAGGGCCCTTGTTTTGTGTTTCGACCCTTGATATTTCTCTAAACCCCCCCCCCCCCCCCCAATGGGGCTCCTAAAAAAATAAATAAATATAAAAATAAAAAACTAATATTGTAACCAATAATTGAAAAAATAAAATTTTAAAAAATAATTTTAAAAATAAAATAATAAAAAATAAAAACTACTGACTCCAATCTCTGCTCTACTGACACCAATTGGGTTTATTACCGTTTTAATGTCATGTCATTGAAGTTTGCAAAATATGTAGAAGAATACATATCAACCTAAACTGAGGAAAAAATTTTTTTTTTTTATATATATATTTTTTGGGGATATTTATTATAGCAAAAAGTAAAAAGGGCCCTTGTTTTGTGTTTCGACCCTTGATATTTCTCCAACCCCCCCCCCCCCCCCAATGGGGCTCCTAAAAAAACAAATAAATATAAAAAAACTAATATTGTAACCAATAATTGAAAAAATAAAATTGTAAAAAATAATTTTAAAAATAAAATTATAAAAAATAAAAACTACTGACTCCAATCTCTGCTCTACTGACACCAATTGGGTTTATTACCGTTTTAATGTCATGTCATTGAAGTTTGCAAAATATGTAGAAGAATACATATGAACCTAAACTGAGGAAAAAAAATGTTTTTTTTTTTTTATATATATTTTTTGGGGATATTTATTATAGCAAAAAGTAAAAAGGGCCCTTGTTTTGTGTTTCGACCCTTGATATTTCTCTAAACCCCCCCCCCCCCCCCCCCCAATGGGGCTCCTAAAAAAATAAATAAATATAAAAAATAAAAAACTAATATTGTAACCAATAATTGAAAAAATAAAATTTTAAAAAATAATTTTAAAAATAAAATAATAAAAAATAAAAACTACTGACTCCAATCTCTGCTCTACTGACACCAATTGGGTTTATTACCGTTTTAATGTCATGTCATTGAAGTTTGCAAAATATGTAGAAGAATACATATCAACCTAAACTGAGGAAAAATTTTTTTTTTTTTATATATATTTTTTGGGGATATTTATTATAGCAAAAAGTAAAAAGGGCCCTTGTTTTGTGTTTCGACCCTTGATATTTCTCCAACCCCCCCCCCCCCCCCCCATGGGGCTCCTAAAAAAAAAAAATAAATATAAAAAAACTAATATTGTAACCAATAATTGAAAAAATAAAATTGTAAAAAATAATTTTAAAAATAAAATTATAAAAAATAATTTTAAAAATAAAATTGTAAAAAATAATTTTAAAAATAAAATTGTACAAAATAATAAAAAATAAAAACTACTGACACCAATCTCTGCTCTACTGACACCAATTGGGTTTATTACCGTTTTAATGTCATGTCATTGAAGTTTGCATCTATGTTCATGGAGATTATTACCAAACGTATTTAATTGTTGCAGAATTGCACACGCACGGCCCCGGTCTACGCTTACATTGTGTTTTCAGTAGACCGTTTAGCAACGTGTAGATCAGCACTTATTCCCTTAATTGAACAACAGTGGCTTGTACCTTCAGACCTGCGGTTACAATGAGACGGAGAAGCTTGGCTCTGCCCTTGGGGGAGATAGAGTAACATAGCGCAGGGGAGCTGGCTCGTTCCACTGTCATGGAGAATAATCTAGCTGTGGCTGAGGTTAGGATAAGACCTTAATCCTCCAGAGCAGGTGAACTGCAGGACCAGCATCTGTTGGCAACCATCTCAACATACCAGTGACCAGAAATTAGTGTCCTTTCTAAGCTTTCATTACTTCTAAAAAAAAAAAAAATTATATAAAAGTACATGGCAACTAGTGGCTTTTTTTTTTTTTACTTTTTAATTTTATTTCATTTTTATTTTTTTTAAGAATGCTGTAGATTTTATTAGCCTATTATCCAAATCTAGACAAATTTACAGTAGACATTTGTAAAAAAAAAAAAAAAAAAAAAGTACCTTTTTGGGCATTTAAAAAACTGAAAAAGCATAATCCGTCTTTAGCATTTTTTTTTTTTTAATCTTTCAAATTTAAAGCAAAACAAAAACAGAAAATTCTGGGAGGACGTCTATGTAATGAAACTTGTATAATATATGTCTGAGATTGTGTATATGGGAGGAATGGACCAGAGGGATTATGGCAGTGCCAATAAAGGTTTGTCGACAATTCAATGCATTTTTCAATAAACTTTTTATTTAGAAAAATATTAAAAAGGATTTTTAGAACATTTCTTTGTTTGTTTATACATATACTTTTGTGCTCAAGGCCCCCAATTCAGTAGTAGTCAATAATAAATTTACAACAGACATATACACATTAGTACATATTGGCTAAATTTGATTCAATACAACCATATATCCAACTAAGTACATAGCTCAATTGATAAAGCAGGCCATATTATTTCCCGACATGTTTCGCCATAATAATGGCTTCGTCAGGGTAGGCCTGCAATTCAGTTTAATGTATCTAAAATAGATAAATAAACATAAGTAGGTAGAAAAGAATAGTATGTTAGTCAGAGTTTTTTCTAAATAAAAGGTTTATTGAAAAATGCATTGAATTGTCGACAAACCTTTATTGGCACTGCCATAATCCCTCTGGTCCATTCCTCCCATATACACATACTACTATATAGGGATGAGGTGCTGTATAACGTTTTGGACCCTCTCAACCATTCTCGCACATATGTCTGAGATTCTTTTCATGTAGCAGACCTGGACAAAATTTAAAAAGTAAAACTGGCTATACATGGATTCAAATTCAGCCGGTTCAGCAAGGACCTGCCAAATTTCTGTCCATGTATGGGCACTGTCTACCGATCGACTTCTGTACAACCGCCCTGTTAGATTTTCCCCACTCGATCGGTGTTCAATGTATTCGGATGATGGGGAAGTCTCCCTGCTGTCAGAATACAATAGCTCAGTGGGAAATATTTTTTCATTCACCTCAAATGTGTGGATGGGAAAATCGGGTCCGTTTTTTTTTTTTTTTTTGTTCCACCTGCTGATTAAATGAAAAAAACTGACTAATGTATGGGTTGCCTTTTGTTTTAAAAAAATATTCCCCTCTGGGTGATCTATGTACATTTCAAGGATTTTAACAAGCTTTGTAGCAGATTCCTACTTTTTTTTGCTCTGAAAAAATAGCTGTTTGTTTCACCATGTGCTGTGTAGACTTATTCTCAATGGGAGGGTCTGATTCATAACAATCACCTGGTGCAATCTCAGTGTTCTGATGAGAAAAGCTGCAGTATCTGCACCCACCTCTAGAGGAATTGAACCCCGAAACTGAGACTCCAGTTGCAGAGGATGCCCAAAATCTGACTTATCTTAGTGTCGGCTTCTGGGAAAATCAATGAGCCAATCACACAGCAGAAAATGACATTCCTGGAGGCGTTTTTATACACCAACCTGTACAGAACGTCTACAGGTTGCCATATTGCATGGAATTTTAGAGAGAATGACAGTGTTACAAATGGAAAAAGAATTGTCATTTTTAATAATATTAAATCACAACATGGCTTGTGTAGCAATTTTTAATGTTATATATATATTTTTTTCTTCTATTTTTTTTTTTTTTCTTTTACACAAAAACTTCCTGACCGGGCCTTTTCTGGAACTTTTTGTTTAATGCTCTGTACACGCGGTCGGACATTCCGACCACAAAATCCGATCGGACTTTTCCCATCAGAATTTCCAACCGTGTGTACAGGGCATAAGAGTTTAAACCAGTATTAGAATATTACTTAGAACCTCCAAATAGTATATACAGCGGTTTTTGAAAATGCTATTTTTTAGGAAAAAATACACTTTAATGCCGTGTAATGAATGAATGAATGAATGATTTGTATAGCGCTACAATGCAAACTGAATCACCTCAAGGCGCTGGATTCGTCCTGTGTTGTCAAGCTTCTTATTCCGCGTACACGCGGTCAGAATTCTCGTCGGAAAAAGCTCTGATGGTTTTCCCGTCGGAATTCCGACGAAATTTCGCTCAAACTGTCTTGCCTACACACGATCACACCAAATTCCGACGGTCAGTAACACAGCGGCATACAACAGGTTCGACAGCACTAAAAGGGGGAAAGTTTAATGCTTCCGAGCATGCGTCGGAATTTTGCATGTCGGAATTTTGCGTGTCGGAATTGCATACACACGATCGGAAAATCCGATAGAAAGGTTTTCCATCGGAAAAATTGAGAACAGGTTCTCAATCCAAAGTCCGTCGGAAATTCCGACAGAAAAAGACCGATGGGCATACACACGGTCGGAAAATCCGTTGAAAAGCTCCCATCGGACTGTTTCCATCGGAAATTCCGACCGTGTGTACGAAGAGATGAGGTAGGTCTTGAGTTTTTTCCCGAAGGCCTGATTGTTTTCTTCCATGCGGATGTAGGTTAAGATAATGCCGCGTACACACGTGCGGACTTTTGCCGGCGGACCTAGTCCAGCGGACAATCCCGCGGGACTTTCCAGCGGGGTCCGCTGGACTTTCCGAGCGTGTGGACTTGCCCACACACGCACGGACTTCTCCAGCGGATAATCCGCCGGCCAAAAGTCCGCGGGACTTTTGAAAATGAACGGACTTGCCCACACACGGAGCAGTCCGTTCATTTCGAACGTAACTTCAGGTTACGTAGCTAGCGTAGGCAGTAAATGCCGCCGCGCTAGCTCCGCAAGCTGGCATGGATTTAAAGGGAATCCCCACGCCGAAAAAACGGCGTGGGGGTTCCCCCCAAATCCATGTCAGACCCTCATCCGAGCACGCAGCCTGGCAGGCCAGGAAAGGGGTGGGGACGAACGAGCGCCCCCCCCCCCTCCTGAGCCGTACCAGGCCGCGTGCCCTCAACATGGGGGGTGCCCTGGGGAAAGGGGGGCCGTGCGGCCCCCCCACCCCAAAGCACCTTGTCCCCATGTTGATGAGGACAAGGGCCTCTTCCCGACAACCCTGGCCGTTGGTTGTCGGGGTCTGCGGCCGGGGGCTTATCGGAATCTGGGAGCCCCCTTTAATAAGGGGGCCCCCAGATACCGGCCCCCCACCCTATGTGAATGAGTATGGGGTACGATGTACCCCTACCCATTCACCTAAGGTGTAAAATGTAAAGTACAAAAACACACACACTTTTGAAAAAATAGTTTATTGCACTGCTCCGGGGGTCTTCTTCCGTCTTGGGGGTCTTCTCGCCGGACTCCTCCGCTCTCTTCTGCTCTTTTACCTAGCTCTTTCACGAGGGGAGGAGTCCGGCTACCTTCTTCGTCGTCGCCGCCATCGTCTGGGGGTCTCGATCCGCCTTCGGGGTCTTCCGGGGGTCTCTTCTGTTCTTGCGGCGGTCGTCGTCTTCCGCGCCGCCGGCGCCTTCTCCTTCTTCTTGTCCTTCTTGTTCTTCTTCTTCTTCCGATGTTGACCCGACGCTCTCTCTGCCCGGAATGCCTGTGCCGCTCTGCGCTCGGACTTATATAGGGACATGGGGGACAGGGTCACATGCACATGTCACATGGTGACCCCGCCCCCTTGTGTTGTCACAGTCCCGGAGGATGCTGGGACTGTGACATCGCAAGGGGGCGGGGTCACCATGTGACATGAACATGTGACCCTGTCCCCCATGTCCCTATATAAGTCCGAGCGCAGAGCGGCACAGGCATTCCGGGCAGAGAGAGCGTCGGGTCAACATCGGAAGAAGAACAAGAACAAGAAGGACAAGAAGAAGAAGGCGCCGGCGGCGCGGAAGACGACGACCGCCGCAAGAACAGAAGAGACCCCCGGAAGACCCCCGAAGGCGGATCGAGACCCCCAGACGACGGCGGCGACGACGAAGAAGGTAGCCGGACTCCTCCCCTCGTGAAAGAGCTAGGTAAAAGAGCAGAAGAGAGCGGAGGAGTCCGGCGAGAAGACCCCCAAGACGGAAGAAGACCCCGAAGGCGGATCGAGACCCCCAGACGGCGGCGGCGACGACGAAGAAGGTAGCCGGACTTCCCCCGCTCGGTAAAAGAGCTTGGTAAATGGCGGGGGAGTCCGGCGAGAAGACCCCCAAGACGGAAGAAGACCCCCGGAGCAGTGCAATAAACTATTTTTTCAAAAGTGTGGGTGTTTTTTTTTACTTTACATTTTACACCTTAGGTGAATGGGTAGGGGTACATCGTACCCCATACTCATTCACATAGGGTGGGGGGCCGGGATCTGGGGGCCCCCTTATTAAAGGGGGTTCCCAGATTCCGATAAGCCCCCGCCCGCAGACCCCGACAACCAACGGCCAGGGTTGTCGGGAAGAGGCCCTTGTCCTCATCAACATGGGGACAAGGTGCTTTGGGGTGGGGGGGCCGCACGGCCCCCTTTCCCCAGGGCACCCCCCATGTTGAGGGCACGCGGCCTGGTACGGCTCAGGAGGGGGGGGGGCGCTCGTTCGTCCCCACCCCTTTCCTGGCCTGCCAGGCTGCGTGCTCGGATGAGGGTCTGACATGGATTTGGGGGGAACCCCCACGCCGTTTTTTTCGGCGTGGGGAGTCCCTTTAAATCCATGCCAGGTCACGGAGCTAGCGCGGCGGCAGTAACTGCCTACGCTAGCTACGTAACCTGAAGTCACGTGCTAAATGAACGGACTTGCCGATGAGCGGCAAGTCCCTTCATTTCAAAAGTCCCGCGGACTTGCCCACTAACGGCGGGATTGTCCGCTGGACTTCCAAGTCCAGCGGATAATTTGAAAACAAAACTTCAAACTTTAGTCCGCCGTACTTTGGCGCCAAAAAGTCCGCCGGCGCCCACACACGAGGGGATTATCCGCTGGACTTCAGTCCAGAGGATAATCCCGCGGGATTGTCCCTTCGTGTGTACGCGGCATTAGGCTTACCTGTAGATGAAGACGACTTGTTTTCGCAGGATCGTGCCACCTTGCCGCAGTATAATGACGGCGGCTGGTCGGCAAGTGGTTAACGTCAAACATAATGACATATTTTTACATTGGGCCGGTCAGTAAGTGGTTAAAGGGCTTTAGAAAAAAACGATTTGACTTGACCTGTGTAGCCTATATAATACCCCCAGGCTGATACAGCCCATAATACCATCTACTTAACCTGAAATGATAGACCACACCATGCTTTGGAGTAAATGGCCGACAACGGCCTTTTATTAAACATAACTCCAATTTAAAATATAAATAACATAAACACATAAACCATAATGATAATAAATTACCAACACATAACACAACTGTAAACAATCAGTTACATCCCTAATTTGTTGGTCAGTGACGTAGCTAATACCCAAAAAGGCATATATATAAACTAACTGCATCTATATATATGAACACCAGGGGGCACTGCGGGATATAAACCGAAACCAACTGGCCTCCACTTGTACCGCCTGGAGACAACACTTTCCCGCAGTGCAACAAGAGTAATCACCAAAATAAATTTGGTGTACTACAGGAGGGGCCATCTACTGATGAGCCCCCCACACACTGGAGGGGCCATCTACTGATGAGCCCCCCACACACCGGAGGGGCCATCTAATGATGAGCCCCCCACACACCGGAGGGGCCATCTAATGATGAGCCCCCCACACACCAGAGGGGCCATCTAATGATGAGCCCCCCACACACCGGAGGGGCCATCTAATGATGAGCCCCCCACACACTTACCACCTACGTCACTGCTGCCGTCACTGACCAACAAACCAAAACACCGCCAACCCCTTGTCTCCATTCCGTCCAATGCTTTCAAACCTGAAACAATAACAAAAACGTTAACACTTTCCTCTCCTGACTGACTCCTACGGCCACGCCCCCTGTTTATACGGCCTCGCTCCCTTGCCGCTATTGGCCGGCCTCTCCACAGCCACACCCCCCAACTTTTCTCCCTGTGTGTCATAGACACACTGTCATGCCCGGCCCTCCTCTATCATTCCCCTGCTGTCCATTGCGATCCGGCCCTCTCTTGATGATGACATAAAAGAATGTTCTGACATGCAATTTTTTTTTTACGAATATTTGAACAAAATAGCTTTAGTCACCTTTTTGATTCTTATATCCCTTGGGGGGTCTAATATAACTGAGATTAAGTGCTCACAGCAAATTATGTTTCAAAAATAAAAATAAAAACGTTGGTTTTCTAGATGAAGACGACTTGTTTTCCAGCACTTTCAGGATTAGCATACAAGTTGTAAAGTGTCATTAAAATATTTCAAGCCTTAGTAATGGATTTAGTGATTATTGTAACTCTTATAAAGATGACACAAAAGTATTTACTGACATGTGGGTTTTATATATCATGTAAAGAGGTCATTTAAATGATAAATCCACTTTAAAGTATGTACAACTTCCTGTAACAGATTAAAGTAGATCATTACTCAATCACATTTTAAAGCTGTCAATCTTTCTTTTTTTTTTTTTTTTAATCTGCCGTTTTCATTTAAAGAATACCTGGTGAAGAATAAACTTCGGATCGGCAGCACACCCACGCGAAAATTAGTAGAATGTCTTTATTTGAAACATAAATGTATTAACTACTTAAAGTGGTGCTGCCACCAAAAAAAAAAAAAAGTTTGCTTAAAAATCATAAAAAAAAATAAAAAAAATAATAATTGGAAAATAAATGTTTTACTCACCTCTAAATGCCTGTTGCTAGGGGGTCCCTCGTAGTCTGCCACCTTCAGTGCCCGGGCACTGACATGACTTCCCCTCGGCACCGCACAGTCATCTGGGACCTGTCGCGTGTCCCAGATGACTGAGCGTCGTATCACGGCGCACAGCGCCGCTCGCGCATGCGCAGTGGGTGCCCGGCTGTGAAGCTTCACAGCCGGGTGCCCAAAGTAAGGATGCCGGCGCCGCGATCGGAGCGGGGAACGAGGGGGGGCTTCGTTCCCCCGCATCGCTGGACCCTGGGACGGGTAAGTGTCCGATTATTTAAAGTCAGCAGCTGCAGTATTTGTAGCTGCTGACTTTTAAAAAAAATTTTTTTAGTGGGCACACCTCTTTAAAGTGGAAGTAAACCCCCCTATGGTTTTCAGCCAAGGAAGCTGCCATCTTTGCCTCTGTTTAATCTTCAACTGCCACAGTGCTGCACATGTGATCTGTTATGACACCAGCCATTGGATGGTTTGACTGTTTGGTTGAGAGCACAGCCAATGTGCAGTTAGCATTCCCGGCATGCCTTTTTTTTTTAAACTGTTAAATCGATGGGTTTACTTCTTTTTGAGATTTGTTGTTTACAAGTTAAAAACATTTTTTTTTGCTAGAAAATGACTTAGAACCCCCAAACATTATACATGTTTTTTTTCTAACACCCTAGAGAATAAAATGGCGGTCGTTGCAATACTTTCTGTCACACCGTATTTGCGCAGCGGTCTTACAAGCGCACTTTTTTGGGAAAAAATACACTTTTTTGAATTAAAAAATAAGGCGACAGTAAAGTGAGCCCAATTCTTTCTTATATTGTGAAAGATAATGTTACGCCGAGTAAATTGATACACCATGTCACGCTTCAAAATCGCGCCCGCTCGTGGAATGGTGACAAACTTTTACCCTTAAAAATCTCCATAGGCGACGTTTAAAAAAAATCTACAGGTTGCATGTTTTGAGTTACAGAGGAGGTCTAGGGCTAGAATTATCGCTCTCGCTCTACCGATCGTGGCGATACCTCACGTGTGGTTTGACTACCGTTTGCATATGCGGGCGCTACTCACGTATGCGTTCGCTTCTGCCCGCAAGCTCGGCGGGACGGGGCGCGTTTAAAAAAAATTTTTATCATTATTTATTTTACCTTTAATTTTTTATTTTTACACAGTTTAAAAAAAAATAAAAATTGTGTCACTTTTATTCCTATTACAAGGAATGTAAACATCCCATATAGAATAAAAGCATGACAGGACCTCTTATATATGAGATCTGGGGGTCAAAAAGACCTCAGATCTCATATTTACCCTAAAATGCAATAAAAAACTAAAAAATAAAATTCTCATTTAAAAAAAAGAATTTAAAAAAATGGCCCTTTAGAGCTATGGGCGGCAGTGACATTTCTGCCCTGCAATGTCATGGAGACGGGTGGGGGCCATCTTCCCCTCACTCGTCTCCATGCCCAGCCAGAGAGAGGACCCGATCGCTAGCTGAAGGCTCCGATAAGCGGCGAAGGGCACTGGAGCGCGGTGGGAGGGGGGGCCCACTCCCGCGCCGATATAAGTGATCTTAAGGCGAATCTGCCGCAGAGACCACTTTTATCTTGTAGCGGACCGCCGGCCGAACAAGAAGATACCGGGGTTATGGCAGTTAGCTGCTACCATAACAACGATATTCCTCCTCAAAGTAAGGACGTATATATCGACGTGCGGCGGTTCGGAAGTGGTTAAAAGCAATGGATGGGTACAGATAGGGGAAATAGAGATGTGCAATTCGTTTTGTTTTTTTTTCTTTTTTCTTTTTTTTTCGTTATATTCGTTCATTCGTTATCGTACGAATGAACGAACGAATCATTCAAATCGAGCGAATACGAAAAACAACGAAAATCCGAAATAACCAAATTAGAAACAGCGAAACTACGAAAGAAGAAAATCCGAAAAACGAAAACAGGAACAACGAAAATCAAAATGAACGAAAAAATTCGTACATTCGTAACTCTTTTTTTTTTGTTGAATTGGTATTTTTCCGTGTCCCTTACAATGTCGCTGCTTAACGTGCCTCGAATGGATTGAACGAAAAAATTCGTACATTCGTAACTTTTTTTTTTTCCGATTCGTAATTTTTTCCGTGTCTCTTACAATGGCGCTGCTTAACGTGCTTCGAATGGATTGAACGAAAAAATTCGTACATTCGTAACTTTTTTTTTCGATTCATAATTTTCCGTGTCTCTTAAAATGTAATAATAGCATACACATTACATAAAATTATGAATTATGCTCCGATTACGAATCTACGAAAACAATGTTACGAAAGTACGAATAAATCAATCTAACGAAAGTACGAATGTAACTAAATCTACGAAAATACGAATGCGTCCGAATTTCGAATAAACGAAAATTAAACTAAAGGAAAAACGAATCAACGACAAAATAACTTATGAAAATACGAATCGTTACGAATACGAACACCGACGACTTACGAATTTACGAATCGGAAACGAAAATAAGGAAACGAAAATAAACAAATTTTTCTGTTGTGCACATGTCTAAGGGGAAATGCAGATAGGTTGACGCGTTTCACACTGTAAAGTGCTTTGTCAAAACAATAAAACTGCCAAAATCACAGTCTCTCTTATAACACATGAATCACATTTTGTGTGAAAGACTTGTGTACAGACGATACGAAAATCAGACAACAGACCGTTGTCCACCGAAAATGTACTAGCCGGCTATCCAACATTTATTTGTTGGCGGAAAGTTGGACAACAATTGTCTGATGGAGCGTAGAACTTTTAGGCAAACAGTCTGCCATCACACAATTCCCTGCTAAAAATCCGATCGTGTGTACGAGGCTTTAGTATGCAAGACAACATCCTGGCACGCGCCCTTTTGACAAAAAAATCAGATCCCCGGTTGGCCAACATACGTGCCGCATGTACGAGGCTTAAGTGGCCATGCCAACAAACATTACTCAAATTTGGCCCACCATTGTCACCATTGAAAAGTCTGAAGAATATCTGATGATCCTACCATAAAGGTCCTTGTTCAAGCATCGCCTGTTATGGGGTGACAACTGTCTCCCAATTGGGTACCCGTGTTGTCACCCTGCCACGTGGGTCACCATTTAAAAGTTGTCAATCTTTTTAAAATCTGCAACTTTCATTCAACCACTTACCGGAAACTTTCACCGCCTTCCTTTCGAAGGCCAAATTTCAGCTTTCAGCGCTCTCACACGGAAATCACTACGCTGGTCACTGTGATCACCTGGTACCGGCACTTGGCCCAGTACAGTGATCTGTTATCCGGTGGACACAGCGCGTGACTGATCGCCCCGCAGCACAACCCTTAGGGCGCACACGAGGCACGGGAATGGGAGGACATCATATGATATCCACGCAGGATGGGAGAGCTCCCGCCTGCCCATCATTTGACTATAGACTGGGTGCAAAGCAGTTGAAGAATAACTGGTGATCCTGCCACAAGGGTCCTTTTTTAAGTACTTCCTGTTATGGTTTGATAACTGTCTCCCAATTGGGTTCCTGCGTTGTCACCCTATCACATGTGCTACGATGGAGACTATAAGTGGCTGTTTCAAGAAACTCAGATATGGCCCACCATTGTCACCATCCAAAAGTTGTCAATCTTTTTAAATCTGCAACTTTTAATGATGGAATATCTGGTGGTGATCCTACCATAAGGGTCCTTGTTCAAGCACTGCTTGTTATGGGGTAAAACTTGTCTCCTAATAAGGTTCCTCAGTTGTCACCCTGTCACATTTCCCCTGATGGAGACAAATGGCTGCGCCAACTAAATTATTGTTCAAATATAGTCCACTACTGTCACCATTCAAAAGTTATCAATCTTTCTGAATTTGCGATTTTTATTTAACCGCTTGCCACCCGCCCACAGTCAAATGAAGGCGGGGCGGTGCAGCTCTTTTTCTGGGACGCCGTCATATGACGGCGACCCAAAACGGTCGTGCCGGCGGGGGCACACAGCGCTGCAATCGCGCCGTGTTGTTAGGACACGGCGCGACCCCGATCTGTGTAAGGAGCCACGTCCACGGCTCTTTAACCATGTGGTTTGAACACCGCCGGTCACATGTAAACACGGAAATGCCGGTGATTGGCTCTCCTCGCCTCACACTGACATAGTGTGAGGAGAGGAGAGCTGATCAGCGGCATCTCCTCATAGGGGGACAGCTAGGGAAGTAATCAGGGCACTGATCATCAGTGCCCTGATTACAATATAGAAATAAAGTGTTAAAATACAGTGCCCACCAATGCCAGCATACAGTGCCCACCAATGCCAGTGATCAGTGCCCACCAGTGGCAGAAAGCAGTGCCGACACTGCCCACAAGTGCCACAAATCAGTGCCCATTAGCCATGCCAGTCAGTGCCGCCTATCAGTGCTGCCCATCAATGCCCATCACTGCTGTCCATCAATGCCCATTAGTGTCGCCCATCAGTGCCACCCATCAATGCCCATCTGTACCGCCTATCCATGCCACCTATCCTTGCCCACCAGTGCTGCCTATCAGTGCCCGCCACTGCCACCTATCACTGCCCACCAGTGCCGCCTATTAGTGCCCATCAGTGCAACCTAACAGCGCCCATAAGTTCCGCCTATCAGTGCTCATCAGTGCCACATATCAGTGCCACCTATCAGTGCCTATAAGTGCGGCATATTAGTGCCTCCTCATCAATGCCGCCTCATCAGTGCCAATAAGTGCCGCCTCCTCAGTGCCCATAAGTGCCACCTCATCAATGCCCACCAGTTCAGCCTATTAGTGCCCATCGGTGCCGCCTCATCAGCGCACATTAGTGAAGGCGAAAAATTACTTTGTTACAAAATTTACTGACAGGAAAAAAAGTAAAAAAATAAGTTTTTTCAAAAATGTTAGTCTTTTGGGGAAAAAATAAAAAACCCAGCAGTTATTAAATACCACCAAAAGAAAGCTCTATTTGTGTGAAGAAAATTATAAAATATTTGTTTGGGTACAGTGTAGCATGACCGCGTAATTGTCATTCAAAGTGCGACAGCGCTGAAAGCTGAAAAATGGCCTGGGCAGGAAGGGGGTGTTCGGTGGCCTGTAGGCAAGTGGTTAAAGAATACCTGGTGATCCTGCCATAGGAGTCCTTGTTTAAGTACTTCCTGTGTAGGGGGTGACAACCCTCTCGCAGATAGGTTCCCATGTTGTCACCCTATCACATGTGCCCTGGTAGAGATTTCAAGTGGCTGTGCCAACAAACTCAAATATGGTCCACTGTTGCCACCATCGGGAAGCCGTTCCAGACTAATGCCATGTAGCTAATGCTGGAGAGAGTGCATATAGACAAGAAGAGGATGAAAGAGGCTGGAGGAGATCAGCAGCAAAAAAGAAGAGGAAAAAAACAAATATGGCAGTTGTTATAGACAGGGCTTTAGCAAACCAAATGTCATTTATGTTCATGGCTGTGAGAGCCATTGACGTCTTTGTATGTGTTCTGTGTTAATCATTTTAATCATGTTTATTACCATTTAGTCTTCATAACAATGTTCTAGAGAACTGTCGTTTGGATGGGACTGTTACACTTTGATAAGACAGTTGACTTTTGCCCACTTTAGAAACCAGTAACATTATCTAATCTTAAAGACAAACCACAGCTGTCATAGCGGTGGCATCTTGTGATGGTGACAAGGACTGTCGCAGCACAGTGCAGAGCCCATCCACTTTTCCATGGGGGGTATTAACCCGTGTGATGCTGGGGCAGAGAGAGCCGGCAGGTTCCTGTGTGTATGTGTTGTGACATGAACACATTTTCATTAAAATCAGTTAAAATCGAGTTTTTTAAATAACATTTAAAAAACAAAACAAATAAAACAAAAACATTTTTTACGGTCACCACTAGAATAAAATATGACCTGAACAAATTCTTTTTACCCACTTCAATACCGGGCACTTTCACCCCCTTCCTGCCCAGGCCAATTTTCAGCTTTCAGTGCTGTCGCACTTTGAATGACAATTACGCGCTCATGCTATACTGTACCCATATAAAAACTGTATCATTTTTTTGACACAGATACAGCTTTATTTTGGTGGTATTTAATCACTGCTGTGCTTTTAATTTTTTTTGCTAAACAAATGAAAAAAGACAGAAAAATGGCGAACAAAATACGTTTTTGCTTAGTTATAAAATGTTATAAAATTTTGCAAATAAGTAATTTTTCTCCTTCACTGAGGTGCACCAATGAGGCTGCACTGATGGGCACTGATAGGTTGCACTGATGGGCACTGATAGGCAGCACTGATTGCCATTGTTGGGGCTGCACCAATAATCAGGACACTGATGAGCACTGATGAGATGGCACTCATGGGCACTGATAAGGAGGCAATGATGAGGCTGCACTGATATGAAGCAATGATGGGTACTGAAAGGTGGCACTGATGTGCACTGATAGGCAGTACTGATGGGCACTAATAGGCAGCACTGATGGGCACGGATTGGCAATGATGTGCACTGATAGGCAACACTGATTGGCACTGATAGGCTGCACTGATGGGCACTGATAGGCTGCACTGATGGGCACTAATAGGCAGCACTGATGGGCACTGATTGGCACTGTTGGGGCTGCACTGATAATCAGGACACTGATGAGCACTGATGAGATGGCACTCATGGGCACTGATAAGGAGGCAATGATGAGGCTGCACTGATATGCAGCACTATTGGGTACTGATAGGTGGCACTGATGTGCACTGATAGGCAGCACTGATGCGCACTAATAGGCAGCACTGATGGGCACTGATTGGCAATGATGTGCACTGATAGGCAGCACTGATTGGTACTGATAGGCTGCACTGATTGGCATTGATAGGCTGCACTGATGGGCACTGATATGCTGCACTGATTGGCACTGATAGGCTGCACTGATGGGCACTAATAGGCAGCACCGATGGACACTGATTGGCACTGTTGGAGCTGCACCGATAATCAGGACACTGATGGGCACTGATGATATGGCACTCATGGGCACTGATGAGGAGGCACTGATGAGGCTGCACTGATATGCAGCAGTGATGGCGGGTACTAATAGGCAGCACTGATGTGCACTGATTGGCACTGTTGGGGCTGCACCGATAAACAGGACACTGGTGATTAGGGCCCTGATTGTCAGTGTAAATGTCCCGTCACGCCTGCCGGTTACTGACTCTCCTCTCCTCACGCTGTGACAGCGCATGAGGAAAGGAATGCCTATACCCAGCAAGTTTGTTTACATGAGATCAGCTGTGATAAGACACAGCTGATCAGAGGGTAAAGGGCCACTGTTATTGGCCCTTTACCCTGATCTGTGATCAGCTGTGTCCAAAGGACACAGCTGATCACAGAGCGTGCCAGATGAGCGCCACAGGGGGCATGCGCGGTGGGCGTGGTTCTGGGAGGACGTCCATGGACACTCTCCTAGAACTGGATGACCGCATTGTAGCTGTCTTTCAACTATAGGGCGGTCAAGAAGAGGTTAAGTAATTATTGGAAGAAGTGGATCAAAACACTACAGGACATCTACGAATAACAAAATCTGGAGTGGGTATTGAGGAGTGCCTGGTACAAAAGCTCATATCACCTTTTTACATTTTTTTATTGGTTAAGAGCATCAGATACAGTCACTGTGTTCTGGGGAAGGGCCTCTTCCTTCTTCAGGGCTTGGCAATGAATGTTGTTAGAATCACAATGAAATGTTGTAGAACAATGTTTCTCAACTCCAGTCCTCAAGTATCCCCAACAGGTCATGTTTTCAGGATTCCATTATTTTGCACAGGTGATTTCATCAGTTTCACTGCCTGAGTAATCACCACAGCCGTTTCATCTGAGGGAAATCCTGAAAACATGACCAACAGGTGGTACTTGAGGACTGGAGTTGAGAAACATAGAAGACCTATGTTAGGGCTTAATAAAAAATGTCATCAGTACCATGACAGGTTCATCCAGCGGCCAGGGCAAGGATGCAGAACTGCGCCCCTCCCCAGCTGCTAATGCGTGCCATAGAATCGGTGTACCACCCTGCGTACATTCTCTGCCCCTCTGCTCCAGCTGCCCATGGTTGGCATTGAGTATGCATTGCACATGCATGGTCAGTTGTTTTCTTTCCACCAGCTAGAAGGCAGTTGCACATGCATGGTCAGTTGTTTTCTTTCCACCAGCTAGAAGGCAGTTGCACGTGCATGGTATGTTTTTCTTGTTGACTGTGGGCAGATAATTTTTTTTTAAAAGCCTGTGGTGTGTGAACACACTCCAAAAACTCCACCCGGTGCAAAAAAAGTGCACACCAAAAAGTGAACACAAAAAGTGCACACAGGGTGTACATATGGTCCTCCGAAATTGAAGGACCTTGCCCTGATCCCCCGGGGCGCTGAAACATACTACCCCAAGTACTTGGTGGGGCTCCCCCGAAGGGAGACCCCATGAGAGAGGGCAAACTAAGCCAGAAGGCCATTTCAACCCCTCCCAAGACTTTCAGGGCAGGCCCGAGGACCTACACCCTACTCATCAGTTGACTGTGGGCAGATGGCGTGGAGAGTGGGCCTGTTGGAGCACACTGTGACAGCAGTAGCAGTCAGAGCAGACATGAAGTCGTGGCCCACTGTTGGAAGCCATTGATCTGGGGTGTGCATGCAGTGAGCCACACCGCTGCCCACCCCTTGCCCCCTGATTTGATTGGTCCAGCACGACCACACTCCTACCGGGAAACAGTAAAAAGTCATCTGTAGCCAATTTCACATACTGTTTTCAATTTTATTCTACATGAGTGGCTTGAAAAAAATCAGATCTCAGAGAACGCACCACACTACCCGACCACAGCGCTGCATGCAAAAGATCCGGTGTGGACGCGTTCTCCAGGCGGTAGGATTCATACGATTGTTAATCTAGCCATTTCTGCAATACAGGCCGATTAGCATTCAGCTTCACAAAAACCACACGGTGCGCCGCCACCCCCCCTATTCCCCCCCAAGCCGTGTTCCCTCATCCTGTCCAGAGTTCCGCAGGGCTTCTGTGCCCACTTCTATGTTTACACTCCCCTCTCCGTTCTCCGTCATACCAGGTGAACAGCCGGAATGGTAAAAGGCTCCCTGCCGGTCATCTGAGATCACTCACCATCCATGTCTCCTCCGTCCAGCAATAACACAACGCCCGCCAAATAACATTCAACATGTGCGTTTGATAAACCAGGAATACATAAATTACCATTTAATATTTTAATTAGAAGAAAGCGGAGACGGGACCTGTGCGGAGGGTTGATTCTCCGACTTTTTTGCACTTTCCTCTCTCAATAGAGTTTGAGCTACTGGAGCTTACAGCGGAGGGATTTGGAAGAAGTATTGGGTACGGAGAGCCAGTGAAAGGAAAAGAAACTCACCATGTTCCGTGTATTAAAGAATAATAATGCAAGAATTGTTTCAATTTAAAATGATCACACAACACGGCTCCATTGAAACCTTAGAAAATCTTCATCCCTTTATGGGAAAATACTTTTTATTAGGTCCTCATGCTCCTTTGTGAACCAGAACTGGAATTGTTGAGTATTTGAAACATAAATATTAAAGTGATTGTAAAGGAAAACGTTTCTTAAAAATAAAAAAACATGTCATTCTTACCTGCTCTGTGCAGTGGGTTTTGCACAAAGCAGCTCGATTCCCCCTCTTCTCAGGTCCCCCGCTAGGTTCTCTGGGCCCCTCCCCCTTGCCGAGTGCCCCCATAGCAAGCCCCTTGTTGTGAGGGCACTCAGGCATGCTCACCATCTAGCCAGCTCCATTGGACACTGAGAGCGCAGTTCAGCCCTACCCCCCCAGCAACGCCTCACTGGCTGTGATTGACAGCAGCGGGAGCCAATGGCTGCTGCACTTATCCAATCAGAAGGGAGAAACCCAGGAGAGCCTTGGGTCTTGTTTACATCTCTGGATCGAGATCGGGCTTAGTTAAGTATAAGGGGGAGCTGAGGGGGAGTGGCACACTGAAGGATTTTTTTACCTTAATGCACTGAGCCACTGTGCTGGAAGGTAGGACCCTGGGTGGGATTTGAACTAAAGTTGGCCATAAATGAGTCAGTTTTTTTTCATTCAACTCAACCTCTAGTGTGTCGATGGGGTAATCCTCCATGCTAAGCCATTGTATTCTGACAGCGGGGAGACTTCCCTGTCATCAGAACACACTGATCAGCACTTCAGTCTATAGCCTACAGCACTAATCAAGTGGCGACAATCCAACAGGGTGGTTAAACAGAAGTTGATCAGTAGATCGACTGCTGCTCAACAACAGTGCCCTCACATGGATCGACATTCATCCAATCCCTGCTGAACCAACCAGAGTTTGATCTGTGTATGGGCAGCTTAAAGTGGTTGTACACCCTGTACAACCACTTTTACCTACAGGTAAGCCTTAATATATATGTGCTTGAAATATCTCCTAAACCTCCACAGTTTAGGAGATATTTACTAAAAGGCCAAGCACTGATGACTACGGCGCATGCACCGATGTCATCGTCGCATGTGCCCTTTAAGGGCACATCGTGCCGTTTCTAATAGGGTTCATGCCGTGACTGGCGGCTCCCGCGTGCATGAGCTGGAGTGATGTTACGTGACTCCGGCCAGTCACAGAGCCGGAGTTCGCGGCCTCGGAAGGAAGAGGGGTGAAGATGGATGCTCCCTGCTCGTGGGGACAATGGAGACATTGCGGGCTTCGGTTTCAGGTAAGTGACACATAATGGGCTACTATGAAATGCATAGTAGCCCATTATGCTTTACCTTTGCAGGGAAATAAAGAGGAAGTAAAACCACCAGGGTTTACTTCCTCTTTAAGGGTCCTAGTGCTAACCACTGAGCCACTGTGGGGTGGGGTGGGGTAGGGTACGGCAAGTTAGGGTAGAGTACGAGTGGAGTGGGGGTAGGCTAGGGAAGGGGTTGGGGTTAGGTAGAGTAGTATATGGTGTGGGTAGGTAAAGGTAGGGTTGGGGTAGGGTAGGGGAAAGGTAGGGCAGGGTAGGATAGGGTAGAGATATAGTGGGGTAGGGCAGAAGTAGGGTTGGGGTAGGGTAAGGGTAGGGTAGGGTAGAGGTAGGGTAGGGTAGAGGTAGGGTAGAGCTAGGATGGGGTAGGGTAAGGGTAGAGTTGGAGTAGGGTAGGGTAGGATAGAGTAGGGGTAGGGTAGGGGTAGGGTAGGGCAGGGTAAGGGTAGGGGTAGGGGTAGAGGTAGGGTAGGGTAGGATAGGGTAGAGATAGGATGGGGTAGGGCAGAAGTAGGGTTGGGGTAGGGTAAGGGTAGAGGTAGGGTAGAGTAGAGGTAGGGTAGAGTTAGGATGGGGTAGGGTAAGGGTAGGGTAGGAGTAGGGTAGGATAGGGTAGGGTTAGGGGTATGGTAGGGGTAGGGTACAGCAGGGGTAGGAGTAAGGTAGGGTAGAGGTAAGGTGTTTTCTGTCCTAGGGTGACAGCGCTGCTGCTCCAGAGATACAGTACATAAAGTGCATGTTGTCGCCCCAACAACAGGAAGTGGGTTACTGGTAGGACCACCAAGTAAAAAATAAAGTGAAAAAAGCCTGAAAATGAAAAGCAAGTGCAGCCACCACATTTAAAGACCAGCATCCTGCAGTATATTACATTTTTGTTCTTGAGTTTTCATACACTTTAAAGTGGAGTGCCCACAAAAAAAAAAAAAAATGTAAAGTCAGCAGCTACAAATACTGCAGCTGCTGACTTTTAATAATCGGACACTTACCTGTCCCGGGGTCCAGCAATGCGGGGGAACGAGACCCCCCCTCATTCCCCGCTCCACTCGCGGCGCCGGCATTCTTAATGTGGGCAACCGGCTGTGGCTTCACAGCCGGGCACCCACTGCACATGCGCGAGCGGTGCCGTGCGCCATGATTCGATGCTCACTCATCTGGGACACATGACAGGTCCTAGATGACTGTGCGGCGCCTAGGGGAAGTGACGTCATTGCCCGGGCAATGAAGGTGGCAGACTACGAGGGACCCCCTAGCAACAGGCATTTAGAGGTGAGTAAAAAACTTTTTTTTTTCCAATTATTTTTTTTTCTTTTTTTTATGATTTTTAAGGCAAATTTATTTTTTTGGTTTCAACACCACTTTAAGGAGTTGCAAAGTTTTGATTTCCCCAATTGTCCGCCGTCATATACTTCTAAGCCATCCCCGGCTCTCACTCAGATCTTTCTTTCGGTCATTGTATAGCATCTCTGTGATATCTGCCTGTAAACATAGATAACTCGGTTGTCTCAAAATCCTCACTTTATAATTCCCATGAGGAATATCCCCAATCAGAAGGCCTTGTTTGGTGATTAAAGTGTTCTTGGCTTTTTTTTCTCTTTTTTTTTTCGGGCTTCTTCCCCCCTGAATGGAGATATAAAAGACCCCATACAAAAGTCTCTCTTGCCTCCAGCAGTGATTAACACACAGCTCAGGCTCTACTCAGCTTTTTTCTCCCCCTGAGTTGTAGTCAGCTTGGCCTGGAGAATATCAAAGCTGCTTTATTAGATAAGGAGATAGCCCTTTCTTTAGTTAGATAATCTCTGGCTTGATTCCCCATCTGAAAGGAAGATGGTGGCACGCTCGGAGAAAGACGTAGAGCAGAGATAAAAATTAGAACTATTATGGTTAGTTCCTCTCTATCAGATTCATGCCTGGAGAAGATGCTTTTTCTGCTGATAAAAAGCTCTGCTGAGATCCCGATCAGATATGGCGATGGGGGACAGAACAAGCTTTTCTTCTAATTATCCCTGTTCCAGAAGCCAAGCTCCGGCACTGGCTTCTCCTGGGCAGAGAACGAAGACAGAAGAGTCATCGATTAAAGCTGAACTCCAGGTAGAATCTTCAGATGCGTAGTTACGTTGGTCCACCTTTAACCAATGTAAAGCTGGTCATACACTAGTAGAATTTTGTTCAAACATGTTTGTTTGTGGAACGTTCGTTGGATTTTTTAATGGTTAGTGGGGTTAAATCGAAGTTGGTTTTGGCAAGAAAATTCAAAGTGGTAAAATGGAAATTTTGCTCATATGGAAATGTGTGAATTCCGTTTTAGTTAAGAAAAAAATCTTTTTCAACTGAGATGAGAAAATTTGAAGGAGCGGGATGTAAAATTTTTCTTGAACCAAAGAAAAACATGAATGTGGTTTTCATTCAGCAAAAATTGTCTACTAAGCTATATAAGCCGATGCCGCTGCCTGTTGGATAGTGACACCTTGTTTACGTTTACATCTCCCCCATCCCTAAATAATCATTTACTAAGCAGCGCCGTTATGAAAGAATGATCTTGTGTTTCTGTTATTCTGAATGAGTGATGGATGTGGTCATTCTTTGTCTGCGTTGTCACCTAGTGAATGACTCATGTAAACATAAACATCTAGGCAGTGGCGGCGGCTCTATAGTCATATACGCCGATGCCGCTGCCTAATGTTGCATAGTGACACTTTGTTTAAAGCGGGATTCCACCCTAAAGTGGAACTTCCGCTTTTCGGACCCCCCCCCCCCCCTCCGGTGTCACATTTGGCACCTTTCAGGGGGGAGGGGGTGCAGATACCTGTCTAAGACAGGTATCTGCACCCACTTCTGGGCATAAACTCCCGCGGGAGTTTACGCAGCTTCCTGTCCCGGCGCGCTGTCTGCCGGGACACACACGTGTCCCGGCAGACAGCGCTGAAGATTCTCATTGTGCCGCGCGACTCGCGCTTGCGCAGTAGGGAACCGGGAAGTGAAGCCGCAGACTTTATTGACATTAGGAGCCTCTACAAAAGCAGACGAGTTTTTGCACCTGACAGCAGCACATTGGACATCCTGTCTATTGTCCCTTGAATGAAGCTGCCCTTGGCAAGACAGGTGCTGCCTGTGCATTAGGTAGTCAAGACAAAGCTCTAATATAATTTTTTTTTATGGCAGGAGAGACCCTATATGTCTATTCTGCCAGCGGGATTCCACCCTAAAGTGGAACTTCCCCTTTTCGGAACCCTCCCCCCATCCGGTGTCACATTTGGCACCTTTCAGGGGGGAGGGGGGTGCAGATACCTGTCTAAGACAGGTATCTGCACCCACTTCCGGGCATAAACTCCCACGGGAGTTTACGCAGCTTCCTGTCCCGGCGCGCTGTCTGCCGGGACACACACGTGTCCCGGCAGACAGCGCTGAAGATTCTCATTGCGCCGCGCGACTCGCGCTTGCGCAGTAGGGAACCGGGAAGTGAAGCCGCAGGCTTTACTTCCTGATTCCCTCACCGAGAATGGCGCTGGCAACAGCAGAGAGCCGAGCGATCGATCGGCCTCTGCTGCCGACATCGCTGGAACTGGGAGACAGGTAAGTGTCCATTTTTTAAAAGTCAGCAGCTGCAGTATTTGTAGCTTTTGAAAAAAAAATTTCAGGTACAGTCCCGCTTTAAGCGGCTTAGAAATAGAATGATCTCGTGTTTCTGTTATACTGAAAGACTGGAGGCCGATGTCATTCTGCGTCTGTATTGCCACTTAGTGAATGGCTCATTCGGCGCTGGAGAGGAGATGTAAACACAAACCAGGCAGCGGCCGGAGCACAAGCGCAGAATGACCCCGGGTTTCTGTTATTCTCAATAAGTGATGGCTGTGGTCATTCTTTGTCTGTGCTGTCACCTAGTGAATGACTCATGTAAACGTAAACATAGCCAGTGGCGGCGACACTATAGCCATATGCGCCGATTCTGCTGCCTAGGTCACCCAAAGAAGTTGAGTGCACGTGCTCAGTCTCATATCAAGAGGTTGTCTTTGGGAAATAGATGTATGAGTGCTGCCAGCATTGCTGCAGAGGTTGTAGGGGTGGGGGGTCAGCCTGTCAGTGCTCAGACCATACGCCGCACACTGAATCAAATTGGTCTGCATGGCTGTCGTCCCAGAAGGAAGCCTCTTCTAAAGATGATACACAAGAAAGCCCGCAAACAGTTTGCTGAAGACAAGAAGACTAAGAACATGGATTACTGGAACCATGTCCTGTGGTCTGATGAAACCAAGATAAACTTGTTTGGTTCAGATGGTGTCCAGTCTGCAGTCGTGTGTGGCGGCAACCAGGGGAGCTAAGGAGTCAAGACAAAGCTCTAATATAATTATTCCTGATGGGAAATGAAACCTGTCTTGAAAAATAAGATTTGAAGGCTGCCCTTCCTGACCTCCCATCCTGTATATGCTGGCTGCTTAGTGAAAAAAATGCTATTAGGTGCTGTAGGTTTTTTTTTTATGGCAGGAGAGACCCTATATGTCTATTCTGCCATAGAATACCTTCTTCTCCCTGCTAAGAATTCTTACTTAAAGCGGGATTCCACCCTAAAGTGGAACTTCCCCTTTTCGGAACCCTCCCCCCCTCCGGTGTCACATTTGGCACCTTTCAGGGGGGAGGGGGGTGCAGATATCTGTCTAAGACAGGTATTTACACCCCTTCCGGGCATAGACTCCCACGGGAGTCTATGCCTCTTCCTGTCCCGCCGCGCTGTCTGCTGGGACACACACGGGTCTCAGAGACAGCGCGGACGATTCTCATTGCGCTGCGCGACTCGCGCATGCACAGTAGGGAATCGGGAAGTGAAGCCGCAACGCTTGACTTCCTGATTCCCTCACTGAGAATGGAGGCGGCAGCAGCAGAGAGCCGAGCGATTGACCGGCCTCTGCTGCCGACATCGCTGGAACCTGTGACAGGTAAGTGTCCATTCATTAAAAGTCAGCAGCTGTAGTATTTGTAGATGCTGGCTTTTAAAAAAAAAAAAATTTCAGGTGCAATCCCTCTTTAATTGTACACTGACTGACATGCATATACAGTGCCTTGAAAAAGTATTCATATCCCTTGAAATGTTCCACAAAACCGTAAATGTATTTTATTGGAATTTTATGTGATAGACCAACACAAAGTGGCACATAATTGTGAAGTGGAAGTAAAATAATAAATGGTTTTCATAAGTGTGGGGTACATTTGTATAGCACCCCCTAAGTCAATACTTTGTAGAACCGCCTTTCACTGAAATTATAGCTTCAAGTCTTTTTGGGGATGTCTCTACCAGCTTTGCACATCTAGAGAGGGACATGTTTGCCCATTCTTCTTTGCAAAATAGCTCAAGCTCTGTCAGATTGGATGGAGAGCGTCTGTGAAAATTTTTTGAACACAATTTTCAAGTCTTGCCACAGATTCTCAATTGGATTTAGGTCTGGACTTTGACTTGGCCATTCTAACACATGCATATCATTTTAACACAGTCCAATATCATTATCCAATGTAATGCATTTGACTTGTGCTTTACTCAAGTATTTGTTTTATGGATTGTTCCTCCTGAAGAAGCGGTGAATGTACCGCAAAACTAGTAGAGGAAAAGCCAATCTTGAGATTTACTTCATCAACAGATATCTCTTGGGGGAACCCTAAGTATTTGTTTTTTGAAAATAACTTCTTCAAAATTGTTGTTTTAATGTACCCTGTATGTCATTTTTTATATGTAATACATTTTTGTACTACTTACATTGTTAGTCATTAGTACCGAGATAGTCCATCACAATTTTTGAGGTTGGGAATAGATATATGGTCAGCTTCAGCAACTGTCCAACTTTCCTATCCTCATCCCCTTTTTCCCTATATCTCTATGAAGCACCTTATCAAATAGAGACTTTTTTGATTGCACATGTTATCAGAAACTATATTATTTATTGCATCGGCTTTTGGTAATTTATGATTGCATATGGATTCGATTTTCACTGGCGCTATATATATATATATATATATATATATATATATATATATATATATATGATACACATACTGATTTAGTCATTTATTGTCACTTTTTAGTTATTATTGTTTGATCTTGACATACACATTTATCATTGATCAAAGGGTTAACTGTGTGCATAGCTGGTGTTTTGCTACTGTGGGGGAGGTGCTTGTACTAGGGAAAGGCATGGATCAGTGCCCCTACCTTGCAGGAACACAGAATTTATGCCTTCAGTACTGACAGAACAGTGATCTGCCTTGTTTACATAGGCAGATCGCCGTTCACCCTCTGTACTGAATCATTGGCGGATGCCGGCGGACATCTAATCCACTGTACCTGCGGATCAGCTCCCACTGTGTATAATCACTGTGGGAGCGGGCTTCCGGCGGCGCATGCACCTCAGACCCGGACGTGCAGGATCGCGTACTACGGCCTTATATGTAAGTTATATGGTCGGCAAGCGGTTTAGCACCTTCACATGAGAGGAGATCACATGTTCTGCCATACCTGGAAGTACCGGTAAAGGAGGGAAAAGAGCCTCAGGGGATAGCTGGGAATGTGAGTATCAGTGGGTCAGAGTGGGGTTCATAGACATTGTTATTTTGGCCTGAATGGGTCAATGCCACTCACAGATTTAGTGACAGTGGTCAATGAGACAGGAAATTAGTAAAACCTGTCCAATGGGGACAGAAACAGCAATAAAATCCTGAAAAGGGATCTAACCCTTCTTCACTTTACCCAAAATGAAAAAAAAAAAATAGTTTAGAGTCTCACCCAAAGTCCACGGGTGCATTAGCCCAGCCATAAGGATGGCCGCTGGCGCTGAGCCAGTTTCGGCTACAGGTGTACTTAAATTGACATGATTTGTAAAAAAAAAAAAAAAGAAAACAAGGTGTTAACTTTTCTTTAATTATCTCGTTGTTTCCCTGAGTTGTCCTCACCATTCCTTCCTCTGCCCGTGCTCCCCAGTTGCCAACGGGTGCCAAACTCCTGTCAATTTGTAACAAAGTCTATTAATGCAAATTCCACAGTTTTTGGTTTTGTTTATGCTAATAAAAATCTCCAAGTTCTTGACAACCCAAAGTGAGAAGGCTCTTGCTAGAAAATGAGCTCCAGCTGTTACCCGTCATATTTTGAAATAACTCATTCGGTTGAAAAAAATAAATGTGTTTATAGAGGGAAACATATAGATTTTGCTGTAGACAGAGGTGACTCCTAAATATTGAATATCAATGTTCCTATTCCAACCAGAAATATTAGCATCAGCCACGGCCATAACGTGGTCATTCCGAAGCAGCGCAGAGGCTGAAAATTTCTTGGCTCTAAATAAATAAAATAATAAAATAAAAATAACTTGCTAATTGCTTGGCTGTCATGCAGATCCAGTAGCTTCAGTAATTTTGGAGTTACTGATGTGATACAATTATGAAGGCCATGCTTGTTCCAGGTAAGAGACTCAGGAAGTATTGAAGCCACAAGATCGGTGTGACATCCCAATAACAACATCCAGGCACTATCATTTTCATGCCATTCCTTTTGCTATCTTATCTACCATTATTTATACATAGAGGGCGTTGTAAGATCTTAATTACTGTCTTTCTAGTGTCGCAAATCTCTAGCAATCACAAGATAGCAGCTGTGAATATTCTGTGTAAAAATGTGCAATAATCACTTTCATTTTGGCTCCCTTCATTCTTTCTTTCTTATTTGGATAGAATTATTTAAAAAAATAGTTTCAGCCAATCAAGTAAGGAGGAATTATGTTATTGTATACAGACTGAACTTATTAGTAACAAGTTTACCTTCAAAATCTAGTTTCCGTCTGAGTTTTCACAGCTGCTATCTAAAGATTGTTAGAGATCTGTGACAGGGGAGAGAGTGCAATAAAGAGCTTATAATGCCCTTTAATGGATAGCAAGAGGAATGGCATGGGTCACTTTAAAGTTACACATATATTTGGTAGAACTTTGCTGAAAAAGAAAAAGGGCCTTAGTTTGAGGTGAGTCTGAAGGATTATTGAGTCCACATAAATCCATTCCAGAGAGTAACTGTCTAATTTGTAGACATATCTATATTTGTATACATATCTATATCTGGTTCAAATATATGACATTGTATATCTGTTTTGCCAGATTTTGGTGGGTCCCCTGCCTGACTGCACAGCCATGCCGGCGACCACACTTTTTTTCACTGCAATTTTGGAAATACAGCTTGGTCACCAACTTGCCGGCAGCCTGGTGGTTGAGCTATGAAGGAGCAATAATACACAGAAGGTCATCATTGTGTTTAATCTGTTACTTTTTAGAAAGCTTCCATTGGCAGGTGGACAGCACTTTGCAATGAGTAGAGCCTGCTGAGCTTCCTGTCAAAACAAAACCCTGATGTAAGCGGGTGGAGTCTAATGAAGACCCTGATGTAAGGGAGGGCCCTGTAGTGGACCCTGATGTAAGCGGGTGGAGTCTAATGAAGACCCTGATGTAAGGGAGGGCCCTGTAGTGGACCCTGATGTAAGGGACAAGTCTGATGGGATGTTGAGGGGGGGCGCCCTGTAGTGGACCCTGATGTAAGGGGGTGAATCTGATGGAGACCTTAATATAAGGGGGACCCTGTAGTGGACCCTGATGTAAGGGGGAAGTCTGATGGAGACCCTGATATAAGGGGGGCCCTGTAGTGGACCATGATGTAAGCGGGTGGAGTCTAATGAAGACCCTGATGTAAGGGAGGGCCCTGTTGTGGACCCTGATGTAAGGGACAAGTCTGATGGGATGTTGGGCGGCGCCCTGTAGTGGACCCTGATGTAAGGGGGTGAGTCTGATGGAGACCCAGATATAAGGGGACCCTGTAGTGGACCATGATGTAAGGGGGTGAGTCTGATGGAGACCCTGATATAAGGGGGGCTGTAGTGAACCCTAATGTAGAGGGAGAGTCTGATAGAGACCCTGATGTAAGGGAGGGCCCTGTAGTGGACCCTGATGCAAGCGAGTGGAGTCTAATGAAGACCCCAATGTAAGGGAGAGCCCTGTAGTGGACCCTGATGTAAGCGGGTAGTCTGATAGAGACCCTGATATTGGTAGAGGTGCCCTGTATGCCCTGTAGTGGACCCTGGTGTAAGGGGCAGAGTCTGATGAAGACCCTGATGTAAGGAGGGACCCTGTAGGGGACCCTGATGTAAGAGGGGAGTCTGATAGAGACCGTGATGTAAGTGGGGGGGTCCTGTAATGGACCACGATGTAAGGGGGGAGTCTGATGGGGAACTTGATGTAAGGGGGGACTCTGATGGGGAACTTGATGTAAGTAGGGACTCTGATGGGGCCCTTATAAAGGGGGACTCTGATTTATTTATTTTTGGCCTGTGAATATTTGTAAAAAAAAATCAATGTGGTCCTCTCATTGAAAACTTTGGAGACCCCTGGTATGTACCATAAACCAAACCTTTTCCATCATTACTCCAAGAAAGATCTTTTCTCCGACAGCGACAGAAGCGTTAACCGCCCCTCTGTTTACACGCATCAAAAAAAGGAGGAATTCAATCTTCTTTTCTGTGCAATCTGATAACCACAAAAAAATGCCACCCACAACTCCACAAGTACCTTGCCAAACAAATAATTTAATTGCTTCAGAATTATCTGCTCCTAATCATTCTTAGCCTAATTACCATTCATCTTTAGTCGGTGGATGCATTGATTCATGGGTTATTGTTTGTAATCTTTTAATTTCTCATTAAAAAAAAAAAAAAAAAATGCGCGGTACGTAGAGAACTTTAATCCGCTAAATGGAGCCAAAGTCGGACGACTAAATAGGAAATCCTTCAGACAATATTTTTTGGTTTCTATAATGCTGTCACTCAATGTGTAATTAAAAGTTGCACGCCTGTTGTTTTATCTGTCAACATTTTCATATGAATGCCGTTTAAATTAATTACTAAAAGTAAATACATTATAAATCAAAACACTTTTCTTGGAACAAATAGGACAGGGAACAAAAGGCTTAATAAACCTCGGGAAAGATGAACAATTTAATGGGAGGATTTTTTTTTTGTGTTTGTGTGTGTGTGTATGTATATCTCGCTAGTTTTGTTGTTTTTTTTTTTTTCTTTCTTTTTTTTTTTTATTAAAACTTATTTGGTGGATTTTGCATTTGAATCTTTCTTTCACAGCCATGTGCGGGATTGGGCGCAAAGCAAAAAGACATCAAGGGATGCCGTCCGGAATCGTCAGTAATGGGATTTCTGCGAAAAAGAGTGGATATTGGAGAGAGGCGTGATAACTGCCGTCTTTGTATCGCGCTATTGCGAGACTCGCTGCTTCTTTTGTCTACCGGGCTAGATGGCTTTTTTTTTTCTGCATTTAATTGAATAGCTAAAACATTGGCTAAAGCTTCATCTTTGGCCTTGTAGTGATGACATTGATGGGACATTATTTTAAAATGAGAACTTAGGTCTAAGTGACAAGGAATGCAGGTATCGGAGTGGTTCCTATTTTAAAGTATATTTAAAGCCAAAACTTTTTTTTACATTTTGGATAGATTGGGGGAGGGTAACCATTGTCCATTTTTTCCATTTGTAATTTCCCTTTACCTTTACCCTTACCCTTTCCCTTTGTCCTGTAGGCCCAACAGAAAGTAAGAGGATAGAAAGTTGTCATTGGAACAAGCGTCCTCATTGGAGTAAGAAAGTTGTCATTGGAACAAGGCAGCGTCCCCATTGGAAGATTTCCTCTCTATGTCTGCTCTGGTGGGAACTCAAAGTTTTGGATTTACCTTTGCTTTCACTGCTTGTGATATTAGCGATCAATATTAGAGAGAACAATATACACCTGACAGGGTTTCTAATCCCTCACCACTCATTTTAAATCTAAAAAAGAAGGTTTGCTTATTCCCTAAAGCGGAGCTGAGTGAATGAATGAATGAATAACTTGTATAGCGCTACATATGTGAACTAAATCGCCTCAGGGCGCTTTTGCTGCCAGTCTCCGTCTGGGTTTTCAGAAGAGATGGGTCTTGAGCTTCTTCCTGAAGACCAGATAGTTTTCCTCCGAGCGGATGTCCGCGGGTAGAGCATTCCATAGGTCCTTGTACTGCGAACCTTCGTTCGCCTTTTAATTTGTAACGGGTCTTGGAGATGTGGAGGAGGTTCTGGTTAGTTGACCGGAGAGTGTGACCTAGGGTGTAGTGCTTTATTTTGTCGCAGAGGTATTGCGGGGCTTTTCCTTGTGCGCATTTGTGAGTGAGGCAGAGGGTCTTGAATGTAACTCAATCCTTCACGGCTAGCCAATGGAGGGTCCTCAGAGACGGGGTGATTGATTCCCATGGTTTGTTTTCCAGTTACCAGTCTGGCTGCTGTGTTCTGGACAGTTTGTAGACGTGAAATTTGGTATTTTGGAAGTCCGAGGTAGAGGGAATTTGCGTAGTCGAGTCGGGAATTGATGATTGTTCCAACTACTGCTGCTGTATCTCCTTCCGGGATGAAGGGGATGAGTCTACGCAGTAGGCGAAGAAGGTAGTGGGATCCGCTGACTACTGATCCTATTTGTGCATCAATCGTCATGTTTGAGTCAAAGATGACTCTGAGGCTTTTGGCCTTAGTGCTGGGGGTGATGGGTTGTCCGAGGATGGTGAGTGGTGTGAACATTGTGCCAGGGTTTTTGTTTCGGTTTGCGTGAAGGAAGAGGGGTTCTGTTTTGGATCCGTTGAGTTTAAGGGAGCTCTCTGTCATCCAATCGTCGATCAATGAGAGACAGTTTTCCAGTGCCTGGCATTGGTCTTTTTTGTTGGTGATGCGTTGGCAGAGTTGTATGTCATCCGCGTAGGAGTGATAAAGTAGATCCTGGTTGCTGATGATTTTCAGGAGTGAATGAATGAATGAATGATTTGTATAGCGCTGCAAATACAAACTGAATCGCCCCAAGGAGTGGGCGGAGATAGATCTTAAAGAGCACGGGTGACAGGGGTGATCCTTGAGGGACTCCGCATGTAGTTTTTTGTGCTTCCGAAGTGAACATTCCTAGTTTCACTTTCTGAGATCGGTTTAATAGAAAGGATGCAAACCAGGGTAAGTCTGAGTCTGCAACTCCAGCTACTTCTGTGAGATGAGTGAGCAGGGTTTTGTGGTCTACTGTGTCGAACGTGGCAGTCGTTCTTACGCCGCCCCCTAATCCATGCGCCCGGCCCCTAATCCACATGCAGGGAATCAGACGCATGGATTTAAATGTTTTTTTTTTTTTTTTTTTTTAAGCCTGAGGCTCTAATTGGCTTCAAAAAGTGTGGGCCCCAAACCCACCCAGTTGTGTGACATTAGGGAAAATAATATTCGCTAATGTCTTCCTGTTTCTCCTCCCGGCCAATCAGGGACCCAATTGGCCGCAAGTCCTGATTGGCCGGGGGGAGAAGCAAACGCCGGGACTTGGGAGGAGATGCGGGGGGGGGGAAGCCGTGACCTGGATGGGGTAAGTGCGGGGCTGGCGGGGGGGCCTGGTGGGCGACACCCAAGCGAAGCAGTGATTGATCGAGTGATGGGGTGGGGAGGCGGCGATCGATCGAGCGCCAGGGGTGGTTGGCTGGCTGGGTGGGGTGGCTGGCTGGGTGGGGGCAAAGAAAATTGTCTGCCTTCCCCCCTCTGCTGCCACATTTGGCACCTTTTGGGGGGAGCGGGTACCTGTCAAAACCAGGTGCAGCAAACTCAGCCAGTAGTTCGGCCCCCCTCCTCCTTTCCCCGCAGCCGACCCAATCAGCATGCACATTAGGGAACCGGCTGTAAAGCCGCATGGCTTCACTGCCAGTTTCCCATAGTGGAGATGGCGGTGGCAGCAACCGAGAGCTGATGGAAACATTGGTTAGGGTGCCAGCCTCGCTGGACACCTGGACAGGTAAGTGTTCTAATATTAAAAGCGCGTAGCTACAGTAATTGTAGCTGCTGACTTTAAATTTTTTCTGCAGGAGCCTGGAGCTCCTCTTTAACCACTTGCCTACCGGGCACTTATACCCTCTTCCTGCCCAGGCCAATTTCAGCGCTGTCGCACTTTGAATGACAATTGCGCGGTCATGCAACACTGTACCCATATGACATTTTTATCATTTTTTTCACACAAACAGAGCTTCCTTTTGGTGGTATTTGATCACCATTGGGGTTTTTAATTTTTTTGCTTAACAAACGAAAAAGACCGAACATTTTGAAAATAAAAAATTGTTTCTTTAGTTTATGTTATAACATTTTGCAAATAAGTAATATTTCTTCTTCACTTCAATGTGTGCTGATTATTATTTTTATCCAGGATTTATATAGCGCCAACAGTTTGCGCAGCGCTTTACAACATCGGGGAAGACAGTACAATTACAATACAATTCAATACAGGAGGGATCAGAGGGCCCTGCGCGTTAGAGCTTACAATCTGATGAGGCAGCACTAACGGGTACTGATTGGGAGGCACTGATGGGCACTGATGAGGTGACACTGATAGGCGGCACTGATGGGCACTAATAGGCAGCACCTATAAGTGGCACTAATAGGCAGCACAGCTGGGCACTGATAGGCGGCACTAATGGGCACTGATAGGCAATTATAGGCAGCACTTATGAGAAGGCACTGATATGCAGCACTGATAGGCACTGATGAGGCGACACTGATATGTGGCACTGATGTGCACTGATAGGCGGCACTGATGGGCATTAATAGGTGGCACTGAAGGGCACTGATAGGTGTCACTAATAGGCGGCACTAATGGGCACTGATAGGCAATGATAGGCAGCACTGATGAGGAAGCACTGATAGGCAGCACTGATGAGCACTGATTGGCACTGTTGGGGCTGCACTGATATTGATGACACTGATGATCAGTGCCCTGATTATCAGTGTAGATGTCCCCTGTTTCACTTGTCGGCTCTCCACTGTCTGTGAGGAAAGGAATGCTAATAACCGGCGAGTGTTATTAGCAGTCTCCTGTAGACATTGTGATCAGCTGTGATTGGACACAGCCGATCAGGTGGTAAAGGGCCACTGTGATTGGCCCCTTACCCCAATCTGTGATCAGCTGTGTCCGAAATCGAATGTTAAAATCTAATTACATTTTGAAGCACATTAGAATGACATTTGTCAAGTCATCCAATGTACTGAGAATTTTTGTACAAATTTCATATGAATGTTCGTTTGAATGATCGTTCAGAAATCTGGCCAGGGCCGGTTCACACTCATGCGAATTTGATGCGATCCAAATTTATTTGATTCGCATGTCATCTAAAAAATGCATTGCTTGCTATGAAGGCCGTTCACATCGATGCAAAGCGTTTTTTATCCGGTTAAAAAAAGGGCGCTGTGCGCGTTTAGTGCGGGTGCAATGCAAATTTAATCTCCAGCTATGCCCAGTCCCTTCAGAAATCGCATTCAATTCACCTTTAAAAACACAATATGTACTGTGAAGTTGAATCAATTCGCACTGCATCAGAGTGAACCGAGCTTAAGGCTACATTCACATTGGTGACCGGGGGTGGGGGGAGGGATGTCCACCAGTGTCAATCAGTGAATTCTTGCTGACGGAGCTACAAGCTTCATCATACACAGTGGGGACAGTGTGCATCCAGGGATGGCATTTCTGGCTGCACTCAAATTATCGACCGGTTTGTATGTGGTCATAGTACAGGCATAGTACAGGGTGCACAGAAAACTATCCACCCCCCGGCTGCTCTTGTGAAAGGGGCTTTAGGTCAAGAGGTGGTAAAAATTGGCAGCTGAGCCGTGGTTTTACCACCCCCAACTGCCTAGCCATAAGTAACTATGGCTGCCAGCCATGATAGAACATACTACAGCAGTAAGGCATGGCAAAGCTTATACCACGGGGTCGCATTCGTCGAAGATCACTTCATCGTGCCGCAACTGCGTGTAATGCACATGGTTGCGGTGAAGTGTCGCAGGCTTTCAAGGGTTAAAACAGGCACCCAAGACATGACCTCTCATCCCTGAGCCATCTGTCAAATGCCTCTGAAAAGCGATCCGTGATTGGTGGAACTGATGGCCACAAGTGTAACGAGCCCTAACCTATCACTTGTCTCATACACTTCTATAAATATGTCTGGTCCTGCTTGTCATAATGAGCGTATATTACATTAGAGCCTTGGAACACCCAGAGAAAGAGTTATGGAAAGGCGATGAACTCCGCATCCCGAGGGAAGGCAACACTCTGATTTTTTTTATGGTATTCAGTTTATTTTTATAGACGAAGAAAGAAGAAAACTGAATTTTTACCACCCAGGATATGATGAATTGAAAGGTTGGAATGTCTTGTGTGAATTCCTCTCCTTCTCATCCTCTTCATCACTGTCTATGGATGGCAGTTCCCTCACATTTCTGAAGGCTAAACCCATCTGGTCATACCGGGGGTTTTATTCTTAAAGTGGAACTCTGACCAAATTAAAAGAGAACACATATATACAGTGTATATTTATATATATATATACAGTATCTCACAAAAGTAAGTACACCCCTCACATTTTTGTAAATATTTTCTTCTATCTTTTCCTGTGACAACACTGAAGAAATGACACTTTGCTACAATGTAAAGTAGTGAGTGTACAGCTTGTATAACAGTGTAAATTCTGTCCCCTCAAAGTAACTCAACACACAGCCATTAACCACTTCCCTACCGCCCACTGTCATATGACGCCCACAAGGTGGATCCCCCATCCTGGGTGGGCGTCATATGACGTCCTCCCATTCCCGGCCACCTAGGGGGCGCGCGGGACCCGGTGCGCGTGCCCGGCGGCCGCGATGTCCTCCGGGCACCCGCGATTGCCCGTTAAAACAGCGGGACCGCGCGGGACCGTGGAGCTGTGTGTGTAAACACACAGCTCCACGTCCTGTCAGTGGAGAGGAGACCGATCATGTGATCCCAGTACGGAGGAACACATGATCGGTCTCCTCCCCTTGTGAGTCCCCTCCCCCCACAGTTAGAATCACTACTTTAGGGAACACATTAACCCCTGCAGCGCCCCCTAGTGTTAACCCCTTTCCTGCCAGTCACATTTACACAGTAATCACTGCAATTTTATAGCAACGATCGCTGTGTAAATGTGAATGGTCCCAAAAATGTGTCAAAAGTGTCCGAAGTGTCCGCCGCAATGTCGCAGTCACGAAAAAAAAATCGCAGATCGCCGCTATTACTAGTAAAAAAAAAAAAAAAAATGCAATAAATCTATCCCCTATTTTGTAGACGCTATAACTTTTGCGCAAACTGATCTATGTACGCTTATTGCGATTTTTTACCAAAAATATGTAGAAGAATACGTATCGGCCTAAACTGAGGAAAAAAATATATTTTTTTTAAAAAAATGGGATATTTATTATAGCAAAAAGTAAAAAATATTGTGTTTTTTTTTTCAAAATTGTCGCTCTTCTTTTGTTTATAGCGCAAAAAATAAAAACCGCAGAGGTGATCAAATACCACCAAAAGAAAGCTCTATTTGTGGAAAAAAAAGGACATCAATTTTGTTTGGGTGTAACGTCGCACGACCGCGCAATTGTTAGTTAAAGCGACGCAGTGCCGAATCGCAAAAAGTGCTCTGGTAAGGAAGGGTGTAAAATGGCCCGGTGCTGAAGCGGTTAATGTCTAAACCGCTGGCAACAAAAGTGAGTACACCCCTAAGTGAAAATGTCCAAATTGAGCCCAAAGTGTCAATATTTTGTGTGGCCACCATTATTTTCCAGCACTGCCTGAACCCTCTTGGGCATGGAGGTCACCAGAGGTTCACAGGTTGTCACTGGAGTCCTCTTCCCCTCCTCCATGACGACATCACAGAGCTGGTGCTCCTCCACCTTGCGCTCCTCCACCTTCCGTTTGAGGATGCCCCACAGATGTTCAATAGGGTTTAGATCTGGAGACATGCTTGGCCAGTCCATCACCTTTACCCTCAGCTTCTTTAGCAAGGCAGCGGTTGTCTTGGAGGTGTGTTTGGGGTCGTTATGTTAGAATACTGCCCTGCGGCCCAGTCTCTGAAGGGAGGGGATCATGCTCTGCTTCAGTATGTCACAGTATATGTTGGCATTCATGGTTCCCTCAATGATCTGTAGCTCCCCAGTGCCGGCAGCACTCATGCAGCCCCAGACCATGACACTCCCACCACCATGCTTGACTGTAGGCAAGACACACTTGTCTTTGTACTCCTCACCTGGTGGCCGCCACACATGTTTGACACCATCTGAACCAAATACGTTTATCTTGGTCTCATCAGATCACAGAACATGGTTCCAGTAATCCATGTCCTTAGTCTGCTTGTCTTTAGCAAACTGTTTGCAGGCTTTCTTGTGTATCATCTTTAGAAGAGGATTCCTTCTGGGACAACAGCCATGCAGACCAATTTGATGCAGTGTGTGGCGTATGGTCTCAGCAGTGACAGGCTGACCTCCCACCCCTTCAACCTCTGCAGCAATGCTGGCAACACTCATACATCTATTTCCCAAAGACAACCTCTGGATATGACACTAAGTATGTGCACTCAACTTCTTTGGTGGACCATGGTGAGGCCTGTTCTGAGTGAAACCTGTCCTGTTAAACCGATGTATGGTCTTGGCCACCGTGCTGCAGCTCAGTTTCAGGGTCTTGCCAATCTTCTTATATCCTAGGCCATCTTTATGTGAACAAATAATTATTTTTTTAGATCCTCAGAGAGTTCTTTGCCATGAGGTGCCATGTTGAACTTCCAGTGACCAGTATGAGAGAGTGAGAGCGATAACACCAAATTTAACACACCTGCTCCCCATTCAGACCTGAAATCTTGTAACACTAAGCAGTCACATGACACCGGGGAGGGAAAATGTTCGCCCGATTTTCTTATAGTGTGTACGAGCCATTAGTCTGACAAGTCAATTGTAGGATGGAAGCAATCCACACATCCTTGCAACAATGTGTTCCCCGCACTTATTTTTCCTGGGCTCTGTGCTCTAACCGACAAACCCGGGACCGGCGTGGCAGGTGCCACTGAGAACCTGGTAAGAAGAAGTTCTGGTTTCTGGTGTCACTTGCTCAGACTGGTCTGTCAAGATAAGAAGCCAATGGAGCACAATCTGTAATTTTGTAATTGGCCAGCCTGGTGCTGAGACCTCATGTATGCAAACGCTGTTACTGGCAGCCCGCCTGTAGCGCCATGGTAGCTCATTGAAAACTACAAGCCGACAGCTGCAAAGGCTCCCGGACTCTGTAGTTTTCCATTCACAGAGGACTGTGATTGAGTGACGTGGCCATTAGTCTGAATACAAGCCATTAGTCTGACAAGCCAATGGTAGGATGTAAGCAATCCACACACCCTGGCAACAGTGTGTTCCCTGCACATATTTTTCCAGAACTCTGCGCTCTAACCGACAGACTCAGGACCGGCACGGCATGCTACTATAAACCTGGTAGCCTACTGTAACCCAGCCTACTGTATTAGGGTGGGCACCCCAAAACCCAAACAAACATGCGTGTGTGTGTATATATATATATATATATATATAAATAGATAGATACATAGACACACACACTCTTTTAAAGAAATGTAAACAAATATTTTGAAATGTATCAAAACTTTTTAAAAATATTTTTATATATTTTACATCTTATGGCAGACCCAATTAAAGGGCAAGAGAGGGGAGTGGGAGAGAGGGGGTGAGAGAGAGAGAGAGAGAGAGAGTGGGGGTGACAGAGGAGGGTGAGGGAGAGAGGGAGTGTGAGAGAGAGTGAGTGGGGGTGAGAGAGAGGGGGGTGAGAGAAGGAAGGGGGTGAGGTGGTGAGAGAGAGAGGTGTGAGGAAGAGAGGGGGTGGGACAGAGAGAGAGGGGTGTGAAGGAGAGGGGGTGAGAGAGAGAGGGAGGGGGGGGTGTGATGGAGAGAGGGGGTGAGAGGCAGAGGGATGTGAGAGAGAGGGGGGTAAGAGAGGGAGGGGTGTGAGGGAGAGATGGGGTGAGAGAGAGGGAGAGGGGGGGTGAGAGAGGGAGGGTGTGAGGGAGAGAAGGGGGTTGAGAGGGAGGGGGTGTGAGGGAGAGAAGGGGTGAGAGAGAGAGAAAGGGAGGGGTGTGAGGAAGAGAGGGGGTGAGAGAGAGAGGGGGAGTGTGAGGGAGAGAGGGGGTGTGAGAGAGGGAGGGGTGTGAGGAAGAAAAGAGGGTTGAGAGGGAGGGGTGTGAGGGAGAGAGGGGTGAGAGAGGGAGGGGGTGTGCTCAAAAGAAGAGGGTTCAAAGGGAGGTGGGTGTGAGGGAGAGGGGTGAGAGAGGGGGTGAGAGAGGGGGTGAGAGAGAGATGGAGCGGGTAAGAGAGAGGGAGAGAGGGGTGAGAGAGAGAGGGGGGGTGAGAGAGGGAGGGGTGTGAGGGAGAGAAGAGGGTTGAGAGAGAAGGGGTGAGAGTGTGAGAGAGGGGGTAAGAGAGGGTGAGAGAGAGGGAGGGTGAGAGGGAGGGTGAGAGGGAGGGTGTGAGGGAGAGAGGGGGTGAGAGAGAGAGGGAGGGGTGTGAGGAAGAGAAGAGGGTTGAGAGGGAGGGGGTGTGAAGGAGAGAGGGGGTGAGAGAGAGAGAGAGAGAGAGGGAGGGGGTGTGAGGAAACGAAGAAGGTTGAGAGGGAGGGGATGTGAGGGAGAGAGAGAGGGGGGTGAGAGAGAGGGAGGGGTGTGAGGGAGGGGGTGAGAGAGAGAGGGAGGGGGTGTGAGGGAGAGGGGGGGGGGTGAGAGAGAGGATGTGAGAGAGGGAGGGGGATGAGAGAGGGAGGGGGATGAAAGCAATAAGAAGGGTGAGAGGGAGGGGTGTTCAATATGCCACCCATGTGCCCCGCACACTTCTGTACACTGGATGATACACTGTATGGCACTAGTGCACAGGGTGATTAGGGTGGCACACCCAGCACCCCCCTTGCGCACACCTATGCCTGGTAGTAAGAAGTTCTGGTTTCTGGTGTCACTTGCTCATGCCGGTCTGGCCAAGGAAGACGCCAATGGAGCCCAATCTGCATTTTTATAATTGGTCGGCCCGGTGCCGGGACCTCACGGCGTCCGTCATATGCCGACGCTGTCACCGTAGGCCCGTCTGTTTACAGTCATTTTTCATTCAGAAAATGGTTTTAACAACACCTGGGAGGCAGACATGTTATTTCTGACTCTGGAGACGCGGAGAGGAAAGGATCGGGCTCGCTCAGGGCTGTGTACGCTGTGTTGTTCTGTAATTAGTTTAGAATGTATTTACATCCAATGAACTGGGAGCAAAGGTGCACCTTGTATGCAATACATGTACTTAATTAAGAGAATTAAGCTTAATGGGTTTTCTGGCCTGCGTGGATACAGACAGTCTGCCTGGGACTGCGGCCCCCGATGCCTCGCAGCTGGCCCCGGCTCAGGCTTTCTATACGGCACCACTAGGAGACATGGAAGGTTTTTTTTTTATCCTTCTGCTTCGAAGTAAAACAGATTAACTCGATCTTTGTAGGATTTTCTGTGACGTTCAATGCTCCGGATTGTAGCAAACATCGCACTTGTTTTCCAGAATAATCACAATGTCTCATTTATTTTTCATACACTTTTATGGGGTTATTGGGTCTATTGTTGCAATTCTTTCAGGCATTTATATAGCGCCAAAAAAACTCAAGCTGGCCAAGCTGGCCATACACTTGTGGGTTTTTGAGCGAACGTTCATACGAATATTCATAAGAAAATGACATTCAGGGCTGAGACAAGGGGTGGGCAGGAGGGGCAGCTGCCCTGGGCACTGAGGTATCATGTGAGGTGGAAAGGCGCCGTGAGATTAGGAAAGAGGGTATATGTGTTAGAAGGGGGAATTTTGGTGGTAAGAATTGTTCTAGGAGGGAAAAAATTGTGTGTGGGGGGGGGGGGGGGTATTATAGAAATGGTGATTAGGGGGATCTGTGTTGGGAGGGGGGGTGGAAGAAGAGTATTTGTGCTAGAAGGGGGGATTTGTGCTAGAAGAGGTGATATGTTAGAAGGGGTTAGGAAATGTGCTAGGAAGGGAAATTTAGGGGGAGAGGGATGTGTCCTAGGAGGGGGGAAATGGGGGGATTTGTGCTTTGAGGGGGGAGTGGGGGGATTTGTACTGGGAGGGGGGAATTTGGAGTAGGGGGAGAGGATGTGTACTTGAAGGAGAGATTTTAGGGGTAGAGGATTAGTATTAGGAGGTGGATTGTTTTGGGTAAGGGGGCATTTGTGCTGGAGGGGGGGGGGGGGTGATTGGGGGTATTTGTGCAAGGATTGGAAATTTGAGGGAGGGGGGGTTTGTGCTAGGAGGGGGGAATGGGGGGATTTGTGCTAGGAGGGGGGAATGCGGGGGTTGTGCTGGGAGGGGGGATGGTGGGGGGAATTGTGCTAGGAGGGGGGAGTGGGGGGATTTGTACTGGGAGGGGGGAATTTGGAGTGGGGGGAGAGGATGTGTACTTAAAGGGGAATTTTAGGGGTAGAGAATTAGTATTAGGAGGTGTGATTGTTTTGGGTAAGGGGGCATTTGTGCTGGAGGGGGGATGATTGGGGGGTATTTGTGCAAGGATTTGAAATTTGGGGGAGGGGGGTTTTGTGCTAGGAGGGGGGAATGGGGGGATTTGTGCTAGGAGGGGGGAATGGGGGGGGGATTTGTGCTGGGAGGGGGGAATGGGGGGATTTATGCTGGGAAGGGGGAATGGGGGAGATTTGTGCTGGGAGGGGGGAATTTGGAGTGGGGGGAGAGGATGTGTACTTGAAGGGGAATTTTAGGGGTAGAGGATTAGTATTAGGAGGTGTGATTGTTTTGGGTAAGGGGGCATTTATGCTGGAGGGGGATGATTGGGGGGCATTTGTGCAAGGAATTGAAATTTTGGGGAGGAGGGATTTGTGCTTGGAGGGGGGGAAATGGGGGGGGGTTGGTGCTAGGAGGGGGGAATGGGGGATTTGTGCTGGGAGGGGGGATTTGGAGTGGGTGGAGAGGATGTGTACTTTAAGGGGAAATTTTAGGGGTAGAGGATTTGTGCTAGGAGGTGTGACTGTTTTGGGGAGGGGGCATTTGTGCTGGGGGGGAAGGGGGGCAAAGATGTGTACTGGAAGGGGGGACTTCAGCAGGGGGTGGATTTGTATTGGGAGGGGGAATTTATTCTTAGGGGGTAATCATGCAGATTAATGCTCAGTTTTTTTTCTGGGGGGGGGGGGGGGGGGGGGGGGGGGGTTGCTGACACATAATGCTCAAACATCTTGCAGGGGGGGGGGGGGGGGGGGGCTCTAGATGACCTTGTCCCGGCACTGACTACATTTGATGACTTGAATGTTTTTCAAAAGTACTTCAATCTTTTGTTTGGTTTTAAGACCCAGAAGCAAATACTTATTATTTTGCTGCACACTAATTCTTAGATGTGATGGCTGCATTCGTTTTCTTTGTTAGGCTTTATTTCTTTTATTTTCACCTGGTGATCTGACCAGTAAGGCAGGCCAAACATGGAGCAAATTTCTTTCCTGCAACTATGGGCCATCAATGCCCTTTCTCTCTCCACTACCATCAATGCCCATGACTGCCCACTGCCCATTGTTGATCATTACAGTTTTCACTGCTTGTGTTCATTTTCTGGCCTTGGCTATTGATTACTTATTTTATTATTATTACTAAAAATAATTAAGTTATATACAGTGGATTTCAGGAGCACAAATTTTGGAAAATGGTTGTATTCTTTCTATTCCATTTTATTTTATAGTTTTTTTTCCCCTATTCTATTCTATTATTTTATTTTCTATATTATTCTATTTTCTATTATTTTTGAAATTCAGAAAACAGTTATATTTTTATATTCTTTCTATTATATTCCATTCTTTTCTATTGTTTATTCTATTCTATTCTATTTTTTTTCTATTCTATTCTTTTCTATTCCATTCAAATCTGAATTTATTCTATTTGAAATACGAATTGCGGAAGAAGGTTATATTTTATTTTATTCTATTCTTTTTTTCCTACGCTATTCTTTTCTATTCTTTTTCTCTCTATTCTATTCTTTTCTATTGTTTATTCTATTCTATTTATTTCTATTCCATTCAAATTTGAATTTATTCTATTTGAAAAAAGTATTACGGAAGAAGGTTATATTCTATTTTATTCTATTCCTTTTTTTTTCTACTCTATTCTTTTCTGTTCTTTTTTTCTAGTCTATTCTTTTCTATTGTTTATTCTATTCTATTCTATTCAATTTTATTTCTATTCTATTCTTTTCTATTCCATTCAAATTTGAATTATTTCTATTTGAAATACGAATTGCGGAAGGTTATATTCTATTTTATTCTATTCTTTTTTTCCTACTCTATTCTTCTCTATTCTTTTTTTTCTATTCTAGTCTATTCCTTTTTTTTCTATTCTATTCTTTTCTATTGTATTTGAATACAAATTTATTCTATTTGAAATACGAATTTCAGAACATGGTTATTTTCTATTTTATTTAGTTGTTTATTATATCCTATTCCTTTATTTTCTATTCTATTTTATTCTGTTCTTTTATTTTCTATTCTATTTTGTTCTGTTTTACTCTGTTCTTTTATTTTCTATTCTATTTTGTTCTGTTTTACTCTATTCTTTTTTCTCTTCTTTTTTTTTTTTTATTCTATCCCTTTATTTTCTATTCTATTTTTTCTATTCTACATCTGAATTTCCGAATAACGAAACATTAGTCCGAATTTCAATTTAGAAGAAAACGAACCACACATTTCTAGCTTCTGTAGAGTGTCACTTGGCTCTACTGGGGCTACTGTCGTCACATCCAAGATGGCGGCCCCCAGCAGCAGCTTTTAGATGTCTACACAAGGAAGAATTTTACAAGAAAATAACATGCATACCCGCTTGCGCTCCGGAGGATTTTACTTCCTTCATGACCAGGCCATTTTTTGCTATTTGCCACTGTGCTACTTTAACTGACAATTGCGTGGTCATGAAACGCTGTACCATAACAAAATATATGTCATTTTTTTCCACACAAATACAGCTTTCTTTTGGTGGCCTTTGATCACCACTGGGCTTTTTATTTTTTGCTATAGAAACAAAAAAAGACTACATTTTGAAAGAAAAACTGGGTGATTCCTGACGTGACCCTGTGACGTAACGCGTAGGGGAGGGGCCCATGGTGTAACACGTCGCTTTGATATCCATTGGAACAGCACGGGGCTGTTGTTGCAGTGCCTTGGATTAAAAAAAAAAAAAAAAAAAACGCTGTACATAGCTGGTGCACTGAAGCACCCCTAAAATGTGAGTGTAACATACACGTCTTTTAATAAAGCCAAGTTTTAAACAGTTTAACCACTTCCGGACCGCCGCACGCCGATATACGTCCTAAGCTTAAAGAGGAATATCTTTGTTATGGCAGCAGCTAGCTGCCATAACCCTGGTATCCTCTTTTTCGGCTGGGGGTCCGGTTTCCGATAATAGTGGCCTCTGTGGCGGATTCGCCGCAAGATCACTTTTATCGGCGGCGGGGGACCCCTGCCGCGCTCCGGGTGCCCTCCGCCGCTGCCGACAGCTACGGTAAGCAGCGATCGGATGTTGATCCATGCTGGGTATGGAGCCGAGTGAGAGGAAGATGGCCCCCGGCCGTCTCCATACCATTGCTGGGCGGAAGTGACGTCAGAACTTTGCTTCCACCCATAGCTCTTAAAGGGCCATTTTTTTTATATATTTTTTTTTAAATGGCAATTTTTATTTTTATTTTTTTATTGCATTTTAGTGTAAATATGAGGTCTTTTTGACCCCAGATCTCATATTTAGGAGGTCGTCTCATGCTTTTTTTCTATTACAAGGGATGTTTACATTCCTTGTAATAGGCATAAAAGTGACACAATTTTTTTTTAAAAGAACAGTATAAAAATATAAAATATAAGGTAAAATAAATAAGAAAAAAATAATGTTTTTTAAACGCGCCCTGTCCCGCCGAGCTCGCGCGCAGAAGCAAAAGCATAAGTGAGTAGTGCCCGCATACGAAAGCAGTGTTCAAACCACACATGTGAGGTATCGCCACGATCGGTAGAGCGAGAGCAATAATTCTAGCCATAGACCTCCTCTGTAACTCAAAACATGCAACCTGTAGAATTTTTTCAATGTAGCCTATGGAGGTTTTTAAAGGTAAAAGTTTGTCGCTATTCCACGAGCGGGCGCAATTTTGAAGTCTGACATGTTGGGTATCAATTTACTCAGCGTAACATTATCTTTCACAATCTAAAAAAATTTGGGCTAACTTTACTGTTGTCTTATTTTTTAATTCAAAAAAGTGTATTTTTTCCCAAAAAAGTGCGATTGTAAGAACGCTGAGCAAACAGCATTAGAAAGTAGAAAGTATTGCAATGACCGCCATTTTATCCTCTAGGGTGTTTGAAAAAAATGTATAATGTTTGGGGGTTTCTTATTAATTTTCAAGCAAAAAAAATGTTTTTAACAACAAATCTCAAAAAGAGGCTCGGTCCTTAAGTGGTTAAAGAGGAAGTAAACCCTAATGGGTGTTACTTCCTCTTTGTTTCCCTGCAAAGGTAAAGCATAATGGACTACTGTGCATCGCATAGTAGTCCATTATGTGTCACTTACCTGACACAGGAGCCAGCGAAGTCACCGCTGTCCCCTTGTGTACGGAGCCTCCATCTTCTTGGTGGGTCTCCCGGCTCCGGCGCTGTCATTCGGCGGCGCTGCGATGACGTCACTCCCGTGCATGTGCACGGGAGCCGCCACTCGCGGGATATCGCCGTTGAGAGCGGCATTCTCAGTGCACCTGCGCATGCGCCGTAGACAGCGGTGCCTGTCTTTTGGCAAATATCTCCTAAACCGTGTAGGTTTAGGAGATATTTCTTTGACCTACAGGTAAGCCTTAATCTAGGCTTACCTGTAGGTCCAAGTGGTTTGTAAGGGTTTACAACCACTTTAAGCACTATGCGGAGCTCCTTCTCTTTTTCATATACCGGTTAAAAAACGCCACTTGGAGACACACACAGAGAGATTGGAAGGAGGTAATCACATCTGATTAGTCCTGGGAGACTAAAAAGCTTTGCTACAAATACTGCAGCTGCTGACTTTTAAAATATGGACACTTACCTGTCCAGGGCGCCAGCAATGTCGGCACCCGAGGCGGAACCACTCCTCGGTCCTCGGGTGCTGCCGCCGCCATCTTCGGTAAGGGAATCAGGAAAGGGAAGCCTTGCGGCTTCCCTTCCTAGTTCCCTACTGCACATGCACGAGTCGCGCTGTGCAATCCGAAGGGTCCCTGCTGTCTCTGGGACCCATGTGTTTTCCAGCAGACAGCGCCGGGGGGGACAGGAAGTGGTGTAGACTCCCGCCGGAGTCTATGCCTGGAAGTGGGTGCAAATACCTGTGTTATACAGGTATCTGCACCCCCCTCCCCCCTGAAAGGTGCCAAATGTGACACCGGAGGGGAGAAGGGTTCCGAAAAGCGGAACTTCCACTTTTGGGTGGAACTCCACTGTAAAGGCGAGGGCCAACTGGGAAAAAAAAATGTAAAAGTCAGCAGCTACAAACACTGTAGCTGCTGACTTTTAATAAGCACACTTACCTGTCCTGGGTGCCTACGATGTCGGCCGCCCGAGACCGATCGTCCCTCGGGTCTCGGTTCCCGGCGCCACCTAAGGGAAACAGGCAGCGTAGCCTTGCTGGCTTCACTGCCCGTTTCCTACTGCGCATGCGCGAGTCGCGCAGCACTTTGTGAATGGGGAACGCGATGTGTTGTGGGACACACAGTTCCCATAACACACACCGCGCCCCATTCACTAGAAGACGGCGCTAGGAGCAGAAGACAGAACAACTCCGCGGAACAAGAAGAGGCAGATTAGGACGATCTGCCTAGCAACAGCCATTTCTGGTAAGTTAAAAAAAAAAATTGTTTTGTTTTTTTTTCATTTTAAATTTTTATTAACATTTTTGTGAAGTTTTATTTTTCAAGGTGGCCCTCCACTTTAAAGTCCCTTTCTTGTCCTTTCTGATGCTCGATTTGAATTTTATTAAGTCACCTTCACCATGTCTAAATGCTAAACGCATTGAGTTGCTGCCATGTGATTGGCTGAATAGCAATTTGTGTTACCGAGCAATTGAACAGGTGTACCTAATAAAGTGGTTGGTGAGCAGGGCCGGTGCTACCACTAGGCAAACTAGGCGGCCGCCTAGGGCGCCCTGCTTCCTAGTGCGCCCGGCCACTGGTTTTCCTACTCTCTTCTCTCTGCAGCAAGCAACTAACTCTTAGCATCAGCAGGCAGCCGCCTCTCCATTCACACATAGTGTCAGAGGCGCAGCAGTGGTGGAGGACTGTGTCTGTGTTCCGACTCCCACAGCAAGCAAACATTCATTGATGGGCACTGGAAGGCTGCATTGAAGGGTGCTGGTAGCCTGCATTTGATGGGTGCTGGTGAGGCTACATTTGATAGGCGCTGGTGAGGCTACATTTGATGGGTGCAAGTGAGGCTGCATTTGAGGGGTGCTGGTGAGGCTACATTTGATGGGCGCTGGTGAGGCTGCATTAAAGGGCGCTGGTGAGGCTACATTTGATGGGCGCTGGTGAGGCTGCATTAAAGGGCGCTGGTGAGGCTACATTTGATGGGTGCTGGTGAGGCTGCATTAAAGGGCGCTGGTGAGGCTACATTTAATGGGTGCTGGTGAGGCTGCATTTGATGGGCGCTGGTGAGGCTGCATTTGATGGGCGCTGGTGAGGCTGCATTTGATTGGCGCTGGTGAGGCTGCATTTGATGGGCGCTGGTGAGGCTGCATTTGATGGGCGCTTTATTAAAAAGGTGGGATTTACATGGGCAGGGAAAAGGGGATTCAGCCGGGGGGGGGGGGGGGTGGCAAAATGAGGTTGTGAGGGTGTCAAAAATCCTTGCACCAGCCCTGTTGGTGAGTGTATATTCTTATGGGAAGATTGTGGTTGAAATGGATGGTGTTACGACAGGGTCTCTTTAACCCTACCCTACCTGGGCCAGTCTTGGTAGGTTATGCTCACCTCATTTCTTGCTTCTTTTGGGCCATGTGTGGCCGCCATGTTGGCTGAACAGATAACATTCCATTTTGTAATGCCCTAGTTACTTCCTAATGCCTAGGAAGAGATCTATTTCTCAGTTTTTTTTTTTTTTTTTTTAAGCTCATTGCTCTATTTTAAATTCTGTGGCTGCAGGCCTTCAGGCCTTTACTTATTAACATGCACAAAAATTCCTATTTTGCATGCGAAAAAAAAAAAAAAAGAGGGTGGGGGGGGGGGAATTTCACAAAACTTCAAAGGGATGTGCCATGGACTGAGGCGTCGCGGCCCCATAAATGAAATGTTTAAAGAGCTCCTTCTAGTTTTAAAAGCATTTCAAATAGACATTCACAAACAATAAAAGGCGGAATGAACACGGCCCAAATTGCCTGTTTTTGTTCCACTTTCAGCCGCTGATCATGTTTTATCTGAAAAAGTGAGCGCACCGCGTCGCATACAGCAGACACCCGAGGGTCCCTGGGATTTAAAACACCGCCCCTCGCCACGAGCTTATCAGCCACTCTGAAATTTTATATTACACAGTTTGTCACCGGCTCTCCACAATTACACCTGTCACTGAAACTGACACTTTTTTTTTATTTTTTTAAAGCTTATTGACGCCACGGGGCCAATCCCGAAGTTTCTGCAAATTTATCTGACTCCTTAGCCCTGGCGTCTTTGCTCCGAGGCAATTCTATGTCATTGGAATCTTAAACACGGACCTACTGTGCGCATTTGCATTCGCGGCACTCAGAAAACAGCAATAGTTGTTTTTTTTTCTTTCGCGGCGGCAGCGTAAGAGCTGGCGGATCGGCTCCTGTTGGCAGATACAAAACAGTACAAAGGTTTAATTAATGGGTTATGAAATATGAATAGGTAGGTAACTGTGAAGAATTAAGAAATAACAGCCACCAATTGTAGATCTGCTGGCAAAGGAGCTTATGCTTCTTATGTTTTGTAGTAGCTCCTAACGAGGGTTCTGCTGGTCCAGATTTAGCGCAATTAATCCTAATGGAGACCGTGCCACCAACTTAAAAAAAATGCAGGATAAAACATGGAAATATCAACCATTTTAAATTCCCTCTCCCCTTCCCCTTTCTAAGTCCCCTTCCCCCCAACCCCCTTTCCCCTTCCCCCCTTCCCTCCATACTCTCCCTGTTCCCTTTCCCATTTTTCCCCCCACCTCCTTCCGCCTCTACCTCCCCCTTCTTTCCTGTCCCCTTTTCCTCCCTTTTTCCTCCCCCTAACCCCTCCCTTCTTCCTGTCAGAAACCATGAAATCAGACCGAGACAGAAGTACAGTTAAATCACACTTATTTAATAATAAAAGTAAAAAGAACAAACATAGTCAAAACATAGCCAAAGTTCAGTAACCTGAACGGATAGTCAGCCAAGCCAGAAGTCAGGGATCAATGTAGTGGAACAGCAAGCAGGACCTGGAGCCAGAAGGGATGTCAGCAAAGCCAGTCTTTAAACAGGAACGCAGGAGATAGTTTCTTGTGATGTGACAAAGGCGAAGGCAGAGCTCCTCTGGACTGGACGGCTTAAGAAGGCAGGACTAACGAGCAGGATATCATCGACAGCTGAGTAACTGTGGAGAGAGATGGGAGCTGGCAATTAGCCGACAGCTGAGCGGCCAGCTCAGAGAAGGAAGGACTGAGCCCAGCCCTGACACTCCCCCCCTTTTTTGTTGTCGGAAAATCCGGCCGTGTGTGGGCTCCATCGGACTTTTTCCGTCGGAATTTCCGCCGGAAAAAGCCAGCAGCTACAAATACTGCAGCTGCTGACTTTTAATAAATGGACGCTTACTTGTCCCAGGGTCCAGCGATGTCGGCAGCTGAAGCCGATTAATAGCTCGGCTCTCGGCAGCTGCCGCTGCCATCCTCCTTGAGGGAAACAGGAAGTGAAGCGTTGCGGCTTCACTTACCAGTTCCCTACTGCGCATGCGCGGGTCGCGCTGCGTGTCCTAAATGGTCCCCGCTATCTCCTGGGACCCGTGTGTGTCCCAGCAGACAGCGCGGGGGGACGGGAAGAGGCATAGACTCCTGTGGCAGTCTATGCCCGGAAGTGGGTGCAAATACCTGTCTTAGACCAGGTATCTGCACCCCCCCCCCCATAAAAGGTGCCAAATATGACACCAGAGGGGGGGAGGGTTCTGAAAAGGGGAGGTTCAATTTTTGTGTGAACCTCCACTTTAATGTATACAAACAAGGTATAGATTTAAAAAAAAGTTCTGACAATTAATTCAATAACAATAGTGTCATCGGTATCATCAATCTCATCAAATGAGATACTGATACTATTGTTATTAAAATGTTGTCAGAGCTTTTTTTTTTTTTTTTAAATCTATACCTTGTTTGTATAAATTAGCTGTAAAAGATTGGTCATAATATATAGTGTTTGTGTTTTATATTTATGACAATATATATAATGCTTTATGGCTCATGAAGAAGCTGACTGGTGAAACACGTTGAGTGAAGAGCATTTGTCAACAAAAAAGGAATTTGTATTCTATATTCTGTGCTTGTTTTTAATATTCATTTGTATTTACATATTTTTAATGCTAAGGTATAATAAACAAATATTTTTATGCCTTGTGCATTATGGTACCTTTAAAGGACCCTTATTGCTTCTTCTAAAAAATATTTTAAATGGTTTACTTGTATTGATTCATGTGCAACCTGCTATTGAACTTGTTGAAAATGTGTCCATGTCAGGAAGAGTCAATTGTCTAGCACAGCCCCCTTACTCCTGCACTGTCAATAGCCCTCTCCTCTTCTGGGAGTATTAAAATACTGTCTGTGCTGGCCCAGCATCTTTGCTCCTCCTCTTAATTCCCTACGTAACCCTTTATGAAGCTGCGAGGGGGGGGGGGGGGGGGGGAGAGCGAAGGGGAATACTATAGAGTGAAAGCTGTGGGTCTGCTGGGGATGCTGATATCACAGCCAAGATGGTTGCACCCAGCAGGATTCCTAAGTCTTTAGGATGTCTACACAAGGGAGGCTTTTACAGCTAAATAACATGTCTACAATACTTTAAATACACATATAATCTAATGGGAAGACTACTGTTGACAAGAATAGTCTGGCAACAGGGTCTTTTTGACATGTTGCCCATTAACCTCCCTGGCGGTATGATTCTGGCTGGAATTTAGTGCTGAAAGCGGTACAATTATTTTGCATGGAAATTTGGTGTTTTTATATTGTAGGCATGCAATTCTTATGAATAACTCACTTAAATCTGTCCGAACCAGAGTCTAGTAGACATCCCGGGTATGATAAAGTTTGAAACACAAAATAATAAATTATAATATAATAGAAAAGGTAAGTAACTTCCCCCTGCATCCTGCACGCAAGCCCGAGCCTGGCTCGGGGTTACCGCTCCCAGCACAAAAAGCTGGACCCGAGCCAGGCTCGGGGTTACCGCCAAGGAGGTTAAAGGGGTTGTAAAGGTAAAAGTTTTTTCACCTTAATGCATTCTATGTATTAAGGTGAAAAAACATCTGACACTGCCGGCCCCCCCACGCCCACCGTTATACTTACTTGACCCCTCGAAAGTCCCGCGCTCGCCCCCGACGTCCTCTTCGCCGCTCACCCTGGCCGTTGATTGGCTAGAGTGGATGGATTGAAAGCAGTGCAGCCATTAGCTCACGCTGCTGTCAATCACATCCAATGACGCGGCACGCCGGGGGCGGGCCGAGTGATACAGCGAGTGGTTATAGCCGCCGGCTGTATCACGGGAGCGCGCCCGCAAGTACTCCACACCGTGCGGGGGGGGGGGGGGGCGAGACAGGGAGGGACCCCAGAAGAGGAGGTTTGGGGCCACTCTTTGCAAAACGAGCTGCATAGTAGAGGTAAGTATAACATGTTTGTTATTTAAAAAAAAAAAATTCCTTTAGTGTTCCTTTAAGGGCAAAGTCAAAGGTCTCTTGTAAGAACAATCCCACCCCACCCAGTAATACAATACTATGCTTTGCTTGCCCACCACTCCATTTCCCCATAGGACCCCTCTGTAAATACCCAGTATTTTTGAGTATGGGGAAGCATGTGACCTGCTCCCAAGATGCAGTGCTTGAGCATGAGCATCTAATCACCAGCAGGGCCGTTTTTAAGGCAGGGCAAAAGGGGCAGCTGCCCTGGGCCCTGTCATTGTTGTGGGGCCCAAAGCAGCTGCCTCATACTTGCCAACTATCCTGGTTTAAATTCCCTCATCCCTTGAGGTTTTAATCCTGTGCTGTGTCCCAATATCTCAGTGTGAAGTGCTGCTACTAATGCTGCCCAGCTCTGCCCTATTGTTGTGTACCGATGACTTACCTGCAGACCCTGTGTTTACATGTAAATTACCAGCATTCATATGTAAATAGCGGCGGGCAGCGGCATTCATATGTATATCATGCCCCCCTGAGGTCATATTCACAGTAATCTCTAGCAACCAATCAACAAGAAAAAATCATGTGCTGTAACTTCTAGCAACTAATCAGTGAGCTGTAATGTGTGCAGTAACCTCTAGCAACCAGTCAGTGAGCGGTAATGATACACTGTAACCTCTGGCAACCAATTGCAATAGCTGTCTGATCTGATTCAGTAAACTGATTTTGAGTCTAGCTGCTATTTATTGGATGTCTCAGAGCAGGTAGAGAGCGAAACTGCATGGGGGGGGGCAAGAAAAGTTTTGCCAGGGTCCAATCAATATTAAAGATGGCCCTGATCGCCAGGCATCAAATACTGTCCCATGAGGAGAAGAAACATGTTTTTACCCCCTGTGTAAGCTCCAAACACTAACTGACATGGAGCTTGCACGATGTTGAGATTCTCTTCTTCCAAGTATGGGGAAGGAAAGTATTATCGGACGAGAGTTGTTCTTACCAAAGAACCTGTAATGCCGCGTACACACGATCGGAATTCTCATCGGAAAAGACTCTGACGGTTTTTCCGACGGAATTCCGCTCAAGCTGTCTTGCCTACACACGGTCACACCAAATTCCGACGGTCAATAACACTGCGGCATAAAACACGTTCGACTGCACTATAAAAGGGAAGTTTAATGCTTCCGAGCATGCGTCAAATTGTTTCTGAGCATGCGTCGGAATTTTGCGTGTCGGAATTGCATACACACGATCGGAAAATCCGATAGAAAGGTTTTCTGTCGGAAAAATTGAGAACAGGTTCTCAATTCAAAGTCCGTCGCAAATTCCGACAGAAAAAGACCGATGGGCATACACACGGTCGGAAAATCAGATGAAAAGCTCCCATCGGACTGTTTCCATCGGAAATTCCGACCGTGTGTACACCGCATAAGTTTGTCCAAATTGACCAAATCTGTTTCAAGCAAACCCACCTCAGCTCTTACATTTCGGTTTTGGTCTAAATAACCTTCTCAGCCTGTTCAACACAGAGGAACATTACTATATCTACAGCTCTTGATACATTCATACACTTGTCATCATTGGAATGAATTACCCCCTTACAGATAGTAAAAAGGTCAGTGGTGTCAGTGGGAACTTATCTCAGAAGCAGAAATTGCTCATTGCTCAATGAACCCCATAGCAGCCTCTGGAGGAATCCTAGTTGAGAAACCCTTGTCTAAATGGAAGTAAGCAACTCTTCATTTTTCTTTCCAAAATAAATATTTACACATTAGCATTCACGTTAAAGTGGTTGTAAACCCGTTTTAGGCTATCCAAAAAAAAAAGAAAAACCTGCAAGATAAAGACATAATGAGCTAGTATGCATAGCATACTAGCTCATTATGGATGACTTACCTGAGATCGAAGCCCCTGCAGCAGTCCTTCTTCACCGCTCTGGTGGCCGACATCTCCCCGGGGACTTAATTCCGGGTATCGCGGCTCCGACGCTGTGATTGGCCAGAGCCGCGATGACGTCACCACCGGGAACGGCACAGGCTAACTGACGTGCCGTTGCTTCAGTTGGCTTAAGTGCTCATGTGCCAATGACGTTGGCACATGCAAATACAGGGATATCTCGTAAACCGTTCCGGTTTAGGAGATATCCAGTGCAGCTACAGGTAAGCCTAAATATAGGTTTGCCTGTAGTTTAAAGTGGTTGTAAAGGGTTTACAACCACTTTAAGGCCCCATTTCACACCAGCCGACCAATCGGGTCCACCTGTCCATTTTTCAGGCAGACCTGATCGGACTACCCCCATTGTCCTCTATGGGGCAGCCTATGTCAGCAGACACGTGTCCACTGTCACCCGCCAGCATCCGATCTGATCAAGGCCGCTATAAACAGACGGATGGAGATCCCAATCAGTTCGGCAGATCAGATCGGATGACAATTGGATAGAAATGGAAAGGCATCCCGTTTCCATCCGACTGTCCCATAGAGAACAGCGGGCTGTGTCCGTGTCTGCTCTGCATTGTGGAGCGGACACTGACCTGTCATCTGCCCGCTCAGCAGGGATCAGCGGATAGATCCCCCACTGAACAGGTAGATCCACCTGGACGGATTACGCTCCGTCTGAAAGGGGCCTTAATGGGTATGCAAGTCTATAAAAATATATAACCCCTTTGCAGCAGGTCAGAAGAAAGTCAACTGCAACTGTCATTGAATTCTGAATGGTCTCAGAAGCATCTCAAGTTGAGCGACACAACCCCAAAGCCTGTTGACAAAGACCCTAAATCGCAGGACTGGATGGACTAAAATAAAAATCCTTTAGCCTGTAGAACATCTCATATACACTCACCAGCCACTTTAATGGATGCACCTTGCTAGTACGGGGTTGGACCCCCTTTTGCCTTCAGAACTGCCTTAATTCAAGTTCGTGGCATAGATTCAACAAGGTGTCCTCAGAGATTTTGGTCCACATTGACATGATAGCATCACGCAGTTGCTGTAGATTTGTCGGCTGCACATCCATGATGCGAGTCTCCCATTCCTCTACATCCCAAAGGTGCTCTATTGGATTGAGATCTGGTGAGTGTGGAGGCCATTGGAGTGCAGTGACCTCATTGTCCAGTGGTGAGCTGATTGGAGCTTTGTGACATGGTGCATTATCCTGCTGGAAGGAGCCATCAGAAGTCGGGGACACTGTAGTCATAAAGGGATGGACATGGTCAGCAACAATACTCAGGTAGGCCGTGGCATTTTAACGATGCTCAACTGGTATGGAGGGGTCCAGAAAATATCCCCCATGCCATTACACCACCACCAGCCTGAACCATTGATAAAAGGCAGGATGGATCCATGGCTTTCATTTTGTTTACGCCAAATACGGACCCTACCATCTGAATGTTGTAGCTGAAATCGAGACTCATCAGGCCAGGCAAAGTTTTTCCAATCTTCTATTGTCCAATTGTGATCCTGTGCGAATTGTAGCCTCAGTTTCTTGTTCTTAACTGACAGGAGTGGCACCCGGTGTTTTCTTCTTCTGCTGTAGCCCATTTGCTTCAAAGTTCGACGTGTTCAGAGATGGTATTCTGCACACCTTGAATGTAACGAGTGGTTATTTAAGCTACTGTTGCCTTTCTATCATCTCAAACCAGTCTGCCCATTCTCTTCTGACCTCTCACATCAACAAGGACATTTTTGTCCACACAACTGTCGCTCACTGGATATTTTCAATTTTTCAGACCATTCTCTGTAAACCCGAGAGATGGGTGTGTGTGAAAATCCCAGTAGATCAGCAGTTTTTTTAAATACTTAGACCAGTCCGTCTGGCACCAACAACCATGCCACGTTCAAAGTCACTTAAATCCCCTTTCTTCCCCATTCTGATGTAGACATGTGCACAATAGAAAAATTTGTTTATTTTCGTTTCGTTTCTTTCGGTTCCGTTGAGTCGTAACGATTCGTAAATTCGTAAGTCGTCGGTGTTCGTATTCGTAATGATTCGTATTTTCGTAAGAGTTATTTTTTCGTTGATTCGTTTTTCCGTTAGTTTAATTTCCGTTTATTCGAAATTCGGACGCATTCGTATTTTCGTAGATTTAGTTACATTCGTACTTTCGTTAGATTGATTTATTCGTACTTTCGCAACATTGTTTTCGTAGATTCGTAATCGGAGCATAATCATAATTTTATGTAATGTGTATGCTATTATTACATTTAAGAGACACGGAAAATTACGAATCGAAAAAAAAAAGAATGTACGAATTTTTACGTTCAATCCATTCGAAGCACGTTAAGCAGCGCCATTGTAAGGGACACGGAAAATTACGAAAAAAAAAAAAGGTACAAATTTTTTCGTTCAATCCATTCAAAGCATGTTAAGCAGCGCCATTGTAAAGCCCCGTACACACGGTCGGACTTTTTCATGGATTCTGTCCGATCGGACAAGGTTGTTGAAAAATCAGACCATGTGTAGGCACCATCGGACAGTGTACGTCGGATTGTCCGACGGACAAAGTCCTATCTCCTGCTGGATAGATTTTCCGACAACACGGTCCGATCACACCAAATCCGATCGTGTGTACGGTTGTCCGACGGACAAAGTGCTACGCATGCTCAGATCACATTACAAGACCAAAGCTATTGGCTACTAGCCTCTACGTAGTCCCATCATAGGCAACAAACGTCACCACGTTCAGAATGATCGGATTTTCCGACAACTTTGTCCGACCGTGTGTACGCAAAACCAACATCAGACAAAGTATGACGGACATGGTCTGACGGACCTGGTCCTCGGATAATCCGCGCGTGTGTATGGGGCTTAAGAGACACGGAAAATTACCAATTCAACAAAAAAAAGTTACGAATGTACACATTTTTTCGTTCATTTTGATTTTCGTTGTTCCTGTTTTCGTTTTTCGGATTTTATTCTTTCGTAGTTTCGTTGTTTCTAATTTGGTCAATTCGGATTTTCGTTGTTTTTCGGATTCGTTCGCTTCGAACATTCGTTAAAATTTTTAGCGAATCGTTCGTTTATTCGTACGATAACGAATGAACGAATATAACGAATTTTAACGAAAAACGAAAAAAAAAAAAAAAAAAACTAATTGCACGTGTCTATTCTGATGTTCGGTTTGAAATTCAGCAAGTCATCTTCACCATGTCTACCCTGTTTCCCCGAAAATAAGACCTAGCGTGATTGTCGGTGATGGCTGCAATATAAGCCCAACCCCCCAAATAAGCCCTAGTTAAAGTCCTTGTAGGTCTTATTTTCAGGGTAGGGCTTATTTTCGGGGAAACGGGGTAGGGATTATTTGGGGGGTAGGGCTTATATTGCAGCCATCACCGACAATCACACTAGGTCTTATTTTCGGGGAAACAGGGTAAATGCCTAAATGCATTGAGTTGCTGCCATGTGATTGGCAGATTAACAATTTGTGTTACCGGGCAATTGAAGAGGTGTACCAAATAAAGTGACCGGTGAGTATAGATCTGTATATTAGGCTATTTTCCTTGATTTCCTTATTAAAAATATTTTATACGTACCTGTTCAGTGTCTCTAATGTACTGTATTGTATCTTTAATGGACAATATCTTCACTGTTTTGTAACCTTTTTATGAATCTTCCAAATAAAACTTTTGTAAACAAAAATATTTTATGCGTTGTGCTGTGTCCATAGACATCACTAAATATGGATTTGGTGAGTTCTTGTGCGTTGTGTAAAGAGAAAATAGAAATGTTGCCGAGTGTTGATCCCTCTGTAGAGACAGCAATAAGATTTATGTGACGTCTCCCAGCTGGCAGAACATCGAAAACTGTTTAGGACACAAGACGCTTTGCTCCGGGGCAAAACTGCTTTTAATACCACATGGAGCACGACCTTTTCACTTCATTCAATTAACCAGCTCATTCTCCTTCTTTATACATATGACTGGACTTCTTCTAATGGCTCACCATGTGCGCACATCTGAATTATGAGGAACCTGTCTCCTTCCTGCAGATTAATAGAGATGATTTACTAAATTCTCCTTGCTCATCTTATAAGTAGCTTTTTTATTTTTTTTTTGTAACCCTGTCATTGCTGCTCACCATACATATAAAAAAGCCCACTGATATTACACTCCGATCATTCCATCCATGTGAATTTTAGTAATTCCGATCCAATCTACAAAAATAAGAGTAGAGTCGTTTTTTTGATCAATTTTGACGCGTGTTTTGGTCGTACTATCCCTTTAAAGCTGAATTCCAGGTATGGCAATTTTTACATAGTTCAGCTAGGACCAATAGTTTATAAGCACCGTAACATGGGGGGATCATTAACTCAGCGGTAGATGCGTTTTCAAGTAAGTTCGCGTCAGTCAGGAACTATATTTAACAACTTGACATCCGCGCTATGGCCGAATTACGGCCACGGCATGGATCTCAATTCCCGGGAGGCCGTCATATGACGTCCTCCCCAGGGGCACGCTCCCTGCGCGTGCCCTGTGATCAACGAGTCACTGAGACTCGGTCCCGGCCCCTTACCATGTGATCAGCTGTCAGCCAATGACAGCTGATCACATGATCAAAACCAAAGCTCGGTGATCGTTTTTTTTTTTTTCTCCTTACGCTGACAGCGGAGGAGAAAAAAAAAAAAAGCCGATCACCGGCTCATCTTAAAGGGACATCAGTCCCGAAAAGTCAGAGGCAATTATGCCTCATGTATGCCACCTGTCAATGCCCATAAGTGCCACCTGTCAATGCCCACAAGTGCCACCTGTCAATGCCCACAAGTGCCACCTGTCAATGCCCACATGTGTCACCTATCAATGCCCACAAGTGTCACCTATCAATGCCCACCAGTACTGCCAATCAGTGCCACCTAAAAGTGCTGCCTATCAGTGTAACCCATCAGTGCCCATCCAGGATTTTTACATTTTTTTAACAAAAAATTAAAATCGCAGAGGTGATCAAATACCACCAACAGAAAGCTCTATTTGGGGGGAAAAAAAATGAAAAAAAAAATTAATTTGGGTACAGTGTTGTATGACCGCGCAATTGTCATTCAAAGTGCAACAGCGCTGAAAGCTGAAAATTGGTCTGGATAGGAGGGGGGTTTAAGTGCCCAGTAAGCAAGTGGTTAAGGGCCTGGTAGCCCACTTTTCTAATCCTGATCCTGAAGCTCGAATACTTTGGCCACCTAATGCAAAGAGAGGACTCATTGGAAAAGACCCTGATGCTGGGAAACATGGATGGAAAAAAGAGAAGAGGACTTCAGAAAACAAGATGGATAGATAGCATCATTGAAACAATGAACATGAAGTTAAGCAAGCTCCAGGAGGCAGTGGAGGACAGAAAAGCTTATGGTCCATGAGGTCACGAAGAGTCGGACACAGGGGTGGTGCAAGGTTTTTGACACCCTAGGCAAAACCTACTTTTTTCACCACCATTGGCTCCACCCCCTTTATACTGTCCATGTGACAAAAGGCGGCGCTATACAGAAAGCATCGGCTCTGCTTCCTCTAGCGCTGGCTCCAGTGCTGCGCCTCTAATTACACTACCGGTCAGACTTAGTTAGTTGCATTCTGCAGCCTGTAGAGCATGCAGACGCGGAGGGAAACCAGTGGCCGAGTGCCCCTAGGCAGCAGTGCGCCCTAGGCGGCTGCCTAGTTTGCCTAGTGGTAGCACCGGCCCTGGTCAGACACGACTAAACAACAACAACAAGCCCACTTTTATTAAAAGGAAAAACAGAAAGTCCATAAAACATAAGCTTTCCCACACAGAGGTTCTTCTCCAGCAAAAATACAAATTGAAACTACAAGCCCACCTGGCTACTCTCTTTAGCAGTACCTCTGCTCTTTCCACTGGTCACCCAGACCATAGGCTCTTCAATGCGAATGGCTTCACTCTAAGGCCCCTTTCACACGAGGTGGACTCCACTTGCACGGAGCCCGCCTCTGTCCGCCGGCTCAGCGGGAGATCTCTCCGTTGATCTCCGCCGAGCCGGCAGATGACAGGTCCCTCTCTGCTCACTGAGCGGGGAGGGGCTTGTCCAGTGCCGCTGGTCTCTATGGAGAGATTGGATGAAAATGGACAGCGTGTGCGTTTTCATCAGATCTCACCCGATCCGATCCGCCAGCGACGGATCTGGACGTAGAGCCGTACGTCTGCTTTTATAAGGATAGTGGAGTTATGTAAAAAAAATATGTTATTCCTTCTAGATTTGTGTACCAAGGACGCCTCTACTTACATGGAAAGGGGAATGAATGGAGGATATTTTATGGCATGTGTTCTTATAATGCCCCCACCTCCCATTTCTTGTACAATTGTCACAAGGGACAGCAAGTGAATAAAAATCCCTCTGATGGAGCCACAGACCAAAAATTTGTTGGCAGAACATAACAAAAAAAATAATAGGAAAAAGAAACCCAGGAAGAAAGCTTGATCCCATGACCTGTCATAAGGTTGTCTTTCCGCCGATCATTTGGTTGGCTTTACTCCGATCATTAAAATTTCTGGGCTGATTGGCCCGGCAATGTCTTATGGAAAAACCCAGTACTTGGCTTGCAGATATAGAAGAGCATGTAGCTCACTCCATCAGCCTCCAGTACTGGACAGTGGAGGTATTTGGAAAATGAAAACAAAGCTGTTGCCTTTCTCCGAACAGGCACACCACAAGTTTGCATTAAACTGATCTTCTTTAATCTTTAAACTGGATATTATCAAAATATTTTAGTGTTTTCAAAGAAAAATACATATATACTGTATATCTTAATAATAAATACATTAATAAATAAAAAATTAACTTACAAAATATATTCATAGTTGCTCATTATTTATTGGGAGAGCCCAAACTTATTTTGCTGGTTTTGCTAGTATCATAGGAAGCCTACTGGACATTTTCCTGTGTATTTTCAAAGTTGTGATCTATAGGTTGACAATAAAGGAACTTTATCGATATAGACATACGTCAGCAGCCATTGCTGATTTGTGTTTGAAACTCCAGTTCTGCCACTCATTTCCCTCTATTTCCTTCATTACTTGGTGGTTCACTGACCTGAAACATGGCCTAAAGTATTTTGACACCACTCCAAAGAGTTGAGTTCAGGTATTTCCAGTGAAGGCTACTGCTGATTTTACTGTACGTACGTAAAATACATTTTAAACAAATATGCACTTCCAACCTTGTAGTAACAGTTTGGGGAAGGCTCTTTTCTGTTCCAGCATGCCTGAGCCGGCAAAGCCAGCTCCATAAAGACATGGTTTGAGGAGTTTGGTGTGGAGGAACTTGAGTGGCCCTCACAGAGCCCTGACCTCAACCCTACTACAGAGAAGGATTGGGAGAAAGTGCTGTGCTCAGATGAGACCAAAATTGAGCTCTTTGGCATTAACTTAATGAATCGGAATGCCAATTGCGAGCCATGTCTTCATTTTCAGTAAATACAAGAACTACCTGCTTATCTTGCCAGAAAAGTTGTGTCCTTGTCACTTCCTGTGGGATGCAACAAAGAATATCTTTCTTCCTAGCTATGTTTTGTATACAACCAATTGCCCTTGTGATGGGTATGAAGAGATACATACAGGGGGTCCCCTAGTTACAAACATCCGACTTACAAACGACTTCTACTTACAAATGGAGGGAGACAACAGGAATTGGGAAATCTACCCCAAGGAAGGGAAATTCTCTCCTGTAATGCCGCGTACACACGGTCGGAATTCTCATTCGGAAAAAGCTCTGATGGTTTTCCCTTTGGAATTCCGACGGAATTTCGCTCAAACTGCCTTGCCTACACACGGTCACACCAATTTCCGATGGTCAATAACACCACGGCATAAAACACGTTCGACTGCACTATAAAAGGGAAGTTTAATGCTTCTGAGCATGCAGTGAATTGTTTCCGAGCATGCGTCGGAATTTTGCGCGTCGGAATTGCATACACACGATCGGAAAATCTGATAGAAAGGTTTTCCGTCGGAAAAATTAAGAACAGGTTCTCAATCCAAAGTCCGTCGGAAATTCCGACAGAAAAAGACCGATGGGCATACACACGGTCAGAAAATCCGATGAAAAGCTTCCATCGGAAATTCCGACCGTGTGTACGCGGCATTAGAGTTATTATGGGAAAAAGGTATTTACACTGATGCTTTTTTATCAAGGCTTGTTTCCACAACAACCCAAAATTTTCAAAATCCAATTGTCATTGGGACAGGAAGTGAGGTGAAATCTTCTGAACAGGGGCACAGACAGCAAAACAAACATTACAGGGGTGTTAACCCTTCCCTATGCTATCCAAAAAGCTTAAAAATAGTTTTTCTGGCTGGAACTACACTTAAAAAATGTACCTCTTCCGACTTACAAACAGATTCTTAACAGAACTTAAGAACAAACCTACAGACCCTATCATGTTTGTAACCTGGGGACCCCCTGTACATGTTTGTAGCCCAAATCAGGAGAGCAGCTTAGGCCCCTTTCACACTGGGGCGGGAGCCGCGGCGACGGTAAAGCAGCAATATATTTAGCGCTGCTTTACCGTCGTTTTAGCCGCGGTATTCGGCCGCTCGCGGGGGCGGTTTTACCCCGCGCGAGCGGCCGAAAAAGGGGTTAAAATCCCCCGCAAAGCGCCGCCGTAGCAGCGCTTTGCGGCGGTATTGCCGCGGTGTCCCATTCAAATCAATGGGTAGGACCGGTATAGGAGCGGTGAATACACCGCTCCTATACCGCTCCAAAGATGCTGCTAGCAGGACTTTTTTGACCGTCCTGCTAGCGCACCGCTCCAGTGTGAAAGCCCGCCGGCTTTCACACTGGAGTGAATGGGGCCGTTTTTTTCAGGCGGTGTACAGGCGCTATTTTTAGCGCTGTACCGCCTGAAAACCGCCCCAGTGTGATAGGGGCCTTATGGTGACAACCATGGCTCCCTTCATACATAAAGTGGAGGAATGACGTTCCCACTCAGGGATTTGAAGTGTGTTATTTGCAGGAATACGACATAGTATAAGCTTCGAAAATAAGCTGGGAAAAAGAAAATAAAGGCAGCTATGACACCAACAACTAGTAAGCGGCAAGTTAGTAAAATTTGGGTTTTGGGTTTCGATACACTATATAACAAAAAAAATTAAAAGCAAAGTAATTTAAAACATTTTTATTTATAATTAGTGTAAAAATCTGAAAAAAAATTTAAATTGCACAGCAAAATGGGAGAAAAACTTTTATATTTTGCAAAGCAAGAGTCCTGTATAAGTACTCATATTTCACCTTAACACTCCAGCAAGGAGCATTGTCTGCCATACAGGTAGCCACTTGACAGCAAATCTCCAAATCTGCGCGTGAAATTCCATCCCAAAAATATGGAATGGTAAAAAGGTCAATTTAGCCCTCTAGAAACTTTACCGACACAACTCAAAAATGCTTTACCCACTAAACCTATCCCATACGGTTGCCTTGTATTGTTTGGGTTACCCTGTTCTTCAACGCCGCCATTGCGGCGGGAAAGAATTTTTGAATTGTCCACAGCGCTCTCCCTGTGCTTCCCCTATCTCTGCATCGCAAGAGGTAATTACACCTATCAACAAAAATTCAATCAAAGCTCCTTCCCTTTGTTTATGAAGAGACGTCTCGAATTACAAGCCCCCACATCATAAAACAAGGCAGAAGAAGAAGAAAAAAAATTCTAATATGAACAGATCAAAGTCCAAAAAAAATGAAATGAAAAGCGGGTCTCTGCGAGGACGGAGAAGAGTCGGGGATAGGAGAGGAGGAGGAAGGTAGACATTCCAGAATGAAGGATTGTCTTCACTTGCCTTTGATCAAAGGCCCAGCTTGGTTTTTCATCTTTTATGACGGTGGTGGGAGATAGGAGAGGGAAAAAATATATCACATTTTTTTTTATTATTCAGATGAGTATCTAAAGGCTTTTTACCTCTCTTCTATACTGGGAGTGAGAGGAGGAAACGTCTGCGATATTAAAGGATGAGGGCACTACGACAAGGGTTTAATATCGTCTTTTTTTTTGTGTGTGTTTTTGGAAAGAGATAGAATGCAAAGTGAAAAATGTGTTTACCCTCTCCCGGGTGGGCTGCAGCTTCAGGCGGAAGACACAGCAATTTATTATTAAAGGTTTTTTACATAAAAAAATTGTTATACATATATATATATATATATATACATATATATATATATATATATAAAACATTTATCATTTATTGTGAAATGATGATACATTTTTCTGAATGTATGCATGGCGTTCCAGACCGAGGGCGATTGATGTTTATTTTGTATTTCTTCCATTTGCGAATAATCGCTCCAACAGTTGTCTCTTACTGATGGTCTTGTAGCCCATTCCAGCCTTGTGCAGGTCTACAATCTTGTCCCTAACTTCCTTTGACATCTCTTTGGTCTTGCCCAAACACTAAATTGTCCAAAGTATTGGGACGCTTGCCTTTACACGCACATGAACTTTGTTTTTTTTTAATCTTTATTGAAAAACTTTTTCTTACAGACATTTGTATTTACAATGTGTATATCATTCCTATACCAAAATATTTCTGTCCGCCATTACCCCTTTTCCTTTACCCTTCTAATCCCACCCCTACTACCCTCGTCTTCTATCGCCCTTTTTTCCATATTAACCCATCTAGTTTTTCTAATAATTTGTCTTAATTATTCATCAACCTGGGTCTCCACATCCTATCGAACTCTATAAGATTACGTCTCTTCACATAGGCTACTCTCTCTTTGATAAGGGTTTAATTTACCATTTCTACCCAGTTCTCTACTGTCGGTGGATACCTTGATTGCCACCTCAGTGCGATCAACTTCCTCGCCTGAAACAGGCTCCTCAAAATAGCCACCGTGGTACTCCTCTTTTCCCTTTGCTCCTGCCTATACCCCAGAATACAGACTACCGCCTCGTTTTCCAACCCACATGAACTTTAACGGCATCCCAGTCTTAGTCCGTAGGGTTCAATATTGAGTTGGCCAACCCTTTGCAGCTATAACAGCTTCAACTCTTATGGGGAGGCTGTCTACAAGGTTTAGGAGTGTGTCTATGGGAATGTTTGACCATTCTTCCAGAAGCGCATTTGTGAGGTCAGGCAAAGGTGAGAAGGCCTGGCTCGCAGTCTCCGCTCTAATTCATCCCAAAGGTGTTCTCAGGTTGAGGTCAGGACTCTATGCAGGCCAGTCAAGTTCCTCCACCCCAAACTCGCTCATCCATGGACCTTTTTGGACCTTGCTTTGACCATTGGAAGAACGGTCAAACATTTCCATAGACACACTGCTAAACCTCGTGGACGGCCTTCCCAGAAGAGTTGAAGCTGTTATAGCTGCGAAGGGTGGGCCAACTCAATATTGAACCCTACGGACTTAAGCCCCATACACACGGTCGGATTTTCCAACGGAAAATGTCCTATCGGACAATGTTGTTGGAAATTCCGACCATGTGTAGGCTCCATTGGAAATTTTCCATCAGATTTTCCGACGGACAAAGTTTTATCTCCTGCTCTCAAATTTTCCGACAACAAAGTCCTATCGGACTTTTTCCGATCGTGTGTAGTGAATTCCGACGGACAAAGTGCCACGCGTGCTCAGATCACACTACAAGACCAAAGCTATTGGCTACTAGCCTCTACGTAGTCCCATCGTAGGCAACAAACGTCACCACGTTCAGAATGATCGGATTTTCCGACAACTTTGTCCGACCGTGTGTATGCAACATTAGTGTCGGACTAAATCCGTCGGAAAAAATTCGATGGATTTTGTGGTCGGATTTTCCGACCGTGTGTACGGGGCATAAGACTGGAATGCCATTAAAGTTCATGTGCGTGTAAAGGCAGGCGTCCCGATACTTTGGACAATTTAGTGTTTGGGCAAGACCGAAGAGCTGTCAAAGGAAGTCAGGGACAAGATTGTAGACCTGCACAAGGCTGGAATGGGCTACAAGACCATCAGCAAGAGACAACTGTTGGAGCGATTATTCGCAAATGGAAGAAATACAAAATAAACATCAATCGCCCTTGGTCTGGAACGCCATGCAAGATTTTGCCATAAGGGGTAAGGATGATTGTGAGAAAAGTGAGGGATCAGCCCATAACTACAAGGGAGGAGCTTGTGAATGATCTCAAGGCAGTTGGGGCCACAGTCCCCAAACAATCCATTGGCAACACAATACACCGCCATGGACTGAAATCCTGCAGGGCCTGCAAGGTCCCTCTCCTCAAGAAGTCACATGTACAGCCCGTCTTTAGTTTGCCTGTGAATATCTAAATGTTTCAGAGAAGGATTGGGAGAAAGTGCTGTGGTCAGATGAGACCAAAATTGAGCTCTGTGGCATTAACTCGACTCACCATGTTTGGAGGAAGAAAAATGCTGACTATGACCCTAAGAACATCATCCCTACAGTCAAGCATGGAGGTTGAAACATTATGCTTTGGGGTTGTTTCTCTGCTAAAGGTACAAGCCAACTTTTCCGCATTGAGGGGCCAATGGACGAGGCCATGTATTGTATGTTCTTGGATGAGAACCTTCTTCCCTGAGCCAAAACACTAAAGATGGGTTGAGAATGGGTCTTCCAGCTTGACATTGTCCCAAAAGATACCACCAAGGCAACAAAGGAGTGGCTCAAGAAGAAGCACTTTAATGTCATGGAGTGGCCTAGCCAGTCACCAGACCTTAATCCTATATAAAATATATGGAGGGAGTTGAAACTTCGAGTGACAGCCAAGAATCCATAAGGATTTAGAGAAGATCTATAAAGAAGAGTGGACCAAAATCCCTCCTGAGATGTGTGCAAACCTGGTCACCAATTACAAGAAACGTCTTACCTCTGTGCTTGCCAACAAGGGTTTCTCCACCAAGTACTTAGTCATGTTTTGCTTGGGGATCAATATATATATATATTTTTTTTTTTATTTATTTTTTTTTTCGGTCGTTTTTTTACCATTTTAACCTGGTAGTAGAAAATCTGTGTTTAAATTTAGTTTTTTTTTTGCAGAAAATGGATAAATGGTGCCTGATCTCCCTAATGCCCTATCGGTATAGGGGTGTGTAAACTCCTACATAGGCAACTCCTCTATAACCAAAGGGCTTACTAGGCAGCTCTCAAATGTAACAGAAGGGAAAGAGTGTATGATTTAGTGCCACACCGCACCAGGCACAGGTTGTGTAATAAGTCAACGTTTCAGGGCCCAGGTCTTGCTTCATCAGGGCTGAATTTGATACAACATATACATCAATATGTCATACAAAAAAGAAATTAAAGAAATACATAAAAAACATTTTTTAAAAATACATGAAAACATTATTATCATATCGAAGATCAAATTGGATTACAGACTAAAAATTGTAAGCTCTCATGAGTAGGGACCTCCTTATCATCTGGTATTGGATTGGATTGTAACTGTACTGTCTCCCTTTATATTGTAAAGCGCTGCGCAAACTGTTGGCCCTATATAAAATCTTTATATAAATAATAATAAAAGAATGTTGTTCAAAAACAGATCTATGATGGAGATTGTATGTAACAATATGAAAAAAAACTGTGATCTTAATGACAAAAACATAAACCAATATTGATAACTTGATTAGATCTTGATTAGACTACTGATGCTAAAAAATATAGTGGTTAACATGTTGTTTATATTACATTACATTATTGTTTATATACAGTATATGCTGTAAATTCAATTTTATATATATATATATATATATATATATATATATATATATAAAATAGTATATATATATATACACACAGTGGGTAAAAGAAGTGTTGAACACGTCACCATTTTTCTAGGTAAATATATTTCTCGAGGTGCTATTGGCATGAAATTTCACCACATGTCAGTAACATCCTATGAAATTCATACATACAAAGACACCAAAACAAGTAAGTTCAAAAATGAAGTTATGTGTAATAAAATGGAATGACACAGTGAAAAAGTATTCAATTTCCAGGTACAATTCCAAGAATATATTATAACAAAGTGCAGCAAAAACAAACAGGCCCAGTGGGAAAGCAACCCGACCAAGTGCCCTCACAAGTTGTAACAGCAAAGCGGCAGTAGAGTGGTAGACCACAGGTGCCAACAGCATCTGTCTCAAGGAGCGGAATGTGGCCTGGCCGAGTTCCACCCAAATGGGGAGGCTTCCAGGAAGGATGACATGTCGCTGCACTTTCTCTACTCCTTCAGAACCTTTAACTGACACTATGCAATGTCCCTGACAGATGGGTGACCTTTCCCCACTCTAGCCACTTGAAAAATGCTTGCCAAACCCAGGAGCCAGGGTCTTAAATAGACTCTGCCTGACCCAAGATGGCCACCAAAGTCACATGGGGTGCCAGCATCAAATTGGATAGTTGCCTCCCTGTGACTGAGGAAATCGTTGAGGAACTATGTTCCTCTTGACTTCTTCCAACACCTGCATTGCCGCTGTGGACTAGCGCCACCTGCAGTGGAGAAAGTAGACTGCACCTACCTACAGTCATGCTGGGACTGGAAGTGGGCTACTTGCATGATCACCCGGCGATAATAAAGGAAAAACGTATGGATTGTTAAACTGCAATATGTTACATTTATGTTTTTGTGGTTTCATACGCTTTACTCCCCCTCCCCCCCCCCCGATTACCCCCTTTCAAAGCTTTCTGCCTAATTCTGGCAGGAGAGGGGTTAAGGGCCACAGTTAGCGTCTTTCACAGCAATTTATTATGCTCCACTTGTTCATCAATTTAGTTTCTGAGCATAACACCCTCGGTAGATCTATATTGTCTTACAATCACCCAACAGATCTATCTTGTGATAGGAATCCCACGCGCTCACTCACTCCCTCGCAGTTTTTATCTCATGAGGCAGCAGGTCCAGAAATGATAAGAAAACTGGCAGTTTTTGTTTTTTTTTTCGTTTTTTTTTTAAATCTGTTGTCGCCCTATTGGCAATCTCCATCTCTACCATCAGCAGCCCCTGAGACTTTGTGATAAACGTTATTTACTTGGTACTCTGTGATCACACACTGTAACTCTGAGATGACCCCTGACCGCACTCTTGTGTTCCTGTGGCAATATAATGCCGTACAGATCGGTACATTCCGGGGAATCCGCCATTGATAGGGCATATTAGATACCTCTACTGAGCCTAAAAAGTTCCTCTTATTGTGATAGGTTTATATAAAGCCAATATCTACCACGACATTGTTCAGGAAGTAGACACCTTGCAAATCTCTCAATCAGGAAAGAAGTATTTTTTGTTGCAAAAAAAAAAAAAAAAAATACACTATATTATCAAAAGTATTTGTACACCTGCCTTTACACACACATTAAAAGAGGAAGTAAACCCTGATGGGTGTTACTTCCTCTTTGTTTCCCTGCAAAGGTAAAGCATAATGGACTATTATGTATCGCATATTAGTCCATTATGTGTCACTTACCTGACACAGGAGCCAGCGAAGTCACCGCTGTCCCCTTGTGTACGGAGCCTCCATCTTCTTGGTGGGTCTCGCTGCTCCGGCGCTGTCTTTCGACGGCGCCGCAATGACGTCACTCACGCGCATTCGCACGGGAGCCGCCACCCATGGCGTATCGCCGTTGACAGCGGCACACTCAGTGCGCCTGCGCACCGCTGTTTACGCCGCATGCGCCGTAGACAGCGGCGCCTGTCTTTTGGCAAATATCTCCTAAACATTGTAGGTTTAGGAGATATTTCTTGGACCTACAGGTAAGCCTTAATCTAGGCTTACCTGTAGGTCAAAGTGGTTTGTAAGGGTTTACAACCACTTTAATGCCACCCCAGTCTAAGTCCGTAGGGTTCATAATTGAGTTGGCCCACCCTTTGCAGCTATAAAAGCTTGTCAATGGGAATGTTTGACCATTCGTCCAGAAGTGCATTTGTGAGGTCACAGGCACGGATGTTGGACAAGAAGGTCTGGCTCACAGTCTCCGCTCTAATTCATCCCAAAGGTGGTCTACTGAAGCAGGGGTTTCCAGACTTTCTAAACAAAGTCCTTCAGACTTATGCTCCACGGTCGGATATTCCGATGAAAAAGTCAGATCGGATTATGTTGTCGGAAAATCCGATCGTGTGCGGGCTCTAGCGGGCTTTTTCCGTCAGAATTTCCGCCAGAAAAAATTTGAGAGCAGGATCTCAAACTTTCCGACAACAAAATCCAATCAGACTTTTTCCGATCGTGTGTCAAGAATTCCAACAACGGACAAAGTGCCACGCATGCTCAGATCAAATTACGAGACCAAGGCTATTGGCTACTAGCCTCTACGTAGTTCCGTTGTATGCAACAAACATCACCACGTTCGGAATGATCGGATTTGGTGTCAGTTGGAGGAATAGTGTCCCATTGTTGGTGTCATTGTGAGGAATTCTGCCCCTTCATTGGTGTCAGTGGGAGGAATCATGCCCCACTATTGGTATCAGTGGATGAAAACAGTGCCCCATGGGTCAGATAAAAGCAGTTTGGAGATCACTGTCCTAGAGTTATGAATGCAAAGTAAAGATTTTGCAATGGAGGGAGAAGAAGGTTCTTTTCAATGCTTTAGAATAAGTTCCTAGGAAAAAAGAGCAGCAGATGAAAAAATTTTTGGGGGGTTGGAAGACAAAAGCATCAAGTAGTCTCGGCAGACAAACCTTTGGGGTCTTAGAGTCTGGACACCCAAGAGCGGTGACCATAAACTCATGTAGGTGGATCCAGTTGGCAGGTCCAGAATATATGGAGATTGGAGAACATCAGCTGGAATTGAGCAGCAGTTGCAGGCATTACTATGATGGATGTCAAAGAGATATGGTTTTGCTAGAGTATAGTAAAGCTAATGGTACAAAAGGCAAACCTATTGATTTACCCTGCATAGGCAAAGCATATGGGCAAAGCATATGGGCAAAGCATATGGGCAAAGCATATGCTCACTTGAGGTTTTTCACTTTTAGAATGTGGAAACCTCTTTCTCCTGACCATCCCACCGTCCTTCCCATCAGTCCTTTGTACTGAGCAGTTCTGAGATAAGTAGCAAAACGCTTTTTTTTCTTCAGCTCTATGGTTTCCAGGCTCTAATCTTTTTAGTCCATTTATGAAAAGTGGACCCCTCAGGGTTGTTCAACTACCCTGTTAGAGCTAGTGCTTATAGATGTCTATGCAAAGCAGCAGGAAGTAGGTCAAAGGCAAGTCTACTACATTTGCATTTAATTCTGAATGGCCTCAGAAGTGTCAAACTGATTTCAAAAACATGCTGCCTTAGTCTGTCAAGGCCAGATGACCTGGGACCTGAACCCCCTGGAGCCAACAGGGGCTGGCCCCTTGAATTAGGCTGAGGGGCTAGTGGCTGGTAGGAGGGGCTCCTGTTCAGTCTATCACTGTGATTGGCTGCATAGTGATGACATAATCTGGAGCCTCTCTTGCCGCTTCCCATCCATCGAAGGTTGGCCATGACCTGTGCGCTGATTGAGCATGCTTCAGAACAACACAGTGACATATATACAGTGTTGGTCATTTTACTTTAAAAAGGTAATTAGTTAAGTTACAAATTACTTCTCCCAAAAAGTAATTGCATTAGAAACTCGGTTACTACATTGGAAAAGTAATTAGTTACTCAGCAAACTAACTGTGACAGGGGTGGCATCGGTGGTACTTAAGGGGGGCAGCGGTGGTACTTGAGGGGTGGCAGTGGTGGTGGTGTACTTGGGGGGGGGGGGTGGCAGTGGTGTACAGTACTTGGGGGGGTGGCAGCGGTGGTGTATTTGGGGGGGGGGGGTGTTAGCGGTGGTGGTGCCATCCTCTCCCACCACCACCTCTGCCTCTTACTGATCCCATCCCCCACCACCACTGATCTCATCCCTACCCTATCCCCCCATCACCTTGGTTGTAGAAGTGATGGTGGGTGGGTAGGGATGGGATGGGATCAGTAAGAAGCAGAGGTGGTGGAGGACTTGGGATGGATCGCTTGCACTGCAATTCGAATCATCAGACAGTCACTTACTTGAATGGGGACCCTCCCCGTCAATTGATTGGTGTCAGCTGACTTCATTTTTCAGTGTCCGCCCCACCTCCCTACATTCTCGCTCTCTCTGGATAGGCGGGGTGGGATGGGGCGGTCCAGACAGTCTCTCTGAGTCTTAGCCTCTTCTCAGCTCAGCGGGCAAAAGCCCCCCCTCCCCGCGGCGGAACGAACGGCCAGGAAGCTCGGCCACGTCGGCCCTCACGGGCGGTACATGTAATTGCAGTAACGCCTCACAGTAATGGGAACTCAGAACCATGAGGGGAAGAGTAATCAGTTAGATTACTCGTTACCCTCTAAAGTAACTGCGTTAAGTAACTCTGTTTATTTTAACTTAGTTACTTACATCACTGCATATATATCTCACAAAAGTGCGCACACCCCTCACATTTTTGTAAATATTTTTTAACATCTTTTCATGTGACAACACTGAAGAAATAACACTTTTCTACAATGTAAAGTAGTGAGTGTACAGCTTGTATAACAGTGTAAATTTGCTGTCCCCTCAAAATAACTCAACACACAGCCATAAATAACCCAGGAGGAGGGGCTAATTCCAGTGGTCCGTATACCGATGAATGGAGACAGCCAAATCTAGCAATGATATAAGTAGCTCAAACCGGTAGCCATACTAAAGTGCATTAAGGCAACAGAGCCAAGATGGCCCAATGGTCACCCCACATCAAATATCCTGTATCTAAACAGGTGGTATGGTCTCCAATCATTGGTATACGGACCACTGGAATTAGCCCCTCCTCCTGGATGATATCGTTGAATAACCATCATATTTGGATACTCACATACGAGGCTCATTCTCCTGCAAGACAGTGAGATCTGTTCTCTCCCTTGCTATCTTTGTAACCTTGAATGTGTCCTGAAGAAGCCTAACGGTGAAATGCGTTGGCGCACAAGGGCTCACTGTACGCTCCGTATCATTATAGATGATTTTTAACCTTTTGAATGCTCTATTCATGTATTGTATTTTCTCAATAAACATTGTTATTTTTCTATACTTCGCTATTGTTTCTTATGCCTTCAAAGTCCGACCCAGGGATGCTTAGTAAGTATCCCTTTTCTTTTTGTGTTTCCAGCTAATTGGTGACATCACAATTGAACGCGGTGGGATCTGTAAAGTTGTTTTATGGAAAAAGTTGACCTTTCATCAGTCGGTAATAAACAGTCCTGAAAGGAATATTTTCCAGTTCAGGGGAGTTCCTCTGTTGTGACTCCCTGACCTTCTACCAAAGAACAATTTTTCATTGCTCTGTATTTTGCAATGTATACAGTGTACCACCTCCATCATTTCCTCCAGCCTGACATAGAAAAACAGGACAAGCTCATTACACGAGTTATAAATAACCGTTTTTTATTATTATTAGTTTATGTCAACATTGGACAGTCATTAAAGCCGGGTGTATTAGGGGACCAATCCCTCAGCATGGTTTTAAACAGATACTCGGGTGTTTTTTTCAGGGACGATTTTAAGTTAATATTATAACGTTCAAAATACATTCTTCATGTGACTTTCACAAATGTGTCATATTTTCTTGACTGTGTTACATATGTATTTTCAAACATGACTTTCTAGATTCTCTGAATATAAAACAAGTGCAGTCAACACCTTCGCTGAACAACTGCTCACATAAAACCAGTTCTAGGATAAGCTAGGAAGATGCTGTATGATTCTGGTTATGAGAATAATTAGATTTTCTTGATAAATATTGACAATAATGAAGACATGATAGTTGTAATAATAATATCTACTGTTTATAATTAAGTTTTAATTATTGATTATTTTTTTTTAATTGGTGGCCATAGTTCTACATTAATACAGTGCCTTGAAAAAGTATGCATACGCCTTGACATTTTCCACATTTTGTTATGTTACAATCAAAAATGTAAATGTATTTTATTGGGATTTTATGTGATAGACCAACATTAAGTGACACAAAATTGTGAAGTGGAAGGAAAATGATGCACTGTATACAGGGGGTCCCCGACTTACGAACGCCCGACCTACGAACATCCCCTACTTACGAACGGGGCGCTGCGGGGACCCTACGCCATTTTCCACCATCCTCTGGCCGTTCTGCGCATGCGCGGCCATACGGAGCCTCGGAAAATGCCGGCAAACTTCGGAAATGTCCGTAATTTGCCACGCAGGCGCAGAACGGCATTAGACGGAACATCGGAAATGCCCGGAAATGTCCGTAATTGTCCGTATTTGTCGGTCTGCGCATGCGCGGCCGACTTACGAACAATTCCGACATAAGAACAGGTGGGCAGTCCCTAACGAGTTCGTAACTCGGGGACCCCCTGTACTTGACATGTGCATTTGTTTTCATCCGAATGCATTTTTGTCCAAATTTCGGGTATTTTTGTTATCGTTTTACTAAATGATAACGAACGTGCAGAATCTGAAAACCGAAAGATCCGACATAAACAAATGCTTTATTTTCGTTTTCGTTGCAACAGTTCGATATAGATAGGAGATTTGACATGGCGCTGACAATAGCGATCTGTGTCCATCGAACCTGTGGACGATTGTGCCTAACCTTAGCTCTATTAGTTCAAGATCATTCGACATAGAGAGAAAAGATTTGACATAGATAGAAAAGATTCGACAGAGAGAGAAAAGATTTGACATAGAGAGAAAAGATTCGACATAGAGAGAAAAGATTTGACGTAGAGAAAAAAGATTTGACGTAGATAGAAAAGATTTGACATAGAGAGAAAAGATTTGACGTAGAGAGAAAAGATTCGACATAGAGAGAAAAGATTCGACATAGAGGGAAAAGATTTGACATAGAGAGAAAAGATTTGACATAGAGAGAAAAGATTTGACATAGATAGAAAAGATTCGACATAGAGAGAAAAAATTTGTCGTAGAGAGAAAAGATTTGACGTAGAGAGAAAAGATTTGACGTAGATAGAAAAGATTTGACGTAGATAGAAAAGATTCGACATAGAGAGAAAAGATTCGACATTATAGAAACAATAGCAAAAAAAAAGGTTGAATGTGCCTAACCTAACTCTATTAGCCCAAGATTATTCGACACAGAGAGAAAAAATTTGACATGAAGATTCGACCAGTCGCCGCGAGCGGACATTTATGATCAAATGCTCCGGCTATAGAAGAACTCTAATGTCGGTTGACTAGTAATAATATTTAATAAATATAATTATTACTAGTGTCATACAACATTAGAATTCTACTATAGCTTGTAGGCAGAACATTCGACCGGAAATGTACGATTGCAGCGTCGTATAGTTTAGCTGCTCCGTCGAATCTTCTTAGAACAATCGACAGACACCATAAGCCTTCATGACAGATTCGACCTTAATTATTTCGGATTTTCGGACGAATGCATTTTTTAACGAAACAAAACAAAGAAAAACTAATTTTGGGAGTAACTAAATAAATTTATTTTTCGGACGAAAACAAAATTCTGAAACTAAATATTTCAGTGTGCACATGTCTACTGTAAGGATGAGCCCGGTGTTCGATTCGAACCCATGTTCGAATCCGGGTGTTCGCTCGCTCGGCGAGCCCAGAACTATTGGGACCGCTCGCATCAAATTCGTGTGATGCGAGCGGCCCCCGCATTGCGGCCCGCGCAGTGCAATGCTGGCTGATGATTGGCCAAGCATGACTGTGACCCCGCATGCTTGGCCAATCACAGCGCAGCGAGGAGAGCCATAATTGGCTACAGGCAGGATGCCTGTAGCCAATTATAGCTCAGGGGCTTTAATACACGCCCCACGGTATAAGAGGCCGCCGCTGCGGCGGCCTCGCATATTATGTTTCATACAGTGTCAGCGTGTCAGTGTGCTGCTGACTGCTGACAACAATATGTTCTTTATTTCTGGGGATATGTGTGTGCGTGCTGTTAGAACAGCATTGCAGTATCACATCTGGGGGGTGTCTATAGGTAGCCTGTGAAGGAGGGCAGGTTTCCTGTGCTTAGAACTTTCCCTGCAAAAAAGTGTCATTTTTGCAGGAAGAAAGCTATTTAAATCACTCGCGGCTAATGAATTGATGGCTCCTGTAACACAGAGAGCTGTCATTCATTAATAAAAAACAAAAAAAAAAAGCGTAGGGGTCCCCCCAAATTCAATAACCAGGCCCTTCAGGTCTGGGATGGATATTAAGGGGGATCCCAGCCAAAAAAAAAAAAAAAAAAAAATGGCGTAGGGTCCCCCTCAAAATCCATAACCGACCCTTGAGGTCTGGTATGGATTTTAAGGGGAACCCTAGCCAAAAAAAATGGCGTGGGGTCCCCTCAAAATCCATACCAGACCCTTATCCGAGCACGCAACCTGGCAGGCCGCAGGAAAAGAGGGGGGGACGAGAGCGGCCCCCCCTCTCGCCTGAACCGTACCAGGCCACATGCCCTCAACATTGGGAGGATGCTTTGGGGGTCTAAGACCCCAAAAGCACCTTGTCCCCATGTTGATTAGGACAAGGGCCTCTTCCCCACAACCCTGGCCGGTGGTTGTGGGTGGTCTGCGGGCGGGGGGCTTATCGGAATCTGGAAGCCCCCTTTAACCAGGGGACCCCCAGATCCCGGCCCCCCCCCCTGTGTGAAATGGTAAGGGGGTACAAAAGTACCCCTACCATTTCACCAAAAAAGTGGCAAAAATGGTAAAAAGGACAGGAGACAGTCTTTGACAATTCCTTTATTAAAATCTTCTTTCTTCTTTCTTCATCCTTCGGTTTCTTCATCTTCTCCTTCCTTCATCTTCTTCCATCTTCTTCTTCCATTTTTCTTCTTCCTCCGATCCGCTTCTTCTTGCGCTGGTCTTCTCGTCCTTCTCGTCCGGCATCTTCTTCCGTCGGCGTCGGCGTCGGTGTCTCTGTCTCTTCTTGGGCCGCTCCGCGCAATGGGAGGCTCCCGCTGTGTGAGGCTCCGCTCCGTCTGACAGGTCTTTTATAATGGAGGGCACCTGGTGACCCCGCCCCCTCTGACGTCATGGGGAATTCCATGATGGCTTTCCCCATGATGTCAGAGGGGGGCGGGGTCACCAGGTGCCCTCCGTTTTAAAATGGAGCGGAGCCTCACACAGCGGGAGCCTCCCATTGCGCGGAGCGGCCCAAGAAGACACCGACACCGACGCCGACGCCGACGGAAGAAGATGCCGGACGAGAAGGACGAGAAGACCAGCGCAAGAAGAAGCGGATCGGAGGAAGAAGAAAATGGAAGAAGAAGATGGAAGAAGATGAAGGAAGGAGAAGATGAAGAATCCGAAGGATGAAGAAAGAAGAAAGAAGATTTTAATAAAGGAATTGTCAAAGACTGTCTCCTGTCCTTTTTACCATTTTTGCACTTTTTTTGGTGAAATGGTAGGGGTACTTTTGTATCTGGGGGTCCCCTTGTTGCTTCCAGATTCCGATAAGCCCCCCGCCCGCAGACCCCCACAACCAGCCAGGGTTGTGGGGAAGAGGCCCTTGTCCTAATCAACATGGGGACAAGGTGCTTTTGGGGTCTTAGACCCCCAAAGCATCCTCCCAATGTTGAGGGCATGTGGCCTGGTACGGTTCAGGCGAGAGGGGGGGCCGCTCTCGTCCCCCCCTCTTTTCCTGCGGCCTGCCAGGTTGCGTGCTAAAGGGTCTGGTATGGATTTTGGACCCCACGCCATTTTTTTTGGCTGTTCCCCTTAAAATCCATACCAGACCTCAAGTATGGATTTTGAGGGGGACCCTATTTTTTTTTTTTTTTTTTGGCTGGGATCCCCCTTAATATCCATCCCAGACCTGAAGGGCCTGGTTATTGAATTTTACGCTTTTTTTTTTTCATTTTTTTTTTTTTTATCAATGACTTTTTTTTATGAATGAGTTTCAATGAATCACTGTTCTCTGTGTTACGGGAGCCGTGAATTAACATTAGCCGCGAGTGATTTTAAATCTTTTTTACTTTCAAAAATGACACTTTGCGCAGAGACAGTTCTAAACACGGGAAACATGCGCCCCTTTACAGGCATACTATAGACACCCCCCAGGTAAAGGAATATTACACTTTTATTGCTCCTGAAAAAAAAACGGCCGTTTTTAAAAAAAAATTTTTGCATTGATACATGTGGGGCAGGACCCAGGTCCCCAAACACTTTTTATGACATTAACATGCATATTAGCCTTTAAAATGAGCATTTTAATTTCGAACGTTCGCATTATAACTAATAGGGTTCTAAAGCTCGCACGGAGGTCCGTTCGCGGGTTCTGGTGCGAGCCGAACGGGGGGGTGTTCGGCTCATCCTTAGTCTACTGTATACTGAAATGTATTGCATTAACAGCTGTGTGCTAAACATAGTGTGAATCCATAGGGTCTAGGGAACTATGTTAGATGTAAAGGGTGAGTCCACTCCAGTTTTTTTTTTGTTAAAGGGGTTGTAAAGTTTTTTTTCACCCTAATGCATCCTATGCATTAAGGTGAAAAAACATCAGATGGTTACAGGCCCCCCCAGCCCCCTGGTTTACTTACCTGAGCCCTCGAAAGTCCCGCGTCGAGAACGCGCTGGCTTCTCGGCCCTTCTGGCACCGGTCTTCTCGGCTCCTCATTGGATAGATTGATAGCAGCACAGCCATTGGCTCACGCTGCTGTCAATCAAATTCTACATGGCGCGGCCGCCAGGGGGGCGGGACCGAGACATACACTCTATGTGTCTATGGACACAGAGTGTATGAGACGAGAGCGCGCCCGCAAGGTAACCCCCTCGAGAGAGAGCTTCCCGAGGGGGTTATCTATTGCGGGGGGCGCCGAGACCGCCGCCGTGGGACCCCAGAACAGGAGGATCGGGCCACTCTGTGCAAAATGAACTGCACAGTGGAGATAAGTATAACATGTTTGTTATTTAAAAAAAAAAAAAAAAAAACGAACCCTTACAACCACTTTAAATCCCCTCACAGACTTTTCTATCTCTCATAGACTCTATAATTGGGATCTCTGCCCTGAGTTCCTGGGTCTGCACAGACACTACACCCACAATGAGGGATTCCCACCATTTACTGTATTTGCTGCATTCCTGGGTCTACACACCTGCTGTGCCCATTATGAGGTGTTCGTACTATCTCTGGTCTGAGTTCCCAGTAGACATGTGCAGAACAAAAAAAAATAGTTTTGTTTTGTTTCGTTTTGATTCGTTATTTACATAAATTAGTTTAATTAAATTAGTTTCATTAGTTTAATTCATTTTTGGAATTCGTTTTCGAATCGATTCAAACTTTTCTAATTCGGATCGATTCTAAAAGTTTTCGAATTAATTTTGAATAGTTTTCGAAATGGGAAATTGGAAAGCTAGTCGAATTCGAAAAGTTTTGGAATTAGAATTTGAAAATTATTTGAATTCGAAAACTTTTCTAATTGGAATTTGAAAACTTTTCGAATTTGAAGAGTATTTGAAAACGATTTGAAAATGATTTTGAATTTCCTCCGAATTTTTTTTTTTTTTTTGTTATTTCGGATTAGTTTAAATTCGGTACTTTTCTAATTCGGTAATTCTGGTACATCCGAATTTCCAAAAAACTAAAATTAGTCAGAATTTTAATTCAGAACGAAAGGAACCGCACATGTCTGGTTCCCAGGTCTGTACACCCACTGTGCCAATTATGAGGGGTTTCCGCCATCTCTGCACTTAGTTCCCAGGTCTACACACCCACTGTGTCCATTATAAGGGGGTCCCACCATTCCTGGGCCTGCACACCTGCTGTGCCCATTTCGAAGGGTTCCCATCATCCCTGCACTGAATTCCCAGGTCTACCTCCTGCTTTACCCATTATGAGGGGTTCCCACTATCCCTGTGCTGATTTCCTTGATCTGCACACCTGCTGTGCCTATTTCGAAGGATTCCCATAATCTCTGTGCTGACTCTGGGTTCCCAGGTCTGCCTCCTGCTGTGCCCATTTTGAAGGGTTCTCAAAATTCCTGTGCTGAGTTACTAGGTCTGCAAAACTGCTGTTTCCATTTCAAAGGGTTCCCATCATCCATGTACTGAGTTTCCAGTGTCTGCACACCCACTGTACACATTTTGATTGGTTCCAATCTTCCTGGCACTGAGTTCCCAGGTCTGCATACCTGCTGTGCCCATTATGACAGGTTCCAACCATCCCAATGCTAAGTTTCAGTGTCTGCACACCTACTTTACCCATTATGAGGGATCCCCACTATCCCTGTGCTGATTTCCTTGATCTTCACACCTGTTGTGCCCATTTGGAACGGTTCCCATCATCCCTGCACAGATTTTCCAGGTCTGTACACCTGCTGTACCCGTTATGAGGAGTTCATACCAACTTTGTGCCCAGTCCATGGGTCTGCACACCTGCTGTGTCCATTTCGAAGGGTTCCCACCATCTCTGCACTACACCTACTGTTCCCATTTTGATCATCTGCCTGGCATTGAGTTCCTGGGTCTGCACACCTGTTGTACCCATTCTGACAGGTTTCCACTATTCCTGTGCTTGGTTCCCGGGTTTGAAGATGTACTGTGCCAATTATGAGGGTTTCCCACCATCCTTCTACAGAGATCATGGGTCTACACAACCTGTTCTGCCTATTATGAGGGGTTCCAACCATCCCTGCTGGATCTTTCTCTTTACATTACGGAGAATGTAACCGGTGGAGCACACAAAGGTGGGCATGAGCACACGAAATTCTCTGGTGGACAGGAACAGAGTTTGGAAATGATGGAAATAAGCACTAATGCCACGTACACACTAACAAACTTTTTGACGGACTAGGTCCGACGGTCTTTCCGACGGACTTTCGACGGAGTTCCGACAAACTTTCCGAATGAACGGACTTGGCCACACACAATCTCACAAAAGTACGTGATGACGTACGACCGGACTAGAATAAGGAACTTCGTAGCCAGTAGCCAATAGCTGCCCTTGCGTCGTTGTTTGTCTGTCGGACTAGCATACAGACGAGCGGATTTCTCGATAAGAACTGGGTCCGGCGGAAAAATTTGAAGCATGTTCTATTTCTAAAGTTTGTCAGATTTTTCGACAGCAAAAGTCCGATGGAGCCCACACACGATCGAATTCCGTCGGACCTTTGCTGTCGAAAAATCCGGTGGTGTGTACGCGGCATTAGAGTTGGGAAATAAAAGACATAGCAAAAAGCCAGGGACATACAAAGCTCCAGCTACAACTAAGATATCACATTTAAGTGGACAGGCTCTTCAGGGTTAAATTAGGGTATATTTTTTGGTTGTATTTGGGTGGCAAAAAAAAACGAAGCTACCAAGTCATTGGAAATTAATGTACAGCCTTTCCAGGTGGAAGTATTACTGGGTGGAAAGGGTTGGAGATTTCCAAAATGAAAGTGACGGTTACTCATCTATCTCATATACAAATGATGCTTAGTGGAGCGCTATGAAGCTCCCACCATGTCTACATACAGGCCATGGGCCGGAGCCGAGATAAAGAATTGTGCTGTTACAGAGATCCCGCTTCAGACAGTTCTCACATCACGAGATTGTGGCTTTGTAGATAATAACAATATCTTGTGATAAGATGAACTCTCTTCTCTCGTTTTTTTTATCTCTCTTCTGTATTGAAGAGATAAAACCAGGAGAGTCACTACCTGATCTGTTGTAGAAGCCTCATAGAGCCATAAATATCCCACCAACATAGGCAATAGACGGTTCCCATAGATTACCATGACGCCTCTGGTGAAATTATTAGGGAGTTGTACAAGTCAGAGGTGCCCGGGGCCCCCATGTGTTGAGGCCTAAGTTGACAGCTAGCTGGCTCTTGTTTTAAGACCCAATGTTGAGCTGTCTCCTTAAATAAATTGCTAAAATTTGCAAAAAACAAACCTGCACCACCAAGTGTACACACAGGGGGAACCAAAATAGAGCCACAAGAAAAAGTACCCCTGCACCCAAAATTGTATAAAAAAAAATTAAAAATAACTTTAATATAAATACATGACAGTGAACAATTGTACAATGTCCCACAAATATAACCAACAAAATAAAAAAATATATAAAACTCCTCCCTCCCCCAAAAAATAACTTCATTATAAATGACATAACACCATGGGGTCTATTTATAAAGCAGAGAATGTGACTTCCACCAAACATTTTCTGGTGAAGTGTCAATCATCGGCATTTTAAAACATGTGGACATAGAAGGTTCTCCACCAGTGAATGTTTGGATAGAAGTCCTATTCTGTACTTTAAAAGTCCTATAAAATTGTACAAAATCCCAAAAATCGATGAAAAAAAAAAAAATCCCTCCCAAAAATAGCTTTATTATAAATTGCACAACATTATACAGTAGTAAATCACCCCATTATTATAACTCACAAATAAAAAAAAAAAAGACTTATTAAGCATACTAGCCCTTCTAAAAAATAAAAAATAAACTTTACTATAAATTACAAGACACTATACAAACTGTGCAAAATCTCACAAATATAACCCACTGATGAATACAAAATAAAAACAAACCCTCCAAAAAAAATGTCATTCTAAATTACACAACACTCTACAATCGTACAACACCCCACAGATTAAAAAAAAAAAAAATGAAAAACATACAACCTCTCCCCCCCCAAAAAAATACTTTATATAAAGCTATAAGTTATAACTGGCATTACACTACACAGTTATGCAGCATACCACAAATATAACTCACAGAGAAAAAAAAATCATTGAAAAACATACAACCCCCCCAAAAAAAAAACTTTATTCTAAATTACACAACACTATACAATCGTACAAAACCCCACAAATATAACCCACAGATTTAATAAAAATAGAAAAAACATACAACCTCTCCCCCTAAAAAATAACTTTATTCTAAATTACACAACACTATACAACTGTACAACACCCCACAAATATAACTCACAGATTAAAAGAAAAGACATTTTTTTTTAAAAACATACAACCTCACCCCCAAAAATAACTTTAATATAAATTACACAAAACTATACAATTGTACAACATCTCGCAAATATAACTGATAGCTAAAAAAAAAAAAAAATACAACCCCCCCCCCCCCCCCAAGAAATAACTTTATTATGAATTACATGACATTATACAAATATAACTTACAAATTAAAAAAAAAAAAAAAAAAAAACTTTTATAAATATACAACTCCTCCCCCCAAAAAGTAAGTTTATTATAAATTACATAACACTACATTTATAACACCCCACACATAAAACCCACATATTAAAAAAAAAAACATTAAAAACGTATACATATAACCCCTTCCCCCCAGCTTTATTGTAAATTACATGACACCATGCTGTCTATTTCTAAAGCAGAGAATGTGACTTCCACCCGTCATTCACTGGTGGAGTGTCAATCACTGGAATTTAAAGCATAAGAGCCTGGAAGATTCTCCACCGAATGAATGTTGGATGAAAGTCACATTATGTGCTTCATACATAGACCCCTATGCAACTGTACAACACCTCACAAATATAACCTATTAATTAAAAACATTTTAAAAAATATACAATTTCTCAATTTTTTTTATTTATACCTAATTATACTGTAAATGATAATTTTACTAATTATACTGTAAACGCTATACAATTTCACCACATAATGTAAATCACAAATTAAGAAAAACACTTTAAAAAATACACAACCCCCCCCCCCTCCAAAAAGATAACTTTATTATAAATTACTTATTAGAAAGGAAGAAGTGGCTTGGAGAAGCCACCAAGAATCTTCAGCGTTACAGTAGAATGTGACTACTACTGTCATGACTTAAAAATTTAAGAGATAAGACTATCTTAATGCGTACTGTTTATTTACAACAACACTTTATAAAAAAAAAAATACAGGCCTGACGAAGGGGCCCTGCATGGCTCCCAATGTTGCCGTATGAGTACCGTGTGACCATGTAGATAAAGCTTTGGATCCTACGGAGGAATCCTTGGTGTGCTGATGACATTTCTACACTTTGATTGCCTATGGTTTTCAAGCCAGTGGTCATTACAGCACCCAGCACTACTACAGCCATTTTCAGGAACGTGTGCATGGAGAATATTATGTTTGGAATTACTAAAACCAGTGCATTGGGGGCCAATTTCACCTACATTGGTGGTCAGTAGGAATGATGGACCCCTTAGCCCCCGTACACACAATCGAAAATTCCGACCACAAAATCGGTCTGATCTTTTCCGACGGATTTTGTCCGACACTGGTGTTGCATACACACGGTCAGACAAAGTTGTCTGAAAATTCGATCATTCTGAATGTGGTGACGTTTGTTGCGTACAACAGAACTACGTAGAGGCTAGTAGCCAATAGCTTTGGTCTCGTAATTTGATCTGAACATGCGTGGCACTTTGTCCGTCGGAATTCTCGGCACACGATCGGAAAAAGTCCGATCGGATTTTGTTGTCGGAAAATTTGAGAGCGGGATCTCAAATTTTTTCTTATCGAAAGAGCCCACACACGTGCGGATTTTACGACGACATGGTCTGATCGCCCATTTTCCGTTGGAATTTCCGACCGCGCGTACGAGGGCTTACAGTGGTGGTCCAAATGCTACCACTACAGACAGCTAGAATGATTATTAAGATCATGCTGTTGGTTTTGTCAAGTGATGTTGGTCCCGGGATCTATGCAGATGCCATCAAATGGGAGGTCAGCCAGCCACAGCTCAACCCAGCCTTTCTCAACCTTTCCAACACAGAGGAACCCTTGAAATAACTTTAATGGGCTCAGGAAACCCCTGCTAAAAATGATTATATCTACAACTCATGATACATTAGTGTGATGGTCAGTGGGAATAATGCTCCTTGCACGTGTGGTCATTGGGAAGAATTACCCCCTTACAGATAGCTAAAAAGATCAATGCTGTCAAGGAACCACTAGAAATCTCTCCAGGAACCCTAGGGTTCCCTGGAACTCTGGTTAAGAAATCCTTAGCATTTCATATGACCCTAGTTGAGAATGGCTGCCCTATAGAAAAACAGTATATATTAGTATACTACTATATACCGTATTTATCGGCGTATAACACGCACCCCAAGTTTAGGAGGGAATTTTAAGGAAAAAAACTTTTAGGAGGGAAGTTTAAGGAAAAAAACTTACATTTAAATGCCCATCAATGCAGCCTTGTCAGTTCCACCTGCAGCCTTGTCCACCTGCAGCCTTGTCCCAGTTCCACCTGCAGCCTTGTCACAGTTCCAGCTGCAGCCTTGTCCCAGTTCCACCTGCAGCCTTGTCCAAGTTCCACCTGCAGCCTTGTCCCAGTTCCACCTGCAGCCTTGTCCCAGTTCCACCTGCAGCCTTGCCCCAGTCCTTCCTGCAGCCTTGCTCCAGTCCTTCCTGCAGCCTTGCCCCAGTTCAACTTGCAGCTATCCACCGGCAGAATAAAAAAATGGTGCCGCCGATATACAGAGCCGGATGTCCTGTGTATCTCGGCAGAGCTCGATAGTTCTCGTTGGCTTTCGGCCTTTCTCGGCAGCTCTCGGCGGCTCACGTGGGACTGCGAGATCGGCCGAGAGCGGCCGGAAACCTCAGAGAATGCCCTAAAGGCTCAGAATCGTCAGGGGATCGGCGTATAACACGCACCCACGATTTCCCCGATTTTTAGGGGGAAAAGTGCGTGTTATACGCCGATAAATACGGTAGTATAAAAGGGTATTTAGGGAGGTGGAGGTGTGGAGGATCTGGGCCAGCACAGATAGCAACTTAACACTCCCAGTAGAGGACTACATTGATATTGATGGAGGGAGGGGGAACCATGGCTGTGCTAGGGAACTGAGCCTTGTTGGAGTAGTCAAATGCCCTACACCAGTGATGGTGAACCTTGGCACTCCAGATGTTTTGGAACTACATTTCCCATGAGGCTCAACTACACTACAGAGTGCATGAGCATCATGGGAAATGTGGTTCTAAAACATCTGGGGTGCCAAGGTTCGCCATCACTGCCCTAGACAATTCAAGGGCATATTGGAAGGGAATAAAAAAAAACTTGTTTTTAGAAAGAGAAAATTTTGCAAGTAAGCGTTTAAAAAACTTTTATTTTACCTGCATTTTTTTTAAGATGGTGACAGGGTCTCCTTACAAAATCCTTTCTTAAGAATGAAATACGTATTTCCATTGGAGTAGATCAGTGTTTTTTTTTAGGACCTTCTGAAGGTTTTCCGTTTGCATTTCAGTCTAGAAGGAGAATTTTTTTCCCGCCTGTAAGTCAGAACAGGCTCGCAGCTCTTCCCTTTTTTTTTCGTTTTTTTGTTTTGGCATTCGGACAGATGGGTCGGCGCGCAAAGGACAGCTTCCAATCACCCAGGGTAACGTAAACTCGCCTCTGAAGACTCAGAGTTAAAATATGTTCTTAATAAAAATATAACATTTTATGGTCATTATGTGATACAGTCGACTTAAAAAGAGCAGAACTGCTGAGAGAGCCATTTCCAATAAAGCTCTCAGATTTCGAGACTCGGGTCAAGAGCCCGCGGAGAAAAATTAAAGAAAACACGAACTCATGCACAAATTAATTAAAGATATTTCCACTAATAAATTGGAGCAGTGTCCCCAGGCAAGACCAGCCTCTCCGCGCAAATGTGGTAATATTCAAGCTGTGGTTTCTCCATAAAAATGAGCAGTTCAAAAACGTTTACAATCAAATAGGCGGCTCAGTGTAACGGAATGAGGGGAGAGAACGGCGGTCCGCGGAAATTTCTGCAGAATTTGAAAATACTTCAAATAAATCAATGATACACAAAAGAAAAAAAAAAAAAGAGCCTGGAGGAAATCCAGAAAGTATCGCTCAATCCTCGACCTCGTGATGAAACAAATCGGAGTTCTGGAAGACGTAGGCTCTGCTCTAGTTGGCTACAGGAAAACAAAAATTAAAAACAGCTTTGGAAACTTCTTGCGTAACAGTTGATACATTGATTTTACACGGCTTGGGTACCGGTATTCTTCCAAAAAAGTCATTATACACCTGCTCTAGGTGGCTCTGAACCAACAAAGTGTACTTGTTAAGGAAACAATGTACCAAGGCACAAGACTAGCCAAAATTTCATTTTTTGGGGATAGAGTGGGGAACAGTTATCAATATAATTTACTCTAGGGGTAAAAGCAGTCCCAACCCCCCCCCCCCCCCAAGCTGCAAAGGCAGCCCGTACAGGGTATACAAATGTTGTGATAAAGTATTTCAGCAAAAAATACCCCCCCCCCCCTACCATTTAACCCATTATTGTTTCTCTTTCACTATGCAATCACAGGTTGGGGGTGGGTCTAGGATGACCTGGGCTCAGAGGAAGTGGGTTGAACAATGAGGGACATCCCTACTGCAGATCACCCTGTCACATTCAGGAGTCAGTATTGAGGGGTAAATAAGAGACTTATAGGTGGAACGAGCAGAGCGACAAAAAGAATAGCCCATAATTGTGCTGCTTCTCTTTTCACTGTGCAGTCACGGGTTGGGTGTGGGTCTAGGATAACCTGGGCTCAGAGAAAGTGGGTTGAACAATGAGGGACATCCCCACTGCGGATCGCCCTGTCACATTTAGGAGTCAGTATTGAGGGGTAAATCGAGGGGTAAATAAGAGACTGATAGGTGAAAAGAGCAGAGCGACAAAAAGAATAGCCCATGATTGTGCTGCTTCTCTTTTCACTGTGCAGTCACGGGTTGACGGTGGGTCCAGGATGACCTAGGTTTAGCCACTTTGCCCATTTTTTGTGCTGCCTCTCTTTCACTATGCAATCACAGGTTGGGTGTGGGTCTAGGATGACCTGGGCTCAGAGAAAGTGGGTTGAACAATAAGGGACATCACCACCGTGGATCGCCCTGTCACATTTAGGAGCCATTATTGAGGAGTAAATTGAGGGGTAAATTAGAGACTTATAGGAAGAAAGAAAAGTGAAAAAGAGCGTAGTCCATTATTTTGCTTCTTCTCTTTTCACTCTGCAGTCACAGATTGACGGGGGGTCCAGGTTAGGGCTCAGAGGAAGTGGGTTGAACGATGAGGGACATCCCCACTGCGGATTACCGTGTCACATTCAGGAGTCAGTATTGAGGGGTAAATAAGAGACTGATAGGTGAAAAGAGCAGAGCGACAAAAAGAATAGCCCATGATTGTGCTGCTTCTCTTTTCACTGTGCAGTCACGGGTTGACGGTGGGTCCAGGATGACCTAGGTTTAGCCACTTTGCCCATTTTTTTTTGTGGGTGCTGTGCTGCCTCTCTTTCACTATGCAATCACAGGTTGGGTGTGGGTCTAGGATGACCTGGGCTCAGAGAAAGTGGGTTGAACAATAAGGGACATCACCACCGTGGATCGCCCTGTCACATTTAGGAGCCATTATTGAGGAGTAAATTGAGGGGTAAATTAGAGACTTATAGGAAGAAAGAGCCGAGTGAAAAAGAGTGTAGTCCATTATTTTGCTGCTTCTCTTTTACTGTGCAGTCACAGATTGACGGGGGGGTCCAGGTTAGAGCTCAGAGGAAGTGGGTTGAACGATGAGGGACATCCCCACTGTGGATCACCCTTTCACATTCAGGAGTCAGTATTGGAGGGTAAATAAGAGACTGATAGGTGAAAAGAGCAGAGCGACAAAAAAAATATCCCATGATTGTGCTGCTTCTCTTTTCCCTGTGCAGTCACGGGTTGACGGTGGGTCCAGGATGACCTGGGTTTAGCCACTTTGCCAATTATTGTGCTGCCTCTCTTTCACTATGCAATCACAGGTTGGGTGTGGGTCTAGGACAGTGATAGTGAACCTAGGCACCCCAGATGTTTTGGAACTACATTTCCCATGATGCTCAACTACACTGCATTGAGCATCATGGGAAATGTAGTTCCAAAACATCTGGGGTGCCAAGGTTCGCCATCACTGGTCTAGGATGTCCTGGGCTCAGAGAAAGTGGGTTGAACAATGAAGGACATCACAACCGTGGATCACCCTGTCACATTTAGGAGCCATCATTGAGGAGTAAATTGAGGGGTAAATTAGAGACTTAGAGGAATAAAGAGTGGAGTGACAAAGAGCGTAGCCTATTATTGTGCTGCTTCTCTTTTCACTGTGCAGTCACAGTTGACGGTGGGTCAGGGATAACCTGAGCTCAGAGGAAGTGAGTTGAATGATGAGGGACATCACCACTACGGATCGCCCTGTCACATTCAGGAGCCGGTATTGAAGGGTAAATAAAAGTCTGATAGAAGGAAAGAGTGACAAAGTGAAGATAGAAGATAGAAGGAAAGAGTGACAAAGAGAATAGCCCGTGATTGTGCTCCTTCTCCTTCCACTGTGCAGTCAAAGGTTGGGGATGGGTTTCAGGATGACCTGGGCTTAGAGGAAGTGGGTAAACAATGTGGGACATCACCACCGCGGATTGCCATATCACATTCAGGAGCCAGTATTGCCTGCTGAATGAGACCCATTCAATGAAATGAGGCAGCATGGCACCTGCTCTGCAACTTTGCAATACTCACTTTTGTTGCCAGCGGTTTAGACATTAATGGCTGTGTGTTGATTTATTTTGAGGGGACAGCAAATTTACACTGTTATACAAGCTGTACACTCACTACTTTACATTGTAGCAAAGTGTCATTTCTTCAGTGTTGTCACATGAAAAGATGTGAGGGGTGTACTCACTTTTGTGAGATACTGTATATAATGTTTGGGGGTTCTAAATAATTTTCTAGCAAAAAAATGATTGTTTTTTACATGTAGGAGAGAAGTCTCAGAATTGGCCTGGGTGGCAAGGGGTTTATTACCAGACCGTATATACTCGAGTATAAGCCGAGTTTTTTCAGCACATTTTTTTGTGCTGAAATTGCCCCCCTCGGCTTATACTCGAGTCAAGCATTTTTCTCCTGCAGAAAATGACATTTTTCCAACCCGACTTTGGGGCCCCGTATCTCAGGGCCACTTGGTGCTAGGAACCCTGTGTGCAAACCCAGTGGAACTATCACTACAACATATCCAAAGATGGGGTTCCTAGCACCAAGTGGCCCCGAGATACGGGCCCCAAAGTCGGTTCGGAAAGTGTCATTCTCTGCTGCAGAAAAGTGCTTGACATTTTCCGAACCGACTTGGGGCCCCGTATCTCGGGGCCACTTAGTGCTAGGACATGTTGTAGTGCTAGTTCCACTTGGTTTGCACCCCAAATTTGGGTTCCTAGCACTAAGTGGCCCCGAGATAGGGGGCCCCAAATGGGTCAACTGTGTCCATCTGCAGCAATGTCATTTCGGGACATTTTGGGTCCAAAAACCCCAAATTTTGGCTGCAGCTAGGGGCATCTAGGAACCCTAAACTACCGAGTTTGAAGTCTGGGGGACCTATGGCTGCAAATGGGCACAGTGAGGCTGCAAATGGGCACAGTGAGGCTGCAAATGGGGCAAAGTGAGGCTGCAATGGGCAAAGTGAGGCTGCAAATGGGCACAGTGAGGCTGCAAATGGGCATTGTTGACCCTCTTTTCCACTTACAGTAGCTGCGCATTTCTCACCTTAGGCAATACGTTTTCCCAGTTTTTTGTGGTAAATTTAGGTGCCTCGGCTAATATTCGGGTCGCCTTATATTCGAGTATATACGGTAAGTAATATACAGACAATTATTATATAGTATTTTTAAGGTAATTTACTATATTTTCAAAAACTGTACCGAATCAGGTGGCTTAACAGACAAATTACTGAAGTTTAAAGTTATAACTTCCAACCAGTAATTTCACAGTAAATAGATAAATAATAAATTATGATCTTATAACATATAGCATAATAATACAGTATATAATTTAGCTTGTACCTTCTCAGCAGCAGATTCTCATTCTCCCTTTTAACTGTATGAGAAAAACAGGGGATTGTGGGTAAATCGTATACACCTAAACCTATGTTTTTTTTCTTGTAGTTAAGAGGGCTGGGCTGGAAGGGAGCATTCTAAGACACTGCAGTGAGAGGCGAGCATCCACTGCAGCATTATTATTGGACAGCTTGGGCCACCATAATGTCGCAGTCACGATAAAAATCGCAGATCGCTGCCGTTACTAGTAAGGAAAAAAATAATAATAAAAATGCCATAAAACTATCCCCTATTTTGTAGACGCTATAACTTTTGCGCAAACCAATCAATATACGCTTATTGCGATGTTTTTTTACCAAAAGTATGTAGAAGAATACGTATCGGCCTAAACTGAGAAAAAAAATTGTGCTTTTTTTTTAAAAAAAATTAGGGGATATTTATTAAAGCAAAAAGTACAAAATATTGTGTTTTTTTCAAAATCGTCGCTTTTTTTTTTGTTTATAGCGCAAAAAACAAAAAACGCAGCGGTGATCAAATACCACCAAAAGAAAGCTCTATTTGTGGGGAAAAAAGGACGTAAATTTTGTTTGGGTACAACGTCGCACGACCGCGCAATTGTCAGTTAAAGCGACGCAGTGCCGTATCACAAAAAAAGCTCTGGTCATTGAGCAGCCAAATCTCCGGGCTGAAGTGGTTAAAGCCCAACTCTAGGCTGAGATAAAAGACTCAAATTAATGCAGCTCTGTGATCATTATTACACCCATAATTTTATTGTTTTAAAAGCAAGCAGTGTAAAACCTAAATGTGCCCTTTCTTTTGCAGTCTTTATACAGCAGAGCTCAGGGTGTGAGAAGAAAAAGCAGCACAAGGAGCCAATCGGTTTAAAAAAAAAAAAACATGCTGATTGGGGTTCCTAGCACCAAGTGGCCCCGAGATACAGGCCCCAAAGTCGGTTCGGAAAGTGTCATTCTCTGCTGCAGAAAAGTGCTTGACATTTTCCAAACAAAGTGACGGAGAGATGAGCTGAGCATTGTGCTGCTTCTTCTTTCACTTTCCAGGTTGGGGCTAATCCGGGATGACCTGGGCTCGGAGGAATCAGGGGTTAAATGATGCTGGCCTTCAAACTGAGGACATCTAGTGGCATAAAAAATGACTGCGAGGAATAGTTTTTTTTGTGTTGTTATTTTTGGCGGGATTTCCGCTATAGTCTGTGCATATCTGCCGCTTCCACTTATCTAAATCCAACAGAATTGTGTGTTAACCGTCACAAGGCTAATTCTAGATTTCTGTTTTTAGCGATTCTCTGATACAACTGCCGTCAGTTCTGGAACTCACAGTCCTATAAAAAAAAAAAACACAATGAAGAACTATTACAGTGGTACATCTATGTGATATTTTTAGCTGCAAACGGAGCTGTAAAAAAAAAAAAAAAGACAACCCCCCCCCCCCCCGGCTATGATGCAGTGCGTCAGCGGAGGGTTTACACAGAGGTGACCAGACATTCGCCTCCAACTCTGGAAGATTTTAAAACACAACAAAAATAGAACCAAAAAAGAAAAAAAGAGGAAAAAACGCCAGAGAAAGCGAAAAGTCCCAAGTGCTGGAATACTGTCCATTTTCCACGCCTTCATATACAACCAACGAATGGCGCCCATAATTCTCCAAAAGTAACGCAAAAACATATGACAATGTGCAACATCAAACTTATGCCCCGTACACACGTCGGAATTTCCGACGGAAAATGTCCTATCAGACCATGTTGTCGGAAAATCCGACCGTGTGTGGGCTCCATCGGACTTTTTCCGTCGGAAATTCCGACAGAAAAAATTTGAGATCCTGCTCTCAAATTTTCCGACAACAAAGTCCGATCGGCATTTTTCCGATCGTGTGTAGCGAATTCCGACGGACAAAGTGCCACGCATGCTCAGATCACATTACAAGACCAAAGCTATTGGCTACTAGCCTCTACGTCGTCCCGTCGTACGCAACGAACGTCACCACGTTCAGGATGATCGGATTTTCCGTCAACTTTGTCTGACCGTGTGTATGCAACACCAGTGTCGGACTAAATCCGTCAGAAAAAAATCCGACGGATTTTGTGGTCAGAATTTCCGACCGTGTGTACGGGGCATTAGAGATGCACCGAAATCTCGGAGGCTGAAAATGGTGTTATCGGCATTCTGCCGATTGAGAAAAAGATGCCGATAATGGCACTAAAGCGGCACGCGATTTTACCGAGATTTTACTATGCTTACTATGTGTGTTTTTCATAGGTCATGTGACTCAAAATTCGCAACAAAAATTTTACATTTTTTTTTTCTTTTTTCATATATTGGGTATGTATAAATGTAGGCCCGGTCAGCCACAGCCTTTATGTTAATTCGGGCTTGGGGCCTTATTTGGGGCTCCATTCTTGAATTACTACTTTTTAGACATGTGCAATTCGTTTAGTTACGAATTTGTTTTCCGTTCAAATTCGTTATATTCGTTCATTCGTTATCGTACGAATGAACGAATGGTTTACTAAAAACTCTAACGAATAACGAACTATCGAAAAGAACGAATATGAAAAACCACGAAAATACGAAATAATTAAATTAGAAACAACGAAACTACGAAAGAATGAAAATCCGAAAAACGAAAACAGAAACAACGAAAATGCCGAACAAAGATTCAAAAATAACGAAAATCAAAATGAACGGAAAAAATCGAAATTACGAATATTCGGAAAAAGGAAATCAAAACAACGAAAATACGAAATAACGAAAATTCTGCTGATCGAGAATTCGAAAGAACGAATATTAGTTCTGATTCTGAAATATTCCATCCAGAGTCCAGATAGGGTGTGGTTGGGTCGGAGGCTCTGTGTTTTAGTGGATTTTTTAGTTAAGTTCTGACTTGTGAGAGAGAAATTCTTTGTTTCTTAAACATGTAAATAGCACACACATTACGTAAAATTATGAATTATGCTCCGATTACGAATCTACGAAAACAATGTTACGAAAGTACGAATAAATCAATCTTACGAAAGTACGAATGTAACTAAATCTACGAAAATACGATTTTCAAATCAACGAAAATTAGATTAACGGAAATACGAATCTTTTTAAATCAACGAAAATAAAGCTCTTCCGAAAATACGAATGCGTCCGAATACGAAATCTAACGAAAATACGAAAATATGAATTTCGAATAAACGAAAATTAGACTAACGGAAAAACGAATCAACGAAAAAATAACTCTTTACGAAAATACGAACGAGTCCGAATACGAACACCGACGACTTACGAAATTACGAATCGTTACGAATCAACGGAAACGAACAGAAACGAAACAAAACTAAACAATTTATACATATACACAAAGACATTTTAATTACATGCATATCAAAAAACATATCTTAAACATACATCGTTTAGTTTTTCATCCGATTATACATACGGAAAAAAAAAAAAAGAACAAATGATAAATAAAAAAAAATGTAAAATAAAAAAAAATAAATAAATAAATAAATAAATAAAAATAAAAATTTTATGAAACAGCGTATATAGTAAAAAAAAAAAAAAAAGAATAAAAAAAAAAGGGAGAAAAAAAAGAAGGGGGGTTATGCTCCCTCTCCACCACACCTCTTTCAACATTTGTGCTATTGATGCCTTCTTGCTGCGTTTTCAATGCATTTCAATGGGGAGGTGTGTCTTTGTTGCGTTTTTTTTTTTTTTACCACTTAAGCCCCAGACCATTTGGCTGGCCAAAGACCAGAGCACTTTTTGCGATTCGGCACTGCGCCGCTTTAACTGACAATTGCGCGGTCGTGCGGCGTGGCTCCCAAACAAAATTGACGTCCTTTTTTTCCCACAAATAGAGCTTTCTTTTGTGGTATTTGATCGCCCCTGCGGTTTTATTTTTTGCTCTATAAACAAAAATAGAGCGACAATTTTGAAAAAAACTCATTATTTTTTTACTTTTTGCTATAATAAATACCCCCCAAAAATATATAAAAAAACAATTGTTTTCCTCAGTTTAGGCCGATACGTATTCTTCTACATATTTTTGTTAAAAAAAAAATTGCAATAAGCGTTTATTGTTTGGTTTGCGCAAAAGTTATAGCGTCTACAAAATGCAGCAAGCAAGATTTTTAACACCACGATGGACGAGTGTGAAGACATACATAGAATTTCACCACTTCCCGCCTAAGGTTCGTCATATGACGTCCTTGACTTTGTGCGGGATATCTGAGTGACGGTGCAGCTACAGGCATCATTCAGATATCATCTTTTTCATCCGGCAATTTCCGATACACCATAAGAACGATCATAGCAGCTGTTCCACCGCTTGATCGTTCTTACGAGCGGTGAGAGGGGACGCCCCCCCTCCCGCCGCCCTTCTGTGCTTCTACCGACTTACCACTTCCATCGGTGAGTCTGAGAACGGATCCGCCGGCCCCCGGATGGTGACCATAGAGATTTTCCGGCAGACCAGATGGTCGCGGGAGTCTCTATGATCGTTCGGAGGCCGGGCGCTATGTTATGACGTCACGTCCGGCCTCTGCATTCAAACAAATGGCGCCGCCTCGGCTGGGAAGCCGAGATCTTTTTTTTATTTATTTCAGGCTTCCCAGCCTAGAGGTGAGATGTGGGGTCTTATTACCCCCATATCTCACTGTAAAGAGGACCGATCGTGCCATATTCCTATTACAAGGGATGTTTACATTCCTTGTAATAGGAATAAAAGTGATCAAATTTTTTATTTATTTTTTAAAGTGTCAAACTAAAAAAAGAAATGTAAAATTAACAATAAAAAAAATACATTTTTTTTAAAGCGCCCCTGTCCCCATGTGCTCGCACACAGAAGCAAACGGTGTTCAAACCACACATGTGAGGTATCGCCGCGAACGTTAGAGTGACAGCAATAATTCTAACCCTAGACCTCCTCTGTAACTCAAAACATGTAACCAGTAAAGCGTCGCCTATGGGGATTTTTAAGTACCAAAGTTTGGCGCCATTCCACGAGTGTGTGCAATTTTGAAGCATGACAAGTTAAATATCTATTTACTTGGTGTAACATAATCTTTCACATTATGTTATAAAAAACGGGCTAACTTAAATTATTTTATTTTTTTTAACCACTTCAGCCCCGGACCATTTGGCAGCCAAAGGACCAGAGGTCTTTTTTCAATTTCGCACTGCACTACTTTAACTGGTAATTGCGCGGTCATGCAATTTTGTAACCAAACGAAATTTGCGTCCTCCTTTTCTTCCCACAAATAGAGCTTTCTTTTGATGGTATTTGATTGCCTCTGTGATTTTTATTTTTTGAGATATAAACGGAAAAAGAGCGAAAATTTTGAAAAAAAAAAGATTTTCTACTTTTTGTTATAAAAAAAATCTAATAAACTCAATTTTAGTCAAACATTTGGGCCAAAATGTATTCAGCCACATGTCTTTAGTAAAAAAAATGCCAATAAGCGTATATTTATTGGTTGCGCAAAAGTTATAGCGTCTACAAACTAGAGTACATTTTCTGGAATTTACACCGCTTTTAATTTATGACTGCCTATTTCATTTCTTGAGGTGCTAAAAATGGCAGAGAAGTACAAAACCCCCCCAAATGACCCCATTTTGGAAAGTAGACACCCCAAGCTATTTGCTGAGAGGCATGTTGAGCCCATTGAATATTTTTTTTTTTAGTCCCAAGTGATTGAATAAAGACAAAAATAAAAAAGATTTTTTTTTTTTTCAAAAAGTTGTCACTAAATGATATATTGCTCACACATGCCATAGTTATATTTGGAATTGCACCCCAAAATACATTTTGCTGCTTCTCCAGAGTATGGGGATACCACATGTGTGGGACTTTTTGGGATCCTAGCCGCGTACGGGGCCCCGAAACCCAGCACCGCCTTCAGGATTTCTAAGGGTGCAAATTTTTGATTTCACTCCTCACTACCTATCACCGTTTCGAAGGCCATAAAATGCCAAAATAGCACAAAACCCCCCAAATGACCCCATTTTGGAAAGTAGACACCCCAAGCTATTTGTTGAGAGGCATGGTGAGTATTTTACAGCTCTCATTTGTTTTTTGAAAATGAAGAAAGTAAAGAAAAAAAAAAAAATTTTTTCTTTTTTTCAATTTTCAAAACTTTGTGACAAAAAGCGACATCTGCAAAATACTCACAATACCTCTCAGCAAATAGCTTGGGGGTGTCTACTTTCCAAAAATGGGGTCATTTTGGGGGGTTTTATGCCATCTGGGTATTCCATGGCCTCCGAAACTGTGATTGGCAGTGAGAAGTCAAATAAAAAAATTACACCCTTAGAAAGCCTGAAGGCGGTGATTGGTTTTTGGGGTTCCGTACGCAGCTAGGCTCCCAAAAAGTCCCACACATGTGGTCTCCCCGTACTCAGGAGAAGCAACAGAATGTATTTTGGGGTGTATTTCCACATATGCCCATGACATGTTTGAGCAATATATCATTTAGTGACAACTTTTTGTAAAAAAAATATATATATTTTTTTTTTTTCATTATTCAATCTCTTGGGACAAAAAAAAAAATATTTAATGGGCTCAACATTGCTCTCATCAAATAGCTTGGGGTGTCTAATTTCCAAAATGGGGTCATTTGGGGGGGGTTGAACTGTCCTGGCATTTTATGCACAACATTTAGAAGCCTATGTCACACGTCACCCACTCTTCTAACCACTTGTAGACAAAGCCCTTTCTGACACTTTTTGTTACATGAAAACATATTTTTTTTTGCAAGAAAATTACTTGAACCCCCAAACACTATATATATTGTTAAAGCAAAGGCCCTACAGATTAAAATGGTGGGTGTTGCATTTTTTTTTTCCACACAGTATTTGCGCAGCGATTTTTCAAACGCATTTTTTGTGGAAAAAATACACTTTTTTTTATTTTAATGCACTAAAAAACACACTATATTGCTCAAATTTTTGATGAAATAAAAAATATGATCTAGGCCGAGTACATGGATACCAAACACGACATGCTTTAAAATTGCGCACAAACACGCAGTGGCGACAAACTACATACATTTTTAAAAGCCTTTAAAAGCCTTTACATGATACCACATTAGATTCACGGAGGAGGTCTACTGCTAAAATTACTGCCCTCCATCTGACCTTCGCGGTGATACCTCACATGCATGGTGCAATTGCTGTTTACATATGACGCCAGACCAACGCTTGTGTACGCCTTTGCGCAAGAGAAGGGGGGGCAGGGGTGCTTTTTTTTTTTTTTTTTTGTTTTTTTTTTATTTATTTAGCTTTTTTATTTTATTTTTAAACTGTTCCTTCCATTTTTTTCTTTGTTATGATTTTTATTGTTATCTCAGGGAATGTAAATATCCCCTATGATAGCAATAGGCAGTGACAGGTACTCTTTTTTTTGAAAAAATTGGGGTCTATTAGACCCTAGATCTTTCCTCTGCCCTCAAAGCATCTGACCACACCAAGATTGGTGTGATAAAATGCTTTCCCAATTTCCCAATGGCGCGGTTTATATCCGGGAGGGGGGACATTCCCTCCCACTGCTTGTAAAAGCAGTCTAGAGGCTAATTACCCGCTAGAATTGCTTTTACATGAAAGCCGATCACTGGCTGAAAAGAATGATACCAAGATGATACCTAAACCTGCAGGCATCATTCTGGTAATATATATATTATGTATAGACAGTATGTATGCAGTATATACTGTGTATGTATGTATGTATGTATATATATATAATATACAGAGAGAGAGAATATATGTATACAGTATATAATGTGTGCATATATGTACAGTATACAGTGTATGTGTGTGTGTATATTTATATATATTGAGAGAGAGAATATATGTATACAGTATATAGTGTGTGTGTGTGTGTGTATATGTGTATATATATATATATATATATATATATATATATATATATAGAAATACACACACATACACTGTATATATTGTATACTGTACATATCTACACACATTATATACTGTATACATATATTCTCTCTCTGTATATTTTATATATATATATATATATATATATATATATATATATATACAGTGGTGTGAAAAAGTGTTTGCCCCCTTCCTCATTTCCTGTTCCTTTCCATGTTTGTCACACTTAAGTGTTTCGGAACATCAAACCAATTTAAACAATAGTCAAGGACAACACAAGTAAACACAAAATGCAATTTGTAAATGAAGGTGTTTATTATTAAAGGTGAAAAAAAATCCAAACCATCATGGCCCTGTGTGAAAAAGTGATTGCCCCCCTTGTTAAAACATACTATAACTGTGGTTGTCCACACCTGAGTTCAATTTCTCTAGCCACACCCAGGCCTGATTATTGCCACACCTGTTCACAATCAAGGCATCACTTAAATAGGAGCTGCTTGACACAGTAAGGTCCACCAGAAGATCCTTAAAAGCTACACATCATGCCGAGACCCAAAGAAATTCAGGAACAATTGAGAAAGAAAGTAATTGAGATCTATCAGTCTGGAAAGGGTTATAAAGCCCTTTCCAAAGCTTTGGGAATCCAGCGAACCACAGTGAGAGCCATTATCCACAAATGGCGAAGACATGGAACAGTGGTGAACCTTCCCAGGAGTGGCCGGCCGCCCAAAATTACCCCAAGAGCGCAGCGACGACTCATCCAAGAGGTCACAAAAGACCCCACAACAACGTCCAAGGAACTGCAGGCCTCACTTGCCTCAGTTAAGGTCAGCGTTCATGCCTCCACCATCAGGAAAAGACTGGGCAAAAATGGCCTGCATGGCAGAGTTCCAAGGAGAAAACCACTGCTGAGCAAAAAGAACATCAAAGCTCGTCTCAATTTCTCCACAACACATCTTGATGATCCCCAAGACTTTTGGGACAACATTCTGTGGACCGATGAGACAAAAGTGGAACTCTTTGGAAGGTGTGTGTCCAAGTATATCTGGCGTAGAAGGAACACTGCATTTCAGAAAAAGAACATTATACCAACAGTAAAATATGGTGGTGGTAGTGTGATGGTCTGGGGCTGTTTTGCTGCTTCAGGACCTGGAAGACTTGCCGTGATAAAAGGAACTATGAATTCTGCTGTCTACCAAGAGATCCTGAAGGAGAATGTCCGACCATCTGTCCGTGTACTCAAGCTGAAACGAACTTGGGTTCTGCAGCAGGACAATGATCCTAAACACACCAGCAAGTCCACCACCGAATGGCTGAAGAAAAACAAAATGAAGACTTTGGAGTGGCCTAGCCAAAGTCCTGACCTGAATCCTATTGAGATGTTGTGGTATGACTTTAAAAAGGCCGTTCATGCTCGAAAACCCTCTAATGTAACTGAATTAGGACAATTCTGCAAAGATGAGTGGGCCAAAATTCCTCCAGGACGCTGTAAAAGCCTCATTGCACGTTATCGCAAACGCTTGGTTGCAGTTGTTGCTGCTAAGGGTGGCCCAACCAGTTATTAGGTTTAGGGGGCAATCACTTTTTCACACAGGGCCATGATGGTTTGGATTTTTTTTCACCTTTTAATAATAAACACCTTCATTTACAAATTGCATTTTGTGTTTACTTGTGTTGTCCTTGACTATTGTTTAAATTGGTTTGATGTTCCGAAACACTTAAGTGTGACAAACATGCAAAGGAACAGGAAATGAGGAAGGGGGCAAACACTTTTTCACACCACTGTATATATAAATAATAAAAAAACTTTAAAAAAAATTCTGGTCAATAAAAAAAGATATATACTGTGTATATGTGTATACAGTATACAACATGTATGTGTGTAGTGGCAACCATTGGATATTATATGTATGTGCGTATATATAAATATAAATATAAAAAAAATATATATATATTTTTTTTTTTTCATATATACACTATGTGTGTAGTGTGTATGTACAGTATATGTGTGTGTCCATATTTAAAATGTGTGGATCAATTTAAAGAACAAATAAATATTATATATTTAAAATTTGTGGTCAATAAAATAAATTAAAAAATATTTTATATATATATATATATATATATATATATATATATATATATATATATATATATATATATATATATATATATATATATATATATAAATCTTTTTTTTTTTTTTTTTCATTTTGTCCTGGGTCCTGGCTCTCCAATATGTTGCATTTGTCCGCTGTCATCTGATCATCTTAAATAAAACTTTTTGGAGGTTATTTAAAGATTCTTAATGTGTCGGCAATATGTGCGTTGTTCTATCATAACAGTAACAAAGATTGAGAGCGCTACCACCCTGTAATCCTGTAATCCATGCCCCGTGTTGACGTCGCGCCAGCTGATCAGCATATCAGTTGGAGTGACGTTGCGAACTGCGCATGCGCACACCCAACGGGAGGCATTTTTCGACAGAACACTGGCGCTCTCGACTGTCTTCCTTCCATCGTGTTGCCAGCTGGTAGCTCCTGCGGCACCCTGGTACTTCTCAGCCTACTACAAGAACATGTGCAACATGTCCTTGTTCTCTGCTCATTTCACTTGAATAGGTTGTGTTCTGTGGGTGGTACTGCCCACAAAATGCAGGGGGGGGGGTATAAAAACTTTCTGTGCCATGTGTTGTTGGCACCCCCACGATTTGAGGTTCGAGAAAGAAGGTTTAATCTTAGTTTATGGAAAGGGTTCTTTACTGTTAGAGCAGTAAAAATGTGGAACTCCTTCCCACTTGGTCCTGGCTAGGGGATGTTCAGCATCTCTAGCCCTGACTGTCCCTGGATCACTCCTTTTATTGATTGGATTTAAGGTGATATTAAAGCTTTGTTTCAAAAAAAAAAAAAAAAAAAAACAGAAACATGTCCTACCTGCTCTGAACAGTTGGTTTTGCACAGAGCAGCCCCGATCCTCCTCTTCTTGGGTCCCTTGCCGGCACTCCTGGCCTCTCCCCTTTGACCAGTGCCCCCAATGGCAAGCCGCTTGCTATAGGGGGCACTGGTGTGTGCTCATTTCGGAGCCAGCTCTATGCATCCATAAGAGACATAGAGCCGTGGTTCGACTCCGCCCCCTGCTCTCTCCTCATTGGCTTACTGGCTGTGATTGACAGCAGTGGAAAGCAATGGCTCCCGCTGATGTGTCTCAGCCAGTGAGGAGGACAGCTGAAGGCTCTTGTGCACATCGATGGATCGGGATGGGGCTTAGCATCATAAGGCAGCACAGCCAGCCCTCCTGTACTGGGCCCGGGCCTCATCATTTCAAAAAGGGGGGGGCCTCGGGAACCTGCCGAGCAGAAGGGCCAGCAGTATTGCCTTATTGCTGACACTTGTGACTCTTGTGCAGTGCTGCCGCCTTATACTTTTCTTTTCTCCCTCCATATATGTTTCAGGGGGATTGGTTCTAGTATTTGCGCTCCCTGCTGTCTGGGACCCGTGTGCCCCTTTCCCCGCAGTGCTGCTGGTTTCACTCCTCTCCAGCTGGCAGCTGCTGAGGGCACACAGGAGGGTTATTTCAGGATGGTGAGCGGGTTCACCATCCTGAATGAGCACAGTGAGCGATCAATAGTGACCTCTCACTGTGGGGGTGCAGATATTGCCTTTGCCACTATTCACTTGAATGGGTCTGGTTTGACAGGGGTATTTTCTTCCATGGCTGCATGCAAATACAGCTTGCTTAGCAATGTCTACTCCTCCAGACTGACATCTACCAATAAAGGCATTTTGGTATTTGCATAACTCCTCCCAGCTCCTGAGAGGAGGACTCTTGAGAGGAGGACTCTTGAGAGGAGGACTCTTGAGAGGAGGACTCTTGAGAGGAGGACTCTTGAGAAGTGAGCTCTTGAGAGGGGGGCTCTTGGGAAGTAGGCTCTTGAGAGGAGTGCTTTTAAGAGGAGAGCTCTTGAGAGGAGAGCTCTTGAGAGGGGGGCTCTTGAGAGGAGGGCTCTTGAGAGGAGGGCTCTTGAGAGGAGGGCTCTTGAGAGGAGGGCTCTTGAGAGGTGGGCTCTTGAGAGGTGGGCTCTTGAGAGGGAGGCTCCTATGAATGGGGGCTCCTATGAATGGGGGCTCTTGAGAATGGGGGCTCTTGAGAATGGGGGCTCTTGAGAGGGGGGGCTCTTGAGAATGGGGGCTCTTGAGAAGGGGGCCTCTTGGGAAGTAGGCTCTTGAGAAGTGAGCTCTTGAGAGGGGGGCTCTTGGGAAGTAGGCTCTTAAGAAGGGGGGCTCTTGAGAAGGGGGGCTCTTGAGAGGTGAGCTCTTGAGAGGAGGGCTCTTGAGAGGAGGGCTCTTGAGAGGGGGGCTCTTGAGAGGGGGGCTCTTGAGAGGGGGGCTCTTGACTGTCCTTGGCTCACGCCTTATGTTCATTGGATTTCAGCTTTTTCAATCATGAAGGTTTAATATCACATGTGGGTGTTGGCTTGCAAACGCAGCCTGCCTAAGAACACCCACTTCTCCAGACTGTCATCCACCCATCAAGGTGGGTTAATATTTGCATAACTCCTCCCAAGAGTCAGCCCACTCCTTGTATAAGGACTGAGGGCTTTGGAGAGGAGTACTGAGGCCGGGTGCTGTGATGTTTTCAGGAAGCTATGGGCAGCCCCCTGCCAGCCCCTCCCACCAGCCATGATCCATCTGCATTGCATAGAGAAGCTCAGAGGGTTTGAAACGAGTTTTGTAATTAAAATGAAAATGTTATTTTCAAAACGTTTATTGGCATGTTGATGAGGGGGAGCGTGGAACCAAGAATATAAGCAAAATGAACTTCAGTTTTATTATGTATGTTATTCGTAATGTATATTTAATGCACAACAACAATCTCAAAGTCATTGGGGTTAATTTACTAAAACTGGAGAGTGAAAAATCTAGTGCAGCTATACATAGCAGCCAATCAGCTTCTAACTTCAGCTTGTTCAATAAAATTCCCCTTTAAGACCATTGGGCGAAAGTGACGTTTGACGTCACTTCTGTCATCCAATGTTATGGAGCCGAGTGGGGGGCCATCTTTCCCTCACATAGCTCCATGCTATTGAGGGGAAAGGATCGGATCATCTCCTCTAATACCGACGGCTCCGGTAAGCGGCGGAGACGACCGTAACGCGGCGGAAGGGGGGCAGGTAACTTATAAAGCTTGTCTGCGCATTCAGAAAAAAGAGGGGCGGAGAGTTACACTCTGCAGAGCTCAGTAAGGAGAGTTCTGCAAGCTGATTGGAGGGAAGGGACACACCCCCTTCACACAGGAACAGAACTGAGGTTGTCAATCAGCTTAAGCTCCCTCCCCTGTCACCTTTATTTGCTTGGTGTCAGGAAAACTTGTTAAAAGTGATTCATGCTGATAGCAGAGGAATGAAGCAGTGGACAGAAATGACACTTGGTGCTCTGGTTTGAGACAAGTACACACTATAGAGGGATATGCTTTAATATTTCATGTCTGAGGTTTACAACCACTTGCCGACCAGCCGCCATCATTATACGGCGGCAGATCGGCTCTTTCCCACGAATTCCAGTACCTGTACGTCAGAGCCATAGCAGGGGCGCATGCCTGCTGCACGGCGGGGGACCCGATGCACGTGGCTGTCGGCCGCGATGCCAGACACGAGAGCCAGAACTGGGATCTGTATATGTAAACACACAAATCCTCCTCCTGAAAGGGGGAGGAGAGACAGATCTGCTGTTCCTAGTAATTAGGAACAGTGATCTGTCTCCTCCAGTCAGTCCCATCCCCCCACAGTTAGAAACACTCACCAGGGAACACATTTAACTCCTTGATCGCCCCCTGGTGTTAACCCCTTTCCTGCCAGTGACATTTACACAGTAATCAGTGCATTTTTATAGCACTGATTGCTGTATAAATATCACTAGCCCCAAAAAAGTATCAAAAGTGTCCGATCTGTCCGCCGCAATATCGCAATCCAGCTAAATATCGCAGATCGCCTCCATTACTAGTAAAATAATAATAAAAATGCCATAAATCTATCCCTATTTTGTAGACGCTATAACTTTTGCGCAAACTAAGCAATATACTTGCAATTTTGTAGAAGAATATATATTGGCCTAAACTGATGAAGAAATTTGGTATTTTTATTATTTATTTTTTTTGGGATATTTATTCTATCAAAAATTTAAAAATATTATTATTGCTTTTTTATTTTTTAAATTGAGGCTTTTTTTTGTTTATAGTGCAAAAAAATAAAAACCACAGAGGTGATCAAATACCGCCAAAAGAAAGCTCTATTTGTGGGAAAAAAATTAGCCTGACAGGGGGGTCTGTGCCGATTGATTATCAGTGCAGCCCCCACCCAGGATCACTGGGATGGCCACCACTAATGACCACCAGGTATGCCACCCATGGCCACCAGGGATACCAATGTGCCACATATGCCAATCAGTGCCCATCAGCAATACCTGCCAGTGTCTCCATAGCAGTGATGTCCATCAGTGCCACTCATCAGTGTTCATCAGTGCCCATTAGGCCACTTTCACACTGGGGCGGTTTTCAGGCGGTACAGCGCTAAAAATAGCGCCTGTACACCGCCTGAAAAAAGCCGGCCCCATTCACTCCAGTGTGAAAGCCGACGGGCTATCACACTGGAGCGGTGCGCTAGCAGGACGGTAAAAAAAGTCCTGCTAGCAGCATCTTTGGAGCGGTATAGGAGCGGTGTATTCATCACTCCTATACCGCTCCTACCCATTGATTTCAATGGGACACCGCGGTAATACCATGGTAATTTCAATGGGAAATGGGTAATACCGCGGTAATTTCAATGGGACACCGCGGTAATACCTACGCTACGGCGGCGCTTTGCGGGGGATTTTAACCCTTTTTCGGCCGCTCGCGGGGGGTAAAACCTAAATATAGCGCTGCTTTACCGTCGCCGCGGCTCCCGCCCCAGTGTGAAAGGGGCCTTAGTGTCACCTATAAGTAACCATCAGTGGCCATCATCAGTGCCACCTCATCAGTGCCCATCAGTGAAGGAGAAAACGTATTTACAAAATTTTATAACCGATACGAAAATGTTTTTTTTTTTTTTTTTTCGGTCTTTTTTTTTTATTTGTTTAGCAAAAAATAAAATCCCCAGAGGTGATCAGATACCACCAAAAGAAAACTCTGTAGGAACAAAATGATAAACATTTTGTTTGGGTACAGTGTAGCATGACCGTGCAATTGTCAATTAAACAGCGACGGCGCTGAAAGCTGAAAATTGGCCTGGGTAGGAAGGGGGGGTAAGTGTCTGGTATTAAAGTGGTTAAAGCACCTGTCCTATATGTATTTATCTGTTCCCTTGGAGTTCCGCTTTAAGCCCAACGCTCTCCTGACTTTGTTACCCTCGGGAGACTTTCTGTCACGTTGTGTCTTTTGGCGAACGATTAAACTTGTCGCTGTCCCAGCAGCTCGCCCAGTAACCAGAGAACCCCCCGGTTTGGGAATATTTTGTTTCCCTTTGCTCCGGCACGAGACGAGGGCACAGGCTGACATATAGCAGAATAGACAGTCCCAGTTAATAAGGAACAGTTGAGAGACGCGTTGTACCCCGGCGGGGGGGAGCGCCCGGCTCTGTTCCTGCGCCAGCGTATTGTTGGACAGGCACCGATGCCCGCGTAGATGTGATATATTTCACCAAGGCCAGGGATTCATTAAGGCCTGGATGAGTGGAGGAAAGGCGGAGGAGGGGATCCCGTACAAGGCTTGTCATGCATTACAGAGTTGTGCACGCCTTGCTGGGCTTTGTGCGTTTATTACACTGCGTGCGAGACGTGTACCCGTCCCCTGTCATCTCTGATCTGCAGAGCCAACACCGGGCCACAACGGGAACGTGGTACATGCAAAGTACAACTCCAGCCAAAAAGACGTTTTTTTTTATTTTAATTTTTTAGTTTTGGATAGTGTGAGGAAGAGTTATTACTAGTGGTGCACCGAAAACCCAAAATTCAGGATGCACTTGGCCGAAACCGAAATTGACGGTTTTTGAAAAATTATATATTTTTTTCATAAATAATTGTATTATATTCCACTTTTTTCTTAAAGCGGAGTTCCAGCTAGGAATTTTTTTTTTTTTTTTTAGGATGAATATCTTAATATTTACAAAGTTGTTACTAGCACTCGCGTATCTCTGTTTAACCACTTCAGCCCCGGACCAATTGGCAGCCAAAGGACCAGGCCCCTTTTTGCGATTCGTCACTGCGTCGCTTTAACTGACAATTGCGCGGTCGTGCGACGTGGCTCCCAAACAAAATTGGCGTCCTTTTTTTCCCACAAATAGAGATTTCTTTTGGTGGTATTTGATCGCCCCTGCGTTTTTTATTTCTTGCGCTCTTAACAAAAATAGAGCGACAATTTTGAAAAAAATTCAATATTTTTTACTTTTTGCTATAAAAAATATCCCCAAAAAATATCAAAAAAAAATTTTTTTTTCCTCAGTTTAGGCCGATACATATTTTTGGTAAAAAAAATTAGCGATTATTGATTGGTTTGCGCAAAAGTTATAGCGTTTACAAAATAGGGGATAGTTTTATAGCATTTTTATTAATATTTTTTTTTTTACTAGTAATGGTGGCGATCAGCGGTTTTTATTGTGACTGCGACATTATGGCGGACACATCGGACATTTTTGACACATTTTTGGGACCATTGTCATTTATACAGAAATCAGTGCTATTTAAATAGCACTAATTCCTATGTAAATAACAGTGGCAGTGAAGGAGTTAACCACTAGGGGGCGGGGAGGAGTTAGTGTGACGTGTTGTGTGTTTTTTTACAGTAGGGGGCGTGGCTGACGTCTGACGTCACTGATCGGCTGTTCCCAATGACAGGGAACAGCAGATCACTGACAGTCAGTGTAGGAAGCGCGGGGAGAGGTTTGTTTACACAGACCTCTCCCCGTTCTTCAGCTCTGTGACCCGATCGCGGGACACCAGAGGCGATCGGGTCCGCTGGTCCCGCGAGCTCCCGACCGGGTCGCGAGCGCGACCCACGGCAGGCCTCTTAAAGGACCACGTACCTGTACATGGTTTTGCCTGCCCGTGCCATTCTGCCGACGTACATCGGCGTGAGGCGGTCGGGAAGCGGTTAAACGGTGCTCGATTGCCGATTTAATTGAGAAAGATCTCTTATATTCATTGTTCTTGTCTATTACCATCTTGCTTGTGAGCATGTGAAGCCCACAAGCACTATCTTCCGGGCTCTGGTGCAGCTGAGCGACCAGCATGCACCGCTCCGTTCTCGCGCATGCGCCGTATGCTTCTGACGTTGCCGTCACAGCGGTCGGCAGCGGAAGTGCCCGCCCCCCCCGTTGTGATGGCAACAAAGCCCTCAGTGCTGCCCATTGACTCCTGGAAAATGATGACAGACATCTCCCAGGAGCACTAGCGAGCACGGGCGTGGAGAGGAAAATTACGTCAGGCGCCGTGGAGAGGAAGAGGCAGATTACGAGGGACCCCCCTAGCAACAAACCTGAAAAGGTGTTGTTAATTGTATTTAAAGCAGCTGAATAATGCGAAATTAATTTTATGAATGGAACTCCGCTTTAATATCGGGAATTCAACCCCTTCTTGCCTGCGCTGTACCCGAATGACAGCTACAGCGCATGCTTACTTTGCCGGGAGGGCGTCTATTGACATTCTCCCGTGATCGCACTTCCCACATGCCCTCTGTGGCGTGCGGACGGCGTGCTTTCTGATCACAGACCGGGGCCAATCGCAGCGGCCCGTTACCACGTGATTCAGCTGTGTCCAATGACAGCTGATCTTGGATGTCAACACAAGCCAGTTATCGGCTTTCCTTTCCTCACACTGACAGAGTGAGGAGAGAAGAGTAGAGCCGATAACCAGCTTGTGTTAAAGGGACTTCAACACTGATAATGAGGGCACTGATTATCAGTGGAGTCCCATCAGTGCTCACCAGTGCTGCCAATCCAGTGTCAATCAGCCACCTATCAGTGCTGCTTATCAGTGGCACCTGTCGGAGATCATCAGTGCCACCTCGTCAGGCCACTGTGGTGGAACAGTACTACTGACTGACTTCTGTTGAACAACCCTGGTGGTATGTTCTCTCTCAATTAGCACCGCAGGCAATAAGCTGCAGTGTTGATCTGTGTATTCTGATGGCGGGAAAGTCTCCCTGCTGGTAGAATACAATGACACAGTGGGGCGGATCCCCTCATCCACATCGAATGTTGATCAAAAGGAAAAATGGACCCACGTATGGCCAGCTTAGGGGTAGAAGGGTCACATGCTCCCCTATACTCAGAAATACAAAGTATCAAGGGCTCCCATGAATGGAATGGTGGGGAAGTGTGGCCAAAGTCAGTCTTGGTGGGGGGGGGGGTGTTGGCCCTTTCAAAAGAACCTGTTACTTGCCTCTCATTGGGCAAAGGGACAATCTTTAACGCAGCAATACAGGTGCATTGCCATTGAAAATCAATTGCACCACAATGCTGTTAGTGCAGCAACAGCAGGCTAGTTCCATTGAGAATGAATTGCACCACAATGCAGTTAATGCACCAATACAGGTGCATTGTCATTGAAAATCAATTACACCACAATGCTGTTAGCGCGGCAACACAAGGTGTATTGCAATTGAAAATCAATTGCACCGCAATGCAGTTAGCGCAGCAATACAGGTGCACTGCCATTGAAAATCAATTGCACCACAATGCTGTTAGCGTGGCAACACAAGGTGTATTGCCATTGAAAATCAATTGCAATGCAGTTAGCGCAGCAATACAGGTGCATTGCCATTGAAAATCAATTGCACCACAATGCTGTTAGTGCAGCAACAGCGGGCTAGTTCCATTGAGAATGAATTGCACCACAATGCAGTTAATGCAACAATACAGGTGCACTGCCATTGAAAATCAATTGCACCACAATGCTGTTAGCGCGGCAACACAAGGTGTATTGCCATTGAAAATCAATTGCACCACAATGCAGTTAGCGCAGCAACAGCGGGCTAGTTCCATTGAGAATGAATTGCACCACAATGCAGTTAATGCAACAATACAGGTGCACTGCCATTGAAAATCAATTGCACCACAATGCAGTTAACGCAATGTTGAAGTGTAGGTGTTTTCCAGCGAAATAGCCCTTTGGAATTCTTGCACATGTACCTGACAGTTGGACATAATATTAATGAAAGGGTATGGTTAATGGTTGTCTTTACAGTAGGGATAATACATGGGCTCTGCTAATGCGGTTGGCACTTTCCAGAGTTTCCCTTCCTTTAAGGGAACGCTCCATTACATCTTTGCTCTGCCAGTGGCTGCGAGCGCCGGATTATCCCCCTCGCTCAGAGAGCGGTTCCTGCTTCCCCCTGCCACCGGCTTGGCGCATCTTCAGTTCGTGACACCGTTAGGAAATTCTTCATCGCCACCAGGAACAAACCGTGTGTTTCCCTGTTTTGCGAACACAATAAAAGGCGCCGTGTGTCCGTATAAAAGGAGCTGGAGAGGCTTTTTTTTACTAGACAGCTGAAGCCCAGCCAAGACCCCCACTCCGCCAGAGCTCCCTTTAATCAGGTTAATCCCCGGCGCTGTGATCACCCCGGGACCTCCCAGCCTTAATAAGGTGTTAAGTGCAAGGTCACTGCATGTTAGTTCATAAAATTTCAGCAAGAGAAGACAATAACAAGGTGAAATGATGTGTTTATTGGAAGGGTATGGAAGCGATTATCTGCATGCCGTTACAATGTTACTGCAACGCTGGATTTTTTTTTATTTTCTTCTTTTTTTAACCCCATTCACCTCCATGCCTGCAAAACCATAGCGGTTATTTCACAATTTTTATTATCTTTTATTTCTAAGGGATTTTCTGCTTAAAGGGTAACTCCACATTTGTTGGGAAACAAAAAAAAAAAATAGCAAATAAAAATAAATAATACAGCGTTATCTCAATTGCTATGTGCTACCAAAAATAGAAAAAGTCCATGTGCATAGACTATAGAACCTTCCCCTCTCTTCATTTCCATGTTCCCTCCTAAAGTACAAAACACCTCCCTTCTCATCTACATAACACCTCCTGGACTACAGGAAATCTTTCAGTCTCCTTATCTACATAGCCCTCCTAGACTACAGATCGCTTTGCCCTCTCCTTATTTCCATAACCCCTCCTAGACTACAGATCCTTTTTCCCTCTCTTCATTTCCATAGCCCCTCCTAGACTACAGATCGCTTTGCCCTCTTTTTATTTTCATGACCCCTTCTAGACTACAGATCGCTTTTATTTACATAACCCCTCCTAGACTACAGCTCCTTTTTCCCCTCTCTTCATTTCCATAGCCCCTCCTAGACTACAGATCTCCTTGCCCTCTCTTAATTTCCATAGCCCTTCCTAGACTACAGATCGCTTTGCCCTCTCCTTATTTCCATAACCCCTCCTAGATTACAGCTCCTTTTTCCCTCTCTTCATTTCCATAGCCCCTCCTAGACTACAGAACTCTTTGCCCTCTCTTCATTTCCATAGCCCCTCCTAGACTACAGATCTCTTTGCCCTCTCTTCATTTCCATATCCCCTCCTAGACTACAGATCTTTTTGCCCTCTCTTCATTTCCATAGTCCCTCCTAGACTACAGATCTCTTTGCCCTCTCTTCATTTCCATAGCCCCTCCTATACTACAGATTGCTTTGCCCTCTTTTTTATTTTCATGACCCCTCCTAGACTACAGATCTCTTTGCCCTCTCTTCATTTCCATAGCCCCTCCTAGACTACAGATCTCTTTGCCCTCTCTTCATTTCCATAGCCCCTCCTAGACTACAGATCTCTTTGCCCTCTCTTCATTTCCATAGCCCCTCCTAGACTACAGATCTCTTTGCCCTCTCTTCATTTCCATAACCCCTCCTAGACTACAGATCGCTTTGCCCTCTTTTTATTTTCATAACTCCTCCTAGACTACAGATCGCTTTGCCCTCTCCTTACTTCCATAATCCCTCCAGCAATACAGATCGCCTCTCCTCATCTCCCAGACTACAGGTGACCTCCCCCTCTCCACATCTCCGAATGTCCCCCTCGTTACATTCCCTTCATTCCTTCCCCTGCACTGAGCATTACTGTAAATAGATAGGGTTTATGGCGATGAGGAGAAGGGAAGGCGGTGATGTTGTTTGGTTTAGTAGTCCAGCAAGGGAGAATTGAGCAGGGCTGACAACACTACTGGTTTCAGTGGAGCAGATGCAGTGTTGTCAGCCAATAACAGGAAGTTAGAAAATCAATGGTTTTCTATCGGGAACGTGTTGTTTTCTCGAATTCCATCCTGACAGCTTTTAGTGCACCAAGCAAGTTTGCAAATCTACCTGTTTACCTGAGGACTGAGGACTCTACTGGAAACCATAAATGTGCCATCCAGTCTTATTTTCTGTGTGATAAGGATGTCTACCGACGTTCCCGAATAATAGTGATATCTATAGAAGCATCCTGGGCATCCCTCTGGGTACGCATCCTCCCATCCTCCAATCACATGCCGGGGATGAGCAATCGCAATCTCATCTGAAAGTTTCCCAGCCAAGCCGTCCATCACACAGCAGTAGAAGTGCAGGCAGGATGCCTTCCCCAAGGGTCTTCTCAGGATCTTCTTCTACATAAAACATACCGGACTCCGAGGTTTATAAAGTAGAGTTGTGCTGCAGAAATTCTTCTGATAACGGTTCAGCGAGGTATAAGGAACAAAATATGAGTTCATATTTTACCTTTATTGTGAAGTGTTTTGTTTGGCATCAGCATTTATCTCACAGGGGTTCAACGTTAGTAAAGCTGAATTTCCACCGCCATTGCCAGTGATACGTTGGCTTTCTGGGGGATCAGTGCTGGTCCTGTTTAGTCCAGAGATCCCAGTGCAAGAAGCAATGCCCTACCTTGAGGTCTCTGCTCATGTTAACCCTCCTGGTAATCGTAACACATCTCTTGTAACCCTTCCTGAAACCTCAACACTCATCCCTGTAATCATGGCACAACATCCCCTGTAACTCTACCCTAACACAACCCTATAACCCTAACACAATCCTCCCTATAACCCTAACACTACCCCTTTCAGAAACCCCAACACTCATCCCTGTAACCGTAACACAACATCCCCTGTAACTCTACCCTAACACAACCCTCCCTATAAACCTAACACTACCCATAACACTTACCCTTCCTGAAACCTCAACACTCATCTCTGTAATCATGGCACAACATCCCCTGTAACTCTACCCTACACAACCCTAAACCTAACACTACCCATAACACTTACCCTTCCTGAAACCTCAACACTAATCCCTGTAATCATGGCACAACATCCCCTGTAACTCTACCCTAACACAACCCTATAACCCTAACACAACCCCTTTCAGATACCCCAACACTCATCCCTGTAACTGTAACACAACATCCCCTGTAACTCAACCCTAACACAACTCTCCCTATAACCCTAACACTACCCATAACACTTACCCTTCCTGAAACCTCAACACTCATCCCTGTAACCGTAAAACAACATCCCCTGTAACTTTACCCTAACACAACCCTATAACCCTAACACAACCCTCCCTATAACACTAACACTACCCCTTTCAGAAACCCCAACACTCATCCCTGTAACCATAACACAACATCCCCTGTAACTCTACCCTTACACAACCCTCCCTATAACCCTAACACTACCCATAACACTTACTCTTTCTGAAACCTCAACACTCATCCCTGTAACACAACATCCTTGTAACTCTACCCTAACACAACCCTAGCACAACCTAGGGTTGTTTACAGTCGTTTCTAGGCAGTTGAGTTTAGAGGCAATTTTTGGAACGCAAAACAAATGCGTTCAGAAGCTGAGTTTACAGGCATTTCAAGCGCCAAAAGCTTCTAAACGCGGTATTTAAAAAAAAAAAATTATATATATATATCTTCTGTGTACTCGGCTCCGCTCGCAGTCACGCCCAGTCCCGCCTTCCTAGCCTTTACGTCCCGCCATTGGCCCGGTGTCCATCATAGGAGCCAGGCCAAGGGGCGGGACGGGGGCGTTACTGCGAGTGGAGCCGGCTCGGTCTATGTCAGTGGTGGGAGGGGCCGAAGATCTCAGCGGCGGCGGCGGGAGGAGCCGAAGATCTCGGTGGCGGGAGGAGCCGAAGATCTGGTCGGCGGCAGTGGGAGGAGCCGAAGATCTCGGCGGCGGCGGGAGGAGCCGAAGATCTCGGCGGCGGCGGGAGGAGCCGAAGATCTCGGCGGCGGCTGGAGGAGCCGAAGATCATGGCGGTGGGAGGAGCCGAAGATGGCGGCGGTAAGTTTAAAAATAAAAATCAACCATGCTTTTTAGAAAGGCTTCAGGGGGACACAGTGCAATATATATAACATTTTCTTCTTTTTATTATTTTTAAACTCTTCTAAAAGCAAACACGGCTAAACGCGACAAAACAGACGTTTTAAACGTGGGTTACTATCTGTCAAGTAAAATCATTCAGGAGAGGTTGTAAAAACGTCCCGTGTACATGAAGCCTGATGCCCCATACACACAAGCGGATTTTCCGTCGGAAAAATGTTGCATGGTTTTTCCGACGGAATTCCGCTCAAGCTTGTCTTGCATACACGCGGTCACACAAAAGTTTGCTGAACTTTCGACCGCCAAGAACGCAGTGACGTACAACACTACGACGAGCCGAGAAAATGAAGTTCAATGCTTCCGAACATGCGTCGAATTGTTTCCGAGCATGCGTAGGAATTTTGCGCGTCGGAAATTGCTACAGACGATCGGAATTTCCGATACAAACTTTTTCCGTCGGAAAAATTGAGAACATGCTCTCAAAATTTTGCTGGCGGAAATTCGGCCAGCAAAAGTCCGGTGGAGCATACACACGGTCGCATTTTCCGACGAAAAGCTCTGTCTATTGCTGGCCGAAATTCCGATTTGTGTGTACGCGGCATAAGTGCTAGGTCAGCCTTACCACTGACCCCCTACGTACATTTTGGACAAGTGAAAAGATCCTTCCTGGGGATGTCTACATTTTGTGAGCTTCATCCCACATGTGAGCTCTCCGATTTGCCACCCACTCCCCCGCAGCAGCTTACCAACTCCCCCGCAGCAGCTTACTCACTCCCCCGCAGCAGCTTACAGAAAAGCACTCCCAATCACTCAGATTGTGACAACTTGGTATAAAACAGACTTCAGGTAATGACAAATGACGACGCGAGGTTTGAAAGGAAATCATCTAAGCGAGCAAAAAAAGGTTTTCTGTGTTTGAATGGAGTGCTTCTTTTAAGTGAAGACAGTGAAGTTTGTACATTGCTGGCTCTTCACGGTGACCCCCACATCTCATCTTTTAATACTTTCCTTTTTAATCTGCAACAACCCTATTTCATTAGACGGCATACAGTAATAATTAGTTCAGCTACAATGCTCAAGAACAAAAGCCGGCACTCCGTTCTGATTTTTAGCTCTCTGTCTTTTTTTTTTTTTTATCAATCTCGGCACATCTGGGATTTTTGGGAAAAGCTGAAAGGAAAATGCAGAGGAGATGGATCGAGGCGCTCCCCCGGCACAGAGAGATGGGAGCCGATTTACAGCCTCTGATAGGTCTCACCTGGAGCCAGTAAGAGCTTGCTTGGTGCACAGCCTCCACCCAGCATCAAAATCGGGTGCCCAAACGCTCCCCCGATAAACGAGCAAAGCCGAATAATTCACTTCACACATTCTTGTGCTGCATTGGAATAAACGCAGGTTAAAGCCCCGTGCACACAATCAGAATATCGTACAGAAAAAAATATCGCTTTTGAAGCAATCGTTTGATACTCTGATCGTTTGTACACCGCTTTCGTCAAAAAAAAATTCCGAATCTACAAACACAAAACATTTTCTCGTATGATTATGGTTTACCGTATATATACTCGAGTATAAGCCGCGTTTTTCAGCACATTTTTTTGTGCTGAAAATGCCCCCTCGTCTTATACTGGAGTCGAGCTCTTTTCTGCAGCAGAGAATGACATTTTCCGACCTGACTTTGGGGCCTCGTATCTCGGGGCCACTTGGTGCTAGGAACCCCCAAATTTGGAACTAGCACTACAACATATCCAAAGCTGGGGTTCCTATCACTAAGTGGCCCCGAGATACGGGGCACCAAATTCGGTTCTGAAAATGTCATTCTCTGCTGCAGAAAAGTGCTTGACGTTTTCCGAACCGACTTTTGGGGCCCCCGTATATCGGGGTCACTTGGAGCTAGGAACCCCATTGTTGTAGTGCTAGTTCCACTGGGTTTGCGCACCAAATTTGGGGTTCCTAGCACCAAGTGGCCCCAAAATACGGGGCCCCAAAGTTGGTCAACTGTGTCCACCTGCAGCAATGTCATTTCGGGACCCTTTGGGTCCAAAGACCCCAAATTTTGGCTGCAGCTAGGGGGCATCTAGGACCCCTTAACTACCAAGTTTGAAGTTTGGGGGACCTATGGCTGCAAATGGGGCACAGTGAGGCTGCAAATGGGCATTGTTGACCCTCTTTTCCACTTACAGTAGCTGCGCATTTCTCACCCTAGGCTTATACTCGAGTCAATACGTTTTCCCAGTTTTTTGTGGTAAAATTAGGTGCCTCGGCTTATATTCGGGTCGGCTTATACTCGAGTATATACGGTAAGTAAGCAGGAATTTGCCTTTGACAGGATTGAATATTTCAATATTATTTCAAGGAGCCTCAGGTTACGGCACAGGGCTCTAAAGGAACAGCTTGGGTGGCCGTTCCTTCACAGCACATGTGACCGGCTGGAGCCACGATGACGTCACTCCCACGCATGCATGCAGGACCTGCGGTTTACGGCACAGGGCTCTGAAGGAACAGCCCGGGTGGCCTTTCCTTCAGAGCGCATGTGCCAGTGATGTCACCGGCTGCATGTACAGCAATGATCTCCTAAATGGCGCACGTTTAGGAGATATATACACTACCTATAGGTAAGCCTGATTATAGCCTTACCTGTAGGTAAAGGTCAGGGATGGAAGTTTACTCCCACTTTAAGGTAAAAAAAAAAAACCTTGAGGCTTTAGAACCACTTTAACAAGTAGTGCAGCCTGTCAAACGCTGCACCCCAAGTTAAAAATGCTGCGAAGCACAGCATTGCGTCTGCGGCATGTAAAAAAGCCCCGTCCGGCTGTTATTTTTACAGATATGGTTGGTGACCTGGTGGCGGTAAAACCATGGCTCTACCAACCCCCATTTTATGCCCTTCCCCCAACGACCTGTCTGAAAGTGATCTTTATTGGCCCTAGAATATGTATGTACATGAAATGCAGACCTTAGATCAGGGATATGCAATTACACACCTCCCAAATTTTGGAGATGGGAATGAGGGACACCTATCGGCAAAAGTATGCAGGCATAGGACACACCCCTTGCCACGCCCCCTTAAAGGAGAATTGTACAAAAAAAAAACAAGATTGGGTAAACCCACAAGTGCTTTTTTTTACCACTAATATTCCTTTATATTGGCTTTTGGAATTTACAAATGCAGCAATTTAGGAATCAGATGAAAGTTTTGGCGCTGGAAAACACTTTTTGAAAGATAAAAAGTGCATTTTATATACAACTATAGAGATCAGAGCAAAATGAGGGACAAATGAGGAGGAATGAGGGACAGAGGGACATTTCTCCAAATCAGGGACAGTCCCTCAAAATCGGGGACAGTTGGGAGCTATGCAATTAGTGGACCTCCAGCCTCTGGGTGTCATGCTTGTGGCTGTCAGAGTCTTGCTATGCCTCATAGGACTCGTAGTTCTGCAACAGCTGGAGGTCCGCTAATTGCATATCCCTGCTTTAGATGGTAAGCTCCTTGGGGGCAGGGACCTGCATTTAATAATAATGCTTTTGAACATCATATGATAAAACGTAGTTGGGATGTAGCGGTTTACCAGACATTTACAGCCAGTTAATTGTGGATTATGTTGAATGGGGTTTATGGAAGAAAGGGGTCAAAAAGTGGAGTGTTCCTTTAAGGGTCACATTCCCCATGGGCGAGGAGCAGTGTAAACTTCATGCTCAAAAGTGTATGACGTGACCTTCTCCTGACCTATGGCCCCCTTTTTTTCTTTTTAAGTCCTTTTTGACCTCCTCCCCATAGCAAAACAAAAATAACCCGTCAAACAGGAGCCCGAGATCACTTAATACCTCATCCAGCGAGCCAGCAGCCTGTAGGACGCTGCACTTTAATCTCCCCATCCACACGCTGCTCATTTTAATTTGCAAAATTGAACCCAGGTTGGAGTGCATTAAGCCGGGCCTGGGTAAATATTCATGCATCGCTGATCTAACATGTCTCCATTTCATTTGGCCGATTGGAAGAATTACCTCTCCCAGCCTGCGTAGACTCACAGGCTGATTCCCATTTGAGATAGGTCGCCGCTCGCACTCCTGTACGTGACACAAGGCAAACATGAATATATTTTTAGACCTGCTTTCCATACCCAAGGGGCAGATCCATCATGGAGTACTGCGGCGGGGGCCAGGCTCGGAGAAAACCGCCGGCTGCTAAGAGGGTTCTGGATGATAAAACTGAACCGTAATTTGTGCCGCCGCCGCGCTTTCCTCCATTCTCGGTCATATCGATGTATTAGAAGAGGAATTCTTATTTATGCGCGGGGGGGCTTATTGCTTATGCTGTGTGGAAGGAAGAGCCATCTGTATTGCTTACAGCAACCAATCAGGTGCTTCCTTTGAGGTTTCCATAATGTAAGGCTGTCATTGCCACCTCTCCTTATTAAAATGCTAGTTGCCTGGCTCTCATGTTGGTTCTTTGCAGCAAACCCTAATGCTGCGTACACACGATCGGAATTCTCATCGGAAAAAACTCTGACGGTTTTTCCGACGGAATTCCGCTCAAACTGTCTTGCCTACACACGATCACACCAAATTCCGACGGTCAATAACACAGCGGCATAAAACACGTTCGACAGCACTATAAAAGGGAAGTTTAATGCTTCCGAGCATGCGTCAAATTGTTTCCGAGCATGCGTCGGAATTTTGCGTGTCGGAATTGCATACACACGATCGGAAAATCCGATAGAAAGGCTTTCCTTCGGAAAAATTGAGAACAGGTTCTCAATTCAAAGTCCGTCGGAAATTCCGACAGAAAAAGACCGATGGGCATACACACGGTCGAAAAATCCAATGAAAAGCTCCCATTGGACTGTTGCCATCGGAAATTCCGACCGTGTGTAAGATAAGATTGAAAAGGAATTTCCAGCGGAAAATGTTCGATGTGAGCTTGTTGTCGGAAGGTCCGACCGCGTGTACGCTCCATCGAACATTTGCTGTCGGAATTTCCGCACACAAATGTTTGAGAGCAGTTCTCAAATTTTCCGACAACGAGTCCAATCGTGTGTACAAAAGTCTGCATGCTCGGAATCGAGCAGAAGAGCCGCACTGGTTATTGATCTTCCTTTTTATAGGCCCGTCGTACGTGTTGTACATCACCGCGTTCTTGACGTTCGGAATTTCCGACAACATTTGCGTGACCGTGTGTATGCAAGACAAGTTTGAGCCGACATCCTTCGGGAAAAAAAATCCATGGTTTTGTTGTCGAAAAATCCGATCGTGTGTACGGGGCATATGGGGGTCAATTCACTTACGTTTACCGCATGTGAGAACACTGTCACGTGACTTATTTGCATAAATTATCACATGCAGTAAATAAAGTCCAATTCGCAAAAAATAAATAAAAAAGATTATGCGGTATGCTGGCCGCAAAATGAAAAATGTGCTGTAAATATCGTCAAAGGAACATGCGGTAAGCTCTTAAGTCCAATTCACAAAAAGAACAGAGAGTAAAAAAAAATGCAATATTTATTACCAGGGTTTTTCTAAGGGTATCACATGTGATATTTGTCAGAAGCAGTGTGGGGGGGGGGGTCCCCCCCAATAGCTGGTTGCTAGGGAGCCGGTTTGGGAAGCCGGCCGCTGCGTCCTTAAGAACGGATGACTCATCAGCTGTTAGCGAGTTACCCCACTGACAGCTGAATGTAAAGAAAACATGGCAACAATAAAAAACATAAAAATAAAAAACATCCCCCCCCCCCCCCCAATGCATAACAGGTCCTTCGGATTTTAAGGGGAAGCCCGCTGCAAAAAAAAAAAACGGCCCCCAAAATCAATACCAGACCGTTATCCGAGCATGCAGCACGGCAGGTCAGGACAGGGAGAGGACGAGCGAGCCCCCCCCCCCCCCCTTCCTCCTGAAACATATTAGGCCACATGCCCTCAACATGGGGGGGGGGGGGGTGCTTTGCGGCATGATGATGAGGACAAGGGCCTCTTCTCCACAACCCTGGGCAGTGGTTGTAGGGGTCTGCCAGGCTGCATGCTCAGATAAGGTTCTGGCATGGGTTTTTTTTTGGTGGGGGAGGTGTTATTTTTTTGGTGTGGGGTTCCCCTTAAAATCCATGCCAGACCCGAAGGGCCTGGTATGCATTGAGGGGGGGGGGCCCCCATGCTGGTTATTTTTCATAATTTTTAGTTGCCGGCATGCTTTCTTTACATTCAGCTGTCAGCTGGGAAAATATGAGATAATTACCGTATTATCGAAACTTTATCACAGTAGTAATTTACCGCACAATTCTTAGTGAATTGAACATTTGCACCATTGTTTCTGAATGCGTTATTTTACCACATTTTTTTCAGCATTATTTAACTCTTATGCCCCGTACACCCGGTCGGATTTTCTGACGGAAAATGTCCTATCGGACAATGTTGTCGGAAATTCCGACCGTGTGTGGGCTCCATCTGACTTTTTCCGTCGGATTTTCCGACGGACAAAGTTTTATCTCCTGCTCTCAAATTTTCCGACAACAAAGTCCTATCGGACTTTTTCCGATCGTGTGTAGCGAATTCCGACGGACAAAGTGCCACGCATGCTCAGATCACATTACAAGACCAAAGCTATTGGCTACTAGCCTCTACGTAGTCCCGTCGTAGGCAACAAACGTCACCACGTTCAGAATGATCGGATTTTCCGACAACTTTGTCCGACCGTGTGTATGCAACACCAGTGTCGGACAAAATCCGTCGGAAAAAATCAGACGGATTTTGTGGTCGGATTTTCCGACCGTGTGTACGGGGCATTAGTGAATAGATCCCTAAGTCACGTAAAGCAGAACTTAAAGTGGAGGTCCGCTCACCCCTGCAAAAATGAAAAGCCAGCAGCCACACATACTGCAGCTGCTGACTTTTAATAATAGGACACTTACCTGTCCTGGAGTCCAGCGATGTCAGCACCGCAGCCGATGTTTCCATCAGCTGTCGGGTGCCGCCGCCGCCATTGCCGGTAAGGGAACCCGGCAGTGTAGCATTACGGCTGCACGCCGGGTCCTTACTGCGCATGTATGAGGCACCGCTGCGCTCTCCTACTGGCCCGGCGGTAGGGGAAAGAGGAGGGAGCCGAGCTGCTGACGTAATTTTGCCGTGGCCCGGTCTCCCGGAAGTGGGGACAGGGTACCTGTCAAAGACAGGTATCTGCTCCCCCAGCCTCCCCCACCCCCACCCGAAAGGTGCCAAATGTGGCATCGGAGGGGGGACAAATGAGCGCAAGTTTCGCTTTTTGGTGGAATGCTTTAACTCCCAAAAGTGAGTCCATTCCACTGAAAAGTGGTTGTAAACCTGTACACCCTCAGGTGATAGTCCATAGAGATGATCCGCACGACTGCTTTTACTCTAAAATCTTGCTTTTATTCAGGAAACCACAATGTACAGTACGCAAATGCAGTCAGTTGACGCGTTTCAGCCTACATGACTTAAATCATAACTCTCTCGGGTGATACACAGAGATTAAACAAATCCTCCTACATAAGTTGTTTCTGTTTTATCTGCAGCCTTTTCTCTCCTAAAACCTTCTAAAACACGCAGATAAAAGCCTTTTTCGTAGATTTAGAGGACAGGGGGCGGGGATCTGATGCCACACACTGTACACCATAGAGCTGAGTGTAATCTGAGATATGAGAGGAGGGAAGGGACACGCCCCCTCTACACCGCCTTATAGGGAGACATGCACTACTGAGGCTGTCAATCACCTGCTGCGTGCTGGAGGGGGCGGGGCTGAAAACCAGGATTGTCTGGTGTCAACATAGACTGTCAGAAGTGACTGATGCAGATAGCAGAGGAAGGAGGCAGCAGACAGAAATCACTCTAGGTGCTTTGGATAGAGGCAAGTACGCACTATAGAGCAGAATTTAAAAAACAATTTAGCCCGCCCCCTGCGCCATTCTAGCCTAGGCCAGAATGATGTGTACTTGGTCGTACAGCCTTCTAGGATATTTACATCATATCTCCCTGGAGGCTGCAGCATCGGGTCACAGAGCGCCCAGGGGGTAGGCCTGGTGCATCATCAGAGCTGGCTGCCTGCACCCAAAAAAGGGCAGCTAGTTAAAGAGGACCAATATGGCGGTACAGGGCCCTCTGTGTGCCACCTGAACAGCAGATCACAGTGTGACATCCCTGATCTGAAGTAGGGGAGTATATGCTTTGAGGAGCAATACAGGGAAGTGGGAAAAATCATGGGGGGACGGGGTGAGTACCACTTTAGGGTGGCCATACACACTGTGAATTTCCTCTGGTTCCCGATGAACCTGCTGAAATTTACTTTGCGGGTGGCCCTGTTGGCCCCCTCCTGCTCGACCTTCTTTCGACTGCCAAATCAACGGAGCTTCGCAGAAAATTGTTGACCCAATAGCAGCTACGTCCAATCAGAATATCCGAACTGCAGCTGCTTCTAACACCCGGCACCGTCGCCTGTGAGAATACAATAGCCCAGCACGAGGATTTGGCCATCAGCACCATATAGTGTAGATGGAAGAATCCATTAGTGTAGGGACAGCCTTAGTCCTCAGTCTCAGTGATGTCTGGGTGCATCTGTACAGTCATAAAACACCTGGCGATCCCGCCAGTCCCTTCCGGAAACAACCTCTTCCTGTGTGTAACTAATCATGCTAGGCACATGAGCAGATCCATCCTAGCATGGTCAGTTTTCATTATTTTTCTGACATACTGGACACCGTTCTGATGGACAAGCATACCTGTAGCGCCATAGTTAGAATACAGCTGCTACACCCCCGTCTTGCCCCTCACAGTGCAAGTACCAGCGACCTCTGGCAAAGGGTGTCACTCACCCCTATATTACCAGCAGAGTTGGGTTTCCATGATGAGAGAGATCCTCTCTTAGATCTGTGATATCGGCAGGAGCTGACGAGCGTCTTTCACATTCTCCACCCCTCAGCCAGCTCAGCTGCGAGAGAAAAGTGGAACTGAGAGGCCATGTGACCACAGAATCAATTAGTAAAAAATTATTTTTTGTAACTATAGTTTTCGTTTGTTACCATGTTTTGTCTCTCTGTATGGAGACGGCCATCTTGGTAGAGGCAGGGCTTTGCTTTCTCCATGTCAGATCCTCCAGCAAGGAGAACAGTGAGCAGAATACAGGTTTTAGTCAGATGGTTCATTAATCTGATTGTTTTGATATTCAATTCTGTGAAAAAACAAAGCATTTGTTGGCAACTGAAGATTTTTCAGTTCAAATATAAAAAGTTCTGGTCTAAGAATTATTGTACTTCTGATTGTACATCTTATGTCATTTTCTTACCATTGTTTCACTGATTTTCTCTGCTGTAGTTTCACTTGCACTTACTCCCACCCTACCCTACCCAATCCCACCCTACCCTACCCAATCCCACCCAATCCCACCCAACCCCACCCAATCCCACCCAACCCCACCCAATCGCACCCAATCCTAACCATTCCACCCAATCCTAACCATTCCACCCAATCCTACCCATTTCACTCACCCAATCCCACCCAATCCCATCCATTCCCACCCAACCCCAACCCTCCCAACCCTCCCAAGCCTACCCATCCCCAACCCTCCCAACCCTCCCAAGCCTACCCATCCCCAACCCTCCCAAATTCCACCCATTCCCAACCCTCCCAAATTCCACCCATTCCCACCCATACCCACCCAACCCCAACCCATCCCCACCCATCCCAATCCCCACCCATCCAACTCCAACCCCAACCCACCCTATTCCACCTATCCGACTCCAACCCCCCCCCCCCCCCCCCCCGCAACCAACCCCATCCCTCCCACCTATCATGTCCATCCAACCCATCCATCTCACCCTGATTCACCCCATCCAACCTCACCCATCCGATCCCAACCCACCCGATACTACCCATTCAACTTCAGCCCCATCCCACTCCACCCCACTGCAATCAACCCCACTGCAATCAACCCCATCCCACTCCACCCATTCAACCAATCCTATCCCCCACCCTTATCCACCTCATTCTTATCCACCCACCCAATCCCACCTTTCCAACCCCAACCTACCCCATCCCATCCTATCCCATCGCAACCTCCTTTGTGTTTCTTCTTCCATCCCCACTCTGAGCTCTGCTGTATAGACTGTACAGTAAACTGCAAAAGGCTGATGATACTAAGCCGAATTCAGGCACTTGCGCTCTTTACATTAAAAAAGAAAAAAAACATTTAAAATGTAATTATGAATACAAAGATTGAGTTGTGTCTTTTATATCTGCCTGGAGTTCAGCTTTAAATTTATGAAAGCATCTCTATTATCTCCGGAGAGAAGTAGACGGTAGAGTCTCCCGGCATTTAACGGGTGAAGCGGAGCCGCAGACGAGAAATGCGTATCCGGTTAATATTGCGCCCCGTTTGGTGTCCCACTGTTCTCTCCCTCTCTGGAATTTCCTAAGGAATGTTCCAGCTTGTATCCAGCTTCCTCTCTTTCTTTTCGCTGACTCTCCTATTTTCTCTCCCTGACCTTGAAAGGTGATCCACTGAATTAATGTCGTTTCCCCTTGTCAAGCCATTCCTAGGGATACCATTTTCTCCTGCGTTCAGGCGGCTGTATTAGCGTGTTGCATTAACACCAAAGGGGCTGGCAGGCAGATTGCAATTACCCTTATTAATTGCGGTTTGGAAAGGAACCCGCGGTGATTGTCCATACAATAGTTTCTTGATGAATGCCAGTTTAACACCACACAGAGTTCTGCTTGGCATACAGAATATTTGGATTTTTTTTTTTTTTGTCTCTAAAGGAGAATTAAAAAGTTCTTAAACTGAAAACCATTCTTCCCCAGTCTTTCAGGTTCCTCTCCTGTACTGAAATGGCTTACTCTGATTTCACTGCACACTGTGAGCTTCTCAGAGTATGCATTAGAAGCTGCAGCAAGTCAGAGCCTGCTTGATTTCCTTCCCAGCCTGACTGCTGACCCAGCCTGAATGATTAGTAATTATTTGAAATGGTGTTCGTTCATATCTGTATGCGGCATTGACATGTGTTGTCCATTTTTTGATACCTCACTGCACCTTACAGGACCTCTTAATGACAATTGCTGCTCATAAAATGCATGATGGATACTAAAAATGCCCAGAGAAAGGTTTGAATTAAGCCTAAAAATAACTGGAATAAATACCTCTCTGCATCAGACTGGAAAGGGAATGGGCAGTTGTTGGACAAGCACTTGCTAAGAATGAGCAGAAATAGACCTCATCAGCCACCTGCTGCTCCTTCAGTGTCCAATCATAGGCTGGCAATTGGGACGTGTTGCTTGTAACCCATTTACAACTGAGCGATTTGTCATGCCATTCTGTAAGCATGACAACAACGTTCAGGAGGAATCATCCATTCATACCTGGGTGTCTAGCTGCCACTTGTCCCTCAAAAAAGTACACTAGCTTTTATTTGGCCAGAATCGTGCTTTTTTGGCCCCATTGACTTTATTTGGATTGTCTGCGAACGTGCGACACAAGTGTTTTAGCACTTTTTTTTAGTCTCCTCCTCCTAGTAACTTCAGGCCTGTGAACAAAGTGGAGGATTCAGGAGTGTACATGTTGGATGTGGAGCCACCAGCTTTTGTGGACCCTTGCCACCTGGTCCACAAGAACCTCTTTGACCCCAATGATGACCATTACAAGAATCTCTAGGACCCCAGTGATAACCATTACAAGAATCTCTACGACCCCAGTGATGACCATTACAAGAACCTCTAGGACCCCAATGATGACCATTACAAGAACCTCTACAACCCCAGTGATGACCATTACAACAACCTCTACAACTCCAGTGATAACCATTACAAGAATCTCTAGGACCCCAGTGATAACCATTACAAGAACCTCTACGACCCCAGTGATGACCATTACAAGAACCTCTACAACCCCAGTGATGACCATTAAAAGAACCTCTACAACCCAATTATGACCATTACAACAACCTCTACAACCCAATTATGACCATTACAAGAACCTCTGCAACCCAATTATGACCATTACAACAACCTCTATGACCATTATGTGAATGTACAATGTATATGTAAAGTGCTGCGTAAATTGACAGCGCTATACAAGTACCTTAAATAATAATAATTACAAGAATCTCTAGGACCCCAGTGATAACCATTACAACAACCTCTACAATTCAATGAGGACCATTACAACAACCTCTACAACCCCAGTGATGACCATTGCAACAACCTCTAGGACCCCAATGATGACCATTACAAGAACCTCTACAACCCCAGTGATGACCATTACAGAACCTCTACAACTCCAGTGATAACCATTACAAGAATCTCTAGGACCCCAATGATGACCATTACAACAACCTCTACAACCCCAGTGATGACCATTACAAGGATCTCTAGGACCCCAATGATAACCATTACAAGGATCTCTAGGACCCCAATGATAACCATTACAAGAATCTCTAGGACCCCAGTTATGACCATTACAACAACCTCTACAACCCCAGTGATAACCATTACAAAAACCTCTATGACTTTGACATGTACCTGCTTCCTCTTCTGCCCAGATCGCCTTAGCGTTCTAAGTGAAGTTCGTCCCTACTTTGCCCGCAGCCTTCTGGGACATCACAGGTGATCAAACACCAGTGATCGCTCAGTTCTCAGTGCTCCATGAGTAGACTGTCAGTCACCGGCTCTCTGCTCTGCCACTAAATCCCCTCTGCTCACCGGAGCCGGGTATCGGTCAAGGCATCTGGGTGGATCCTGACCATATGGTCGCAATCTTTCCCCAGCCCGGACCGGCTCTGTGATGTCAGCGGACAGCAGACTTCAGCCCGCTGTCTGCTGAAAACTAAGTGCACTCCTGTGATTCATAGAAGTACAACCAAACGAGCTTTGGCTGCACTTCTCCTTTAAGCAGATCCTCAGTCTGATGGCCTGCACTATTCAACTCCGATCCTCTGAGCCCAGGTTGTCCTGGACCCGCCCCCAGCCCGTGGCTGGGCATTGAAAGCCGTGGGAGCATAATGATGATCTCATGTTATTGTCACGCTGCTTTCTCCTTCTTTTAACTTGTCAGCACTAGAACTGATAGGCTCCTGGTGCTGCTTTTTCTCCTTACAATCCAGCCCTGCTGTACAGGGAGTGATATCAGGCCACATTTAGGTACTTACACTGCTTGCATTTAGAAAAAATAAATTTACCAACGTATTCATGATTGCAGGGCTGAATTAAGCTTCCTGGAGTTCAACTTTAGGAAAAAGAGCTCTTTATTGAATAAGGAATAAGCTGAATGCTGAATATACACTTCAAAGCCACCAATCAAATTTAAATTTGTCCACAGCAGCCAGTAAACGGTGACCTATGATGAAAAGTGGAATCTGATTAGCCGTTATGGATTGCTGCGCTGTGTACATCATCTCTTCCTGCCTGAAATTGACCTCGCCATCTGCTCGCTGGAGTAAATATTTGCGGTGATTTGCTCGGACCACTTAAACAGCTTGTATGTCAGTAGTAGATATTTTGCAATTCCCCGCAGACAGCTTGACAGTGTCTTATATAACAAGTACTGAAAATAAATTGCTCTAATCACGTCCCCGACTAGCGCAGTCTGGCCGAATACGAATCCCGACACTTAACGCAGTCTGCTATCGATTGTGGCCGCTCCGGAGGGGACTGGCTACATGCGTCTCGCATATTCCGATGTAATTTGCTGAGAGATAAATGGCACTTAGTAATATTTATATCTAAAATGGCCGCGTGACGCGACCCCATTATGATGTCAGAAATACCGCAGGCCTTTCCGTTTACAAAGCGGAGGGCTCTAGCTTCCAGAGACGTGGGGAGCTATGGTGAATTTTAAGTGGGCACTTCTGTACTTGTCATGGTTAAGTAGCTAAAAATGTGCAAACATTAGATGTAAACATGAGATGGAGGACATTAGGGCTGCAACTAAGGATTATTTTCATAATTGATTAGTTGGCTGATTATTGTTTTGATTAATCGGTTAATAACCTTAAAAATAAGTGTGAAGTAAATTTAGTTAATATGTAAAGTTTAAAAAAAAAAAGTATTCTTAAATAGCTCTATGCAGTGGTAAATATAAATAACCAACTATATGATTAGGGATCAAAATCTCTAATCCACTCTGAGAATAACAGACAGAAGAGATATACTGTATTTACTATTAGAGGATATATACTGTATATACTTTTAGAAGAGATATACTGTATATACTACTATTAGAGGATATATACTGTATATACTATTAGAGGAGATATACTGTATATACTAATAGAGAAGATATACTATTAGAGGATATATATATACTATTAGAGGATATATACTGTATATACTATTAGAGGAGATATACTGTATATACTATTAGAGGAGATATACTGTATATACTATTAGAAGAGATGTACTGTATATACTATTAGAGGATATATACTATTAGAAGAGAGATGCTGTATATACTATTAGAGGATATATACTGTATATACTATTAGAGGATATATACTGTATATACTATTAGAAAGAGATATACTGTATATACTATTAAAAGAGATATACTGTATATACCATTAGAGGATATATACTATTAGAATAGATATACTGTATATACCATTAGAGGATATATACTGTATGTACTATTAAAGGGTGAATCTGGTAAATATCATCAGACTCAGAGATCAAATTCTTTTATTTAAAAAAAAAAAAAAACGTCTTTCTTTAAAAAAAAAAGTAATTTTAAGAACGTTCGTTTGAGTTTCTAAGGCCCCTTTCACACTGGGGCGGGGAGCCGCGGTGACGGTAAAGCAGTGCTATATTTAGCGCTGCTTTACCATCGTTTTAACCGCGGTTTTTGGCCGCTCGCGGTGCGGTTTTCCCCCCGCGAGCGGCCGAAAAAGGGTTAAAGACCCCCCGCAGAGCGCCGCTGTAGTGGCGCTTTGTGGCGGTATTGCCGCGGTGTCCCATTCAAATTTTTTACCGCGGTGTCCCATTCAAATCAATGGGAAGGAGCGGTATAGGAGCGGTGAATACACCGCTCCTATCCCGCTCCAAAGATGCTGCTAGCAGGACTTTTTTGACCGTCCTGCTAGCGCACCGCTCCAGTGTGAAAGCCCGCCGGCTTTAACACTGGAGTTAAAGGGGCCGTTTTTTTTACAGGCGGTGTACAGGCGCTATTTTTATCGCTGTACCACCTGAAAAACGCCCCAGTGTGAAAGGGGCCTAACACTGTAGCTGCTGACTTTTAATAAGCACACTTACCTGTGCTGGGTGCCCGCGATGTCGACCGCCCGAGGCCGACCATCCCTCGGCTCTCGGGGTCCCGGCGCCGCCATTCCAACTAAGGGAAACAGGCAGTGGAACCTTGCGGCTTCATTGCCCGTTTCCTACTGCGCATGCGTGAGTCACGCAGCGCTTTGTGAATGGGGCGCGCTGCGTTGTGGGACACACACAGTTCCCAGAACACACTGCGCCCCATTCACTAGAAGACGTGAGGAGGAGAAGACTGAAGATCACCGCGGAATAGGAAGAGGCAGATTGGGACGATCTGCCTAGCAACAGCCATTTCTGGTAAGTTAAAACAATTATTATTTTTTTTTTTCCTCTAAATTTTTAGGAACCTTTTTATGCAATTTTTTTTATTTTTTTAGGATGGCCCTCCACTTTAAGTGCTATGGGCAGAAGTGGCGTTATGACGTCGCTTCCGCCCTGCAATGGTATGGAGATGGGTGGGGGCCATCTTCCCCTCACTCGCCTCCATGCCCAGCAAGGGTGAAGATCCGATCGCCTCTGCCGCTACCGCCGCCTCCGGTACACGGCGGAGGGCACCGGAGCGTGGCGGAAGGGCGTCTCCCGCCGCTGATAAAAGTGATCTTGCGGCAACACAATTTAGTCCCTCGTTGTGCTGGCTGCTTCTAATACATTTGGGGCATCAGCGCGGTGTCCTTATTCTTTGTAACTGCCAGGAGCCTGTGCAGAAATTAGATTTTTGTATCTTTTGTATAGCCATACCGCCTCTTTCAGCTGTCAAACTTTGCTTTTCAATTAGACTGTTTGCTGATTGTTTACTTTTTTTGTACATAAATCTTCTGTCTTAAAAGAGGTGCTAAGGATAGGTACGTAGACGTTGTATCACAACCTTGCCCGGCGTGGTGTGTGCGACGTGCGTGCCTTTCTGTACGGGGGGGGGGGGGGATCACTTGGAACTTTGATACAGACAATGGTGTATTTTCCTACATGTTACAGTCCAGTGGCTGATAAACAGCTTACTAAATCATTCATAGTGTCTCTTCTTGGGAACAAGAATCCTCCAGACAGGACGGCTCTGTGGCTCTCTCAAGTCTTTGCCAAAGCTGATGACTTCTATAGGCGATTTTTCCTTCTTTTAACTTTCAATACATTTCACATGTACACAAAGGATAAAATGTGTAATCCATAGTTGTACATGTAGTTATCAATACAAATCAAGAGAAGGGACAATAAAAAGAACGTATTAAATTAAATGAAAATAAAATGTGTAAAATAAAATATATATATTTTTTTATACATACGGTATATATTTTTTTATATATATATATATATATATATATAGAGAGAGAGAGAGAGAGGTAATTTCTTTTAATTACTTATTACGTAATTATTTATATATATATAAAATTTAATTTTTTTAAATAATTTATATGTATATATATATATATATATATATATATATATATATATATATATATATATATATATATATATACACATCAAAAAAGAAGAACATTCTATGTCATGAAAAATCATTGAATTAATGCATTGTTCTACTTTTATATAAAGGATAACATGGGTATTGCATATATAAATAAGCCTCATCTGCAATCCCAATGTGAAAACCCAAGTGCTTTAAGAGCCATTTCACGCTGCCAGTGCCCGAAAAACGCTCGTAAAGCGACGCTTAAACTAGCGGCGCTTTACCAGCGTTTTTCGAGCGCTAGTGGGGCGCTTTTAACCCCTGCTAGTGGCCAAATAAAGTGTTAAAAGTGCCTACAAAGCACTGCGGGCAAAAGCGCTTTGCAGGCGTTTTCCCATTCAATGGGAAGGGGCGCTTTAGGAGCGGTGTATTCACCGCTCCAAAAGCGATGCAAAGAAGCTGCTTGCAGGACCTTTTTGTACGCCCTGCCAGTGCAGCGCCTCAGTGTGAAAGCACTCGGGCTTTCACATTGGGATTGCAGTTGTTGCTTCTTTCAGGCGCTTTACAGGCGTTTACTTTAACGCTAAAGCGCCTGAAAAACGCCATAGTGTGAAAGGGGTCTCAGTGTGAAAGCACTCAGGCTTTTACATTGGGATTGCAGTTGCAGCTTCTTTCAGGCGCTTTTTTTAACGCTAAGACCCCTTTCACACTGGGGCGTATTTCAGGCGTTTTTCAGGCGCTTTAGCGTTAAAAAAAGCACCTGTAAAGCGCCTGAAAGAAGCCGCAACTGCAATCCCAATGTGAAAGCCCGAGTGCTTTCACACTGAGACCCCTTTCTCACTATGGCATTTTTCAGGCGCTTTAGCGTTAAAATAAGCGCCTGTAAAGCGACTGAAAGAAGCTGCAACTGCAATCCCAATGTGAAAGCCCGAGTGCTTTCACACTGAGGCGCCGCGCTGGCAGGGCGTCAGAAAAAGTCCTGCAAGCAGCTTCTTTGCAGCGCTTTTGGAGCGGTGAATACACCGCTCCTAAAGCGCCTCATCCCATTGAAATCAATGGGAAGCGCCTGAAAAACGCCTGAAAAGCGCTTGTAGCAGCAGCGCTTTGTGGGCGCTTTTAACCCTTTTTTGGCCACTAGCAGGGGTTAAATGCGCCCCACTAGCACTCGAAAAGCGCTGGTAAAGCGCCGGCAGTGTGAAAGGGCTCTTAACCACTTCCCGACCGCCCCCTGTATATTTACGTCGGCAGAATGGCACGTACAGGCAGAATCACGTACCTGTACGTGACATTCTTCCGGCGGTTGGGGGGTCCGATCGGACCCCCCTCCGCCGGCGGGGACGGTCGGGATCGCTTCAGGAGCGATCCGGGACGAGGGGACGGCCAGTGGTTTCTGGCCACCCCTCGCGATCGCTCCTGGCCAATGAGAAACTTCCCCTTCCTGTCTATTGTATAGACAGGAAGGCGGAAGTGATGTCACGCTCGGTGCGCCGGTCTATGTGACCGGAGACGCCGAGCGGCGAACATGTACAGGTTAGTGCACAACACTACACTGACACCAGTACAGTTAGGCACATATTCCACCCCCCTGTCACCCCCTGATCACCCCCCAGATCACCCCCTCCCCCCCCCCAGTCACAGTGTCACTAATTGCAGTGATCATTTATTTACTGATCACTGCATTTAGTGTCAGTGTGACTGTAATAACTGTCAGGGCAGTTAGTTTTAGGTCCAAGGTAGCCCCCTACCCCCCCCTAATAAAGGTTTAACCCCTTGATTGCCCCCCAGGTAACCCTTTCACCCCCTTTTGCCAGTGTCACTAAGCGATCGTTTTTCTGATCGCTGTATTAGTGTCACTGCTGTCGCTAGGTAACCATTTTTTTTTTTTTAGGTAACCGCCATGTTTATATAGGTTCATAAATAGGTTTATAGGTCAGGTACCCCCATATTACAACCTAAATAAAGGTTTTAACCCCCTGATTGCCCCTAGAGTTAACCCTTTCACCAGTGATCACTGTATAACTGTCACTGGTGACGCTGGTTAGCCAGTTAGTTATTTTGTTATTTAGGTTCCCCGTCAGGTTTTTATATAGCGTCAGGTACCCCCATATATTACCTAATAAAGGTTTTAACCCCCTGATTGCCCCTAGTTAACCCTTTCACCCCCCTTTTGCCAGTGTCACTAAGCGATCGTTTTTTCTGATCGCTGCATTAGTGTCGCTAGGTAACCATTTTTTTTTTTTAGGTAACCGCCATGTTTATATAGGTTCATAAATAGGTTTATAGGTCAGGTACCCCCATATTACAACCTAAATAAAGGTTTTAACCCCCTGATTGCCCCTAGAGTTAACCCTTTCACCAGTGATCACTGTATAACTGTCACTGGTGACGCTGGTTAGCCAGTTAGTTATTTCGTTATTTAGGTTCCCCGTCAGGTTTTTATATAGCGTCAGGTACCCCCATATATTACCTAATAAAGGTTTAACCCCCTGATTGCCCCTAGTTAACCCTTTCACCCCCTTTTGCCAGTGTCACTAAGCGATCGTTTTTCTGATCGCTGCATTAGTGTCGCTAGGTAACCAGTTTTTTTTTTGTTACTGTTACGGGTGACGCTGGTTAGTTAGCTTGTTTTTTATACTGTCAGGGCACCCGCCATTTATTACCCAATAACGGTTTAAACCCCCTGATCGCCCGGCGGGTGATATCAATTAGGTTTTAGGGTCAAATAAGGTCTGCGTCGCCCCAGGTTAGTGCCAGTACCGCAAACACCCACGCGCAAAGCATACACCTCCCTTAGTGGCACAGTATCTGAACAGATCGATATCTGATCTGATCAGATCTATACTAGCGTCCCAGCAGTTTAGGGTTCCAAAAAAAACCGCATTGTTAGCGGGATCAGCCCAGATACCTGCTAGCACCTGCGTTTTCCCCCTCCGCCCAGCCCAGCCCACCCAAGTGCAGTATCGATCGATCACTGTCACTTACAAAACACTAAGCACACATAACTGCAGCGTTCGCAGAGTCAGGCCTGATCCCTGCGATCGCTAACAGTTTTTTTGTGGTAGCGTTTTGATTCAGTCGCTTCAGTCAGGAGCTTTTTTACCTGTGAATCTCAAAAAAATAAAAAAAAAAAAAATAAATAGTTGTCGTTTTATTGTTCTCTCTCTCACTCTATTCTCTCTCTATTGTTGCTCTTTTTTTTTTACTCCATTCTATTCTGCAATGTTTTATTATGTTTTATCATGTTTTATCACGCTTGCTTTTCAGGTATGTAATTTTGTTTACTGTGTTTTAGTGTTGAGCATTTTTTTTTGTTTTCAGGTGCGCCATTCAGTTGCAACGCGGATTTATTTATCTTGACAGCAACAGCGTTTGCTCCCACGATACATAAAGCCGCGACTCCAACGCTGTAGGAGGTGATTTCACCACCACAGTTAAAAAAAAAGCATATATGCCGAAGCATGGGGGCAGCAGGGGGGGGAGGAGCGATTGGCTCCTAATGCCACGTACATACGGTCGAAATTCCGACCGTGTGTACACGGCATAACTTTTGTGGGAGGATGCCCCCATGCATCGGCATATATAAATGGTGCATGTATGCCCATCATTAGAAGTGGGTGGATGAAGGGAGGTATTCTAATGGTGGGCATACCCACCAATCAATCTCTTTTTTTCGTTCAGCCAAGAGGCTGCATGAAAAAAAAAAAGATTACAATATATGTCCAGTATGTTGCTGGACTTTGAATGGTTATACCAGAATGATGCCTGCAGGTTTAGGTATCATCTTGGTATCATTCTTTTCAGCCAGTGATCGGCTTTCATGTAAAAGCAATTCTAGCGGGTAATTAGCCTCTAGACTGCTTTTACAAGCAGTGGGAGGGAATGTCCCCCCTCCCGGATATAAACCGCGCCATTGGGAAATTGGGAAAGCATTTTATCACACCAATCTTGGTGTGGTCAGATGCTTTGAGGGCAGAGGAAAGATCTAGGGTCTAATAGACCCCAATTTTTTCAAAAAAAGAGTACCTGTCACTGCCTATTGCTATCATAGGGGATATTTACATTCCCTGAGATAACAATAAAAATCATAACAAAGAAAAAAAATGGAAGGAACAGTTTAAAAATAAAATAAAAAAGCTAAATAAAAAAAAAAAAAAACAAAAAAAAAAAAAAAAAGCACCCCTGCCCCCCCTTCTCTTGCGCAAAGGCGTACACAAGCGTTGGTCTGGCGTCATATGTAAACAGCAATTGCACCATGCATGTGAGGTATCACCGCGAAGGTCAGATCAAGGGCAGTAATTTTAGCAGTAGACCTCCTCCGTGAATCTAATGTGGTATCATGTAAAGGCTTTTAAAGGCTTTTAAAAATGTATGTAGTTTGTCGCCACTGCGTGTTTGTGCGCAATTTTAAAGCATGTCGTGTTTGGTATCCATGTACTCGGCCTAAGATCATATTTTTTATTTCATCAAAAATTTGAGCAATATAGTGTGTTTTAGTGCATTAAAATAAAAAAAAGTGTATTTTTTCCACAAAAAATGCGTTTGAAAAATCGCTGCGCAAATACTGTGTGGAAAAAAAAAAATGCAACACCCACCATTTTAATCTGTAGGGCCTTTGCTTTAACAATATATATAGTGTTTGGGGGTCAACGTAATTTTCTTGCAAAAAAAAAATATGTTTTCATGTAAACAAAAAGTGTCAGAAAGGGCTTTGTCTACAAGTGGTTAGAAGAGTGGGTGACGTGTGACATAGGCTTCTAAATGTTGTGCATAAAATGCCAGGACAGTTCAAACCCCCCCCAAATGACCCCATTTTGGAAAGTAGACACCCCAAGCTATTTGATGAGAGCAATGTTGAGCCCATTAAATATTTTTTTTTTTTTTGTCCCAAGAGATTGAATAATGAAAAAAAAAAAATATATATATATTTTTTTTTACAAAAAGTTGTCACTAAATGATATATTGCTCAAACATGTCATGGGCATATGTGGAAATACACCCCAAAATACATTCTGTTGCTTCTCCTGAGTACGGGGATACCACATGTGTGGGACTTTTTGGGAGCCTAGCTGCGTACGGAACCCCAAAAACCAATCACCGCCTTCAGGCTTTCTAAGGGTGTAATTTTTTTATTTCACTTCTCACTGCCAATCACAGTTTCGGAGGCCATGGAATGCCCAGATGGCATAAAACCCCCCAAAATGACCCCATTTTGGAAAGTAGACACCCCAAGCTATTTGCTGAGAGGTATTGTGAGTATTTTGCAGATGTCGCTTTTTGTCACAAAGTTTTGAAAATTGAAAAAAGAAAAAAAAATTTTTTTTTTTCTTTACTTTCTTCATTTTCAAAAACAAATGAGAGCTGTAAAATACTCACCATGCCTCTCAACAAATAGCTTGGGGTGTCTACTTTCCAAAATGGGGTCATTTGGGGGGGTTTTGTGCTATTTTGGCATTTTATGGCCTTCGAAACGGTGATAGGTAGTGAGGAGTGAAATCAAAAATTTGCACCCTTAGAAATCCTGAAGGCGGTGCTTGGGTTTCGGGGCCCCGTACGCGGCTAGGCTCCCAAAAAGTCCCACACATGTGGTATCCCCATACTCAGGAGAAGCAGCAAAATGTATTTTGGGGTGCAATTCCACATATAACTATGGCATGTGTGAGCAATATATCATTTAGTGACAACTTTTTGAAAAAAAAAAAAATCTTTTTTATTTTTGTCTTTATTCAATCACTTGGGACTAAAAAAAAAAATATTCAATGGGCTCAACATGCCTCTCAGCAAATAGCTTGGGGTGTCTACTTTCCAAAATGGGGTCATTTGGGGGGGTTTTGTACTTCTCTGCCATTTTAGCACCTCAAGAAATGAAATAGGCAGTCATAAATTAAAAGCGGTGTAAATTCCAGAAAATGTACTCTAGTTTGTAGACGCTATAACTTTTGCGCAAACCAATAAATATACGCTTATTGGCATTTTTTTTACTAAAGACATGTGGCTGAATACATTTTGGCCCAAATGTTTGACTAAAATTGAGTTTATTAGATTTTTTTTATAACAAAAAGTAGAAAATCTCTTTTTTTTTCAAAATTTTCGCTCTTTTTCCGTTTATATCTCAAAAAATAAAAATCGCAGAGGCAATCAAATACCATCAAAAGAAAGCTCTATTTGTGGGAAGAAAAGGACGCAAATTTCGTTTGGTTACAAAATTGCATGACCGCGCAATTACCAGTTAAAGTAGTGCAGTGCGAAATTGAAAAAAGACCTCTGGTCCTTTGGCTGCCAAATGGTCCGGGGCTGAAGTGGTTAAAGCACTTGAGTTTTCACATTGGAATTGCAGATGAGGCTTCTTTCAAGCGTTTTACAGGCGCTTTTTTTAACGCTAAAGCGCCTGAAAAACGCCCCAGTGTGAAAGGGGTCTTAATGAGAGTCAGCAATGCAGTATTCAAATTCTAGTGGTCACTCCACTCTAGTACCTCTCGTGGGGGGGGGGGGGGGGGGGGGGGTACATGTGTCATCTGAAACAGAACAGTCATTTGTATTCCATTGTAAATTGTAGCGAAATGTCCCACTTTAAAAAGTGTTTTTACACTTTATTTTTCTTCAGCTGCGGACAACCTTCTTATTCAGAATCTGTTTTATTCTTATAGGTGACCAAAAAAGTGAAGAGCATGCAGATGTTTCACCGCCCTGTAAACAGTGCCATGCAAGGGGACCGGCTGGGAATCTGTGTCACTCAGTTCGATCCTAAGCTGCTGGAAAGAGGACTCGTCTGCACCCCAGAGTCCCTGCACACCATCCACACGGCCATAATATCGGTGAACAAGATACAATACTTCAAAGGATCACTCAACACCAAAGCCAAGTTCCACATCACAGTTGGCCATGAAACCGTCATGGGGAAGGTTATGTTCTTCAGTCTCCCTCCTCACCTCAACCAAGAAGAATCCACGGGTGGGTTTGACTTTAGCAAAGAATACTCATACCAGGATAGCTACCTTACAAAGGAATCAACAAATTCAGAACAGGACAAGGCAGATGGCCAACATGGGTGTGATCTCCTTCCCAAGCAGCAGTGGGCCCTCTTGGAGTTTGAGAAGCCAGTCACGTGCCCCAAGTTGTGCCTTGTCATTGGCTCAAAGCTGGACACTGACATTCATTCCAACACCTGCAGGCTGGCTTTCCACGGGGTCCTTCTGGAGGGGGTGGAAGACAAAAATTATGCAGAAACCTTTCTTCCCAAGTTGAAGGTCTTCAAAATGAAGCATAAGGAAGGGCAAGTTGAAAGGGTAAGGGCTGTTTTTCATTTGTCTTAATCAGTCTTCACTGTGTATATGACTTTTAGGCCTTGAAAAAACAAAGACTGGCAGGTATACCACCCAGTCAAAATTTTTTACTTTATTGGCACAACATTGAGACACTACGAATGTAAATAAATATCACCTGAATACAGCACTAAGACACTGTGGGAGCCAAAAAAAAAAGGTCAATGCGTTTCGCTCTACTCATGAATAAATGCAGAGATAGAGCGAAACACGTAGAGCCTTTTTCTTGGCTCCCACAATGTCTTCGTGCAATATTCAGGGGATTTTATGCTTTAATAAAGTTGAATACTAGACATGTGCAATTCGTTTTGTTTTTTTTCGTTTTCCGTTAAAATTCGTTATATTCGTTCATTCGTTATCGTACGAATGAACGAATGATTCGCTAAAAATTTTAACGCATGTTCGAATCGAACGAATATGAAAAACAACGAAAATCCGAAATAACCAAATTAGAAACAACGAAACTACGAAAGAAGAAAATCCGAAAAACGAAAACAGGAACAACGAAAATCAAAATGAATGAAAAAATTCGTACATTCGTAACTTTTTTTTTTGTTGAATTGGTAATTTTCCGTGTCCCTTACAATGGCGCTGCTTAACGTGCTTCGAATGGATTGAATGAAAAAATTCGTATATTCGTAACTTTTTTTTTTTGCGATTCGTAATTTTCCGTGTCTCTTACAATGGCGCTGCTTAACGTGCTTCGAATGGATTGAACGAAAAAATTTGTACATTCGCAACTTTTTTCTTTTGTTGAATTGGTAATTTTCCGTGTCCCTTACAATGGCGCTGCTTAACGTGCTTCGATTGGATTGAACGAAAAAATTAGTACATTCGCAACTTTTTTCTTTTGTTGAATTGGTAATTTTCCGTGTCCCTTACAATGGCGCTGCTTAACGTGCTTCGATTGGATTGAACGAAAAAATTCGTACATTCGTAACTTTTTTTTTTTTTTTTCGATTCGTAATTTTTCTTGTCTCTTACAATGGTGCTGCTTAGCGTGCTTCGAATGGATTGAACGGAAAAATTTGTACATTCGTAACTTTTTTCTTTTGTTGAATTGGTAATTTTCCGTGTCCCTTACAATGGCGCTGCTTAACGTGCTTCGATTGGATTGAACGAAAAAATTCGTACATTCGTAACTTTTTTTTATTTTTTTTCGATTCGTAATTTTTCTTGTCTCTTACAATGGTGCTGCTTAACGTGCTTCGATTGGATTAAACGAAAAAATTCGTACTTTCTTACCTTTTTTTTTTTTTTTTGCGATTCGTAATTTTCCGTGTCTCTTACAATGGCGCTGCTTAACATGCTTCGAATGGATTGAACGAAAAAATTCGTACATTCGTAACTTTTTTTTTCGATTCGTAATTTTCCGCGTCTCTTAAAATGTAATAATAGCATACACATTACATAAAATTATGAATTATGCTCCGATTACGAATCTACGAAAACAATGTTACGAAAGTACGAATAAATCAATCTAACGAAAGTACGAATCTAACTAAATCTACGAAAATACAGATGCGTCCGAATTTCGAATAAACAAAAATTAAACTAATGGAAAAACGAATCAACGAAAAAATAACTCTTACGAAAATACGAACACCGACGACTTACGAATTTTATGAATCGTTATGAATACGAACACCGACGACTTACGAAATTACGAATCGTTATGAATCAACGGAAACGAAAGAAACGAAACTAAAATAAACAAATTTTTCTATTGTGCACATGTCTATTGAATACCCGATAGACATCTATGTGCAGCATATGGGCATTAAAGGCCCACCATTTTTGCCATCGCACAAAAGGTTGTTACGTGGGTGGCAAGATGTTAACGTGTATCTGAACCCAAAACAAAAATGTAATTTACGCCAGCTTAATGAAATGACTAGGCCGACCTTCCTTCCGTCCCCTGGGCATACGAGCCCAGTAACGGGGACACTGAAGCAAGAGGGAAAGGGGTTAAGATCACATTGGAATGGGGCCCCCCTGGCCCTTTTTTATTTTATTTACTGCTCCTAAGCCACAGCCATGTTTAGTAGTGTGTACTGAGACTTCTCATCGCAGATCCATGCACTCTCTTTTCTTCATCCTTGCTTTGCATGCAATGTTCTCTCCACGACAGGCTGCCCCGAGCCATTGACTTTTATTGCCGGGCCCACCGGGAGAGCGTATGAAAGCCAGGTGGAAGTGCGATAGAACCCAGTGCACTTCTGCTTCCAGCGTCTGTGTGAACTCGGCCAGTAACCGCGACGGGGACTCTACAACGTATACTTTGCTGCAGCTGGCAGACTCCACGGGACACGGAGAGGTTTACAAGGTTTACTCTCGTAAAAGTTTCCTTTTTAGTTCTATCAGACGTGATTTATTTGTTTCTCAAAGCAGAGTTTATGTTAGCATGAGGAAACGTGGAACTGCGATGAAACTCCAAAAAAAAAACAGAAAGAGATTAAAGAAGAAAAATTGCCTAAGTGTATACGCAGAGATTAAACAGGTAAAGGGACGCTCCAGCCAAACACCCAGGGGCCACGACCTACCTGGGGCTCTGATGTACCTCCTAGATTCTCACTGCCACTGGATTGACTGAAACTTCCCAATCGCTGCTTCTGCACCACCGATTGCCTCTCTATTATTTGCCACTGAGACGGCACGCACTTTCCCACTCCCCACCACTGCTCCAAAGGTGCACTTTTCCTCTCTCAAAGTTCACATTCCTGTTCGCACATTCCTTAGCAACAGCACACTTTCCCATTTGCTGCCACTGCCTCGGCTCACACTTCCCCACTTGCTGCCACTGCACTGTTGCCCACTTCCCCCACTGGCCGCCATTGGACCAAGGCACACTTCCCCCACTGGCCGCCATTGGACCAAGGCACACTTCCCCCACTGGTCGCCATTGGACCAAGGTACACTTCCCCCACTGGCTGCCACTGGACCAAGGCACACTTCCCCCACTGGCTGCCATTGGACCAAGGCACACTCCCCCCACTGGCTGCCATTGGACCAAGGCACACTTCCCCCACTGGCTGCCATTGGACCAAGGCACACTTCCCCCACTGGCTGCCATTGGACCAAGGCACACTTCCCCCACTGGCTGCCATTGGACCAAGGCACACTTCCCCCACTGGCTGCCATTGGACCAATGCACACTTCCCCCACTGGCTGCCATTAAACTAAGGCACACTTCCCCCACTGGCTGCCATTGGACCAAGGTAAACTTCCCCCACTGGCTGCCATTGGACCAAGGTACACTTCCCCCACTGGCTGCCATTGGACCAAGGCACACTTCCCCCACTGGCTGCCATTGGACCAAGGCACACTTCCCCCACTAGCTGCCATTGGACCAAGGCACACTTCCCCCACTAGCTGCCATTGGACCAAGGCACACTTCCCCCACTGGCTGCCATTGGACCAAGGCACACTTCCCCCACTGGCTGCCATTGGACCAAGGTAAACTTCCCCCACTGGCTGCCATTGGACCAAGGCACACTTCCCCCACTGGCTGCCATTGGACCAAGGCACACTTCCCCCACTGGCTGCCAATGGACCAAGGCACACTTCCCCCACTGGCTGCCATTGGACCAAGGCACACTTCCCCCACTGGCTGCCATTGGACCAAGGCACACTTCCCCCACTGGCTGCCATTGGACCAAGGCACACTTCCCCCACTGGCTGCCATTGGACCAAGGCACACTTCCCCCACTGGCTGCCATTGGGCCAAGGCACACTTCCCCCACTGGCTGCCATTGGACCAAGGCACACTTCCCCCACTTTGCTGCCATTGGACCAAGGCACACTTCCCCCACTGGCTGCCATTGGACCAAGGCACACCTCCCCCACCAGCACTGCACCATTGCTCTCTGTCTTTACTGGATGACACTGAACAGACGCACGCTTCCCCACTGGCTGTCACTGCACCAACGCACACTTCCGTCACTGGCCGCCACTGCAAAGACATGCACTTCCCCCACTGGTCGCCACTGAACCAAAATATGCACTTCCCCCAACTGGGCTCCCCTACACCGATGCACACTTCCTCACTAACTAGCTTCCTCACTAGCTGCCACTGCATGGATGCACACTTTCCCACTTGCCACCATTGCACCAACCCGCACTTTTCCCACTGACCACCACTGCACCAACCCGCACTTTCCCCACTGGCCACCACAGCACAGCACCCTTTCCCCACTTGCTGCCATTGCACTGACGCTTCCCTACTTACCAGCACAGCACCGATTCACACTTTCCCCACTGGCCACCATTGCACCGATGTAAACTTTCCCCACTTGCTGCAGTTACACCGACGCACACTTTTCCAAATGACTGACACTGCAGGGACATGCACTTCCCCCACTGGCCCCCACTGCACTGACTTGCAATTTCTCATCACTGCACAGGCGCACGCTATCGTATTCGTCTCGTTCATTGGATAAAGCACACTTTTGCTAGTTTTCTATAAACTGAGAAAGTAACTACTTGTTCTATTTTAGGCAGTCCCCTGTAAGGCATGCTGGGACTCCTAGTTCACCTGCAATCGGGAGGCCTCCGGTTAACCTGCGCGATGTAGCTAGCCAGCGACGTGTGTCAGGAGCAGCGATGTGCCGCTCGCCGCGTTTTTGTCCTGTGTTTCTATTCTGTTGTGCGGTGAGATGTTATTATTTGGGCTGCTTGCAGTCATTTCGCCGAAGCATGTCATGGAATGCGGCAGAGTTATCTCTTATTTGGGTTTCTCACCTTAGCAGTAGTCACTTTCTGCAAGAACAAACAGTAATTGATACAGGGAGACGCCAAGAAGTTGCAGAGATTAAAAAACAAGAGAATGGCGGCATTGGAGAAGGGAGCGCAGATCGGGGGGAGATGGAGCACTCCTCGGTAATGACACATTTCTTGTTTTGCTAGTGCCTTATGTCCTCAAAAGAGACTTTATAATTACAAAACACCTTTTTAAGGGGTAGTCCTCCCAAAAATGATATTATACGTGGAATCTGGTGGGCTGTAGAATGTGTTGGATAATGCAACACCGATATTCCCCTTTGCTGTAATTCCTGACTCTGTTCCAGTCCATCTGGGGGGACCCTTTGGGTGTTCCCACCCACATTTTGTGTGTTCATGCTTCTTCTGTTACATTTTTTCATAGTATGAAATAAATAATCCAGCAGAGACGGTGGGAACCACACACAATGAACACACAGGTGCGCATACTCAGGGACCTAGCATAAGGCATAAGGCCCATTTCACACATGCGGACCGTATGTCCGTTTTTCATCCATCCGTTTTTGGATGAAAAACGGACATACATGCATGTCTATGGGATAGCGGGTGTCAGCGGATGAGCATCCGCTGACACCCGCTATTGTCCGCCTCCGCAATTGTCCGCTTCTGCAGACGGAGGAAAACCCTATTTTTTCATCCGTCTGCAGATCGGATGAACACGGACAGACGGTCCGTGTTTATCCGATCCCCCATAGAGGAGAGCGGAGAACTGACAGGGCGGTCCCTGCACAGTGTGCAGGGACCGCCCTGTCATCAGCCGGTTCAGCGGGGAACAGCTGTGCGATCCCCGCTGAGCAGCGGATCTTCACGGGGCGGATCAATACGCATCCCCCCGTGTGAAAGAGCCCTAAAGGGAACCCCTCATAAGCGCACAGCAAATGTGTAGACTTGGGAACTCCGCACCGGGATTGTGGAAACCCCTCATAATGGGCACAGCATGAGTACAAACCCGGGAATTCATTTTAGGGATGGTGGTAACCCCTAGTAATGTATATAGCAGATGTACAGACCAAGGAACTCAGTGTAGGGATGGTGGGAACCTCTCATAATGGGCACAGCAGGTGTACAGACCCCGGGAATTCGGTTTAGGAATGGTGGTAACCCCTTGTAATAGGAATAGCAGATTTACAGAGCCAGGAACTAAGTTCAAGGATGGTGGGAACTCTTCATAATGGGCACAGCAGGTGTACAGACCCAGGAACTCAGCACAGGGATTGTGGGAACACCTCATAATGGGCACAGCAGGTGTACAGACCCAGGAACTCAGTTTAGAGATGGTGGAGCCCCTTGTAATAGATATAGCAGATGTACAGACCAAGGAACTCAGTGCAGGGATGGAGAAAAACCCTCATTATAGGCACAGCAGGTGTACAAACCCAGGAATTCAGTTTAGGAATGGTGAGAACCCCTTATAATAGATATAGCAGACTTACAGACCTTGGAACTCACCACAGGGATGGTGGGAAACCCTCATAATAGGTGCAACGGGTGTACAGATCCAGGAGCGCTTCTAGAAGAATGGTCAAACATTCCCATCACTCCTAAACCTTGTGGACGCCTTCCCAGAAGAGTTGAAGCTGTTATAGATGCAAAGGGTGGGCCAACCCAATATTGGACCCTACGGACTAAGACTGGGATGTCATTAAAGTTCATGAAACGTACAAGCAAACTGGCCAAGGGTGAATAGTAATTGTACAGTGTGTGTGTGTGTGTGATCAGTGTGTGTGTGTGTGTTTATATATCCCCCCCCCCCCAGCTCATCTACACTGCATTATATAACGTTTCACTGATGTGAGTTGAGTATCTCAGAATGAACAGGTTGCATGTCATTTGAAGCTGCTCACTGTTGTAGTCTTTGTGACTTGTTTCCCTCCATAGACTGCTATGGCTTCTGCTTTCTTTCTTCTTTTTTTTTTTTTGCTTTGGGGTGTGATAAACGTTTTCTTTCTTTTATCAAGAAATAAAAATAAACAATATAATTAAGAATAATCCTCCATAGTTTTGCCCTTTCATTTTTTTTCCTTCTCTGTGATTGTATCTATAGCTCAGCCAGTGTTTTTGCAGATGTCGGTATTGTTCCCGGGAAACCCTCAGAAGTGTCTGTGCGCCCGCACACTGCCCCGTGCCTCAGGTGCCCGCCGTTACCTGCGCGGACTCACCCAGACGCCAGTATAAATATATTTACTGCTTTGATGTCTGCTTGGCTTTGTTTGGTTTTTGGCTGAACGGCGCAGACACACTAAGTGCAGTCCGGACAGTGCGGGAAGGAGTCGTGTTGCGCTCACGAGGTTGTAAAGAGTCACCGGCTGGGAATAAAAGCTTCCATCGTGTTGACCTAACATATTTATGAGCTCTCAGTGCATGTGTATAGACATACTTTTTTATTGCGCAAATCGCCTGTTAATATTGTTTCAACTTTCAACCTTTGTTTTGGCAGAATTTACATGCCTGACCAGTTCATGGGAACTCGACAAGACGGCACAGGAACGGATAGGAGATGCTGAGCTCGGATATGCCACAGCTAAAGTCGCCGAAATAGAATTGTCATGCTTTGTAATAACAACCTCAGTTTTTGAACTTTCCTGATCCAGCAGTTGTGCAGGGAGTCTAGGGCCCGGCCAAAGACGGTTCGAATCTCGGCCTCTTCAGCAAGAAAACGGCTGAGATTCGAACCGCGTTCTGGCAAGGCTGAAGGTACCAAGTTGATCGATCAACTTCGGTACAACCAGCCTGCTGGATTTTACATACGTTTATCGCTAGAGGCTGGTATAGCCACTAGCAATAATCACTGTGTTCTCCCGGACGAGAACGGCTCTCCCTGCCGGGAGAATGCAATGGCTCAGCGGAAAGGATTCCCCTGTCAAACACTGTGGTTGCAGGATAGACGTTTGATCTGTGTATGGCCTGCATGAGTCTGATTGTGCAGTCCATTATGCACCAGTGAACTCAGTAATCAGCACCCAGTAAAGCTGCCCATACAACGGTTAGAAATTAAGTTCTGATCATTTATTCATGGGGCGGTGACATCACGCCTCATCCAATCAGAGAATGCTTTAAATTTATTGAGAAAATGCAATCTCTGAATGGTAAGAAAAAAAAGGGGGGGGGGGGGCCTCTCTAAGTGCAATATTTATAAGAACTTTAAAGAGGAAGTAAACCCTGATGGGTTTTATTTCCTCTTTGTTTCCCTGCAAAGGTAAAGCACAATGGACTACTATGCATAGCCCATTATGTGTCACTTACCTGAAACCAAAGCCTGCGATGTCCCCGATTTCCTCACTGGCAGGAAGCGTCCATCTTCAACCCCTCTTCCTTCCGGGGCCGCGAACTCCGGCTCTGTGACTGGCCGGAGTCGTGTGACGTCACTCCCTCGCACTGCGCGCGGGAGCCGCCAGTCACGGCATGACTCCAGCGTGCCCTTTCGAGACCGCGCAAGCGCGGAATACATCGGCGCATGCGCAGAAGACGGCATCGTTCGGGGACATAGTAAAGATCGGTTTAGGAGATCTTTCAAGCACCTACAGGTAAGCCTTAATCTAGGCTTTCCTGTAGGTGAAAGTGGTCTGTAAGGGTTTACAACCACTTTAAAGAGGAAGTAAACCCTGATGGGTGTTACTTCCTCTTTGTTTCCCTGCAAAGGTAAAGCATAATGGACCACTATGCATCGCATACTAGTCAATTATGTGCCACTTACCTGACACAGGAGCCAGCGATGTCACCGCTGTCCCCTTGTGTACGGAGCCTCCATCTTCTTTGTTGGTATCGCGACTCCGGCGCTGTGATTTGCCGGAGCCGCGATGACGTCACTCCTGCGCATGCGCACAGGAGCCGCCACTCGCAGCATATTGCCGTTAGCAGCGGCACGCTCAGTGCGCCCATGCGCAGTAGACAGTGGTGCCTGTCTTTTTTAGCAAATATCTCCTAAACCACGTAGGTTTAGGAGATATTTCTTGCAACCTACAGGTAAGCCTTAATCTAGGCTTACCTGTAGGTCAACGTGGTTTGTAAGGGTTTACAACCACTTTAAGGGAGCAGCCAAATAAGCACTCACATGTGTTCCATGATAATGTGCATATCTACTAGTACCGATCGCCCAGGTTCCAGGTCAGTATCTAGCCGCCGCTGGTGGTGTCGGATGGTGCAAGCCGGGTCACCGTTCATCAGATGTAGAGGGGGACTTCCTCAATTGCTGTGGAAGTGACGTCACGCCCGAAGGGCGGTCCTGTTGCCCTGGTAACACGCTTTGGTGCGCCAATCGGCTCCTTTATCAAACCAACTGGTTTGATAAAGGAGCTGATTGGCGCTCCGAAACATGACCTTGAACCTGGGCGACCCCTCTGTTGGTACTACTAGATATGCACATTCATATGGAACACGTGTGAGTGTTTATTTGACCGCTCCATTAAAGTTCTTATAAATATTGCACTGTGTGTTTTTGTTGTCTTACAGAGATCCTTTCCTGTCTCTGGGAGGAGCTGCCCCCACCTAGTGCTCTCTTGATGCACCATTCCTTCCATTGGATTTATGGACTTTTGTAGTTTTTTTAACTTTTATGAACTTAAATGACACATATTACAATTGGTTTCATATAAGACTATGGGAGTTTTACACGCTAATTTACCAGAGATTGCGCCACTTGCCTTGATATTATAAATGGTGCCCATGCCCAGCAGCCAACCTCTTGTGTTCACAATGCAGCAGGGCAGCCGCTCAGCACTGCACCCGGAAGCAAGCGGAGATCATTGGAGTAGCGATGTTTACCACAGTGATTTTGAGCTTCTATAGCAATCCCAGAGTTATGGTATATACTTAGATACATTGGTCCGAGCCGGACCAACGTGACTATGTAACAAACTACCATACCTGGGATTCTTCTTCAAAGGGCAAGTTCACCTTTTCTTTTTTTACATTTTTTTTTTTTTTTTGATCCCTTTTATTCCTATTACAAGGAATGTAAACATCCCTTGTAATAGGAATGCATGTGACAGGTCCTATTTATGGAGAGATGTGGGGTCAATAAGACCCCACATCTCTCCTCCAGGCTGGAAAGCATGAGATCGGTAAAAAGAAATTCACCGATCTCATGCTGACAGCCGCGATCGCGGCTTTGTTTACTTCTGGGTACCGGGCGTCATGTCATAACGTCGCTCCCGGGCCTCCGACAGTCATAGAGATGACTGGTGACCATCTGGTCACCGGAAATCTCTATGCTCATCATCCGGCGGTGGGTGATACTTTCTCCGGGCCCCCGATGGCACTGGAGAGCCCGGAGAACCACCAGGTGGCGGCGGGAGGGGGGGGCGTTGCCTATAAGAACGATCAAGCGGCGGAACTGCTGCTATGATCATTCTTTTGTTTACAAACGGTTTTTATTATGAGTAAGGTCATAGTACAAGATTTTGAAGGAAGTGAAGGATTCAGTTAGATAATACATTATAGCTGAGAGAAGACATATCATATGGCAGGATACATACGTTCAATTATCCGTTTAAGTAACATTTGCGTGGATGGGTCCATGGATGTGCTAAAGTAAAATAACATTAGTGGACATTACCCAGTAGTGAGGAATCCCATAGAGCCCATTTTTTTTTGGTATATATGCATGGTGTCATATAACGTGTGGTGTATTCGTTCTGATAGTTTTATGTTTGCCATACGGTTGAGAACCTGAGGCCATGGTATATTTGGTGATCGCCAGTTGAAAGCTATGGTCCAGTGGATAGAACTAAATAGAGTGTGGATTAATCTAGAACTGGCTATTGGTATATCTTGTATGGGGGAGAATAAGAGGCACATTTGTGGTGTTAGTGGGATCTTTCTACCTGAGATTCGATCAATCATGAGATTGGCATTGTGCCAGATGTATTTAAGTTGGGGGCAATCCCAAAATATATGTAATAGTGTCCCATGTGTAGGGCAACCCCTGAAACAGAGTGGAGATGTTGAAGGGTAGAATGAATTTAGTTTGGCAGGGGTAATCATTCTTATCGTGCACAGAATCGCCGGCTGGAAAGATTGATATCTGAATGGTGCCTGTAGCTATAGGCATCATTCAGATATCCCCCAACAAACTAGAGGACGTAATTTTACTATGGCCCGGGTATTGAAGTGGTTAACAAATTTATGTAAATAGCAAAATTAAACAAATGTTTTCGTTCTGCACATGTCTAGTAGGCGCTGCTTTAGCTCGGTCTCCCACGCTATCCTCGGTTGCAATGCCCAGCTCTTTAACTGAAGACCCTATTTGAAAACTCTGGATGGCCGCACGCCACAAGATTCAAGTTCATTGAAAAGCCATGTAAACAAACGCATACAAACAGAATAAGGTGCATCTGGTGAAAAAATGAGTCTACGCGTTTCGTGCTAATTCAGCACTTTCTCATGACTAGCTCTTGACGTGTTTCACACTAATTCAGCGCTTTCTCATGACTGGAGGGTGGAACCGATCACTACCTCCATATTGCAAACATTCAATATTCAAAGCCACCTCACAACAGCTGCTAATCGATTCCACCCCCAACTTCCTCCATACAAAGAACCAGCAGAAAACATTAGAAACAATGTAACTAATCAAAACAAATACCGTATATACTCGAGTATAAGCTGAGTTTTTCAGCACATTTTTTTAGAGTCTCGAGTCAAACACTTTTCTGCAGCAAAAAAAATTGCAAATTTGGTATGCCAACCCAGTGGACCTAGCACTACAACATATCCAAAGATGGGGTTCCTAACACCAAGTGTCCCAGAGATACGGGGCCCCAAAGTCGGTTTGGAAAATGTCATTCTCTGCTGCAGAAAGGTGCTTGACATTTTCCGACCTGACTTTGGGGCCCCGTATCTCGGGGACACTTGGTGTTAGGAACCCCAAATTTGGTGTGCAAACCCAGTGGCACCAACACTACAACATAGCCATGTGGCCCCGAGATACAGGGCCCCAAAGTCAGCCAACTGTGTCCATCTGCAGCAATGTCATTTCGGGACCCTTTGGGCCCAGAGACCCCAAATTTTGGCTGCAGCTAGGGGGCATCTAGGAACCCTTAACTACCAAGTTTGGGGACCTATGGCTGCAAATGGGCACAGTGAGGCTGCAAATGGGCATTGTTGACCCTCTTTTACACTTACAGTAGCTGCGCATTTCTCACCCTAGGCTTATGCTCGAGTCAATACGTTTTCCCAGTTGTTTGTGGTAAAATTAGGTGCCTCGGCTTATATTCGGGTCGGCATATACTCAAGTATATACGGTAACTAAATCCACATCTGTGATCACCATACCATGAAAAATAATGCATGAATCTCTGCTACAAAGTATCACACCAGAATGATCCCAGGAAGCCGTGTGACGGGGTGACAATGCAGGTGGGCAGTTGAGAGACAGAGCATTGTGTTGCCCTATTACAGGAAGTGCCTGAACAAGGGCCCTCATGGCAGGATCACCGGGTATCATTTTAATAAAAGTTTGGCGATTTTAACGTATAATTTGAAATGACGATAACATGCTAAAACGTCTAGATTTAAGTGATTGGATTTAAATATCCTTTAAGGTTCTGGGTGATCTCCGTACAGAACACAGGAACATTCACTCCGTGATCTACTGCTATGCACTTTCCATATAATGTCTTACAAATTTGTAAATGTAAGGAGAAAAATAGGCAAGAAATTCTTCTAAATAAACACCGCGGGTAAGAAGTCGCTTTGCCAAGACTAAAAATAGTCAAAAATTCCCTCTGTGCAGCCAGAAGAAGGTGAATTCCGCCAAGTTTCTGAATCAGGAACACCTGTGATTGGGGGGTCTGTGCAGCCGGACGGGTGGACGTTCCTGGGATCCTGGCTGGAGGGGCTGCATTGCTTTTCCTTTGTCTGTGATTCTCGGCTCGGGCGGCTTTTACCTTCTTTCTTCTTGTTGTCACAAACGGGGATTTTCCAAATAATATATTGCAGATGTGTGTTGTGCTTTCATGAGCCAAATTTTCTTTGAGAACCTAAATAAGTCACCGTCGTATAAATATGGCTAAAGTCAGCCATTTTCTTTTATGTTTTCTTTTCTTTTTGTTTTTTTTCATCTTATAAATATGGCTAATGCCCATCATTTTCCTTTTTGATTTTTTTATTTATTTTTTTCAAACATATAAATGTGGCTAAAATCAGTCATTTTTCTTTTATGATTATTTTTTTTCATCATTTAAATAAAGCTAAGGCCTGTCATTTTCTTTTATTATTTTTTTTTCTTCATATAAACATGGCTAATGTCCATAATTTTCCTTTTTATGATTTTTTTTTTTTCCCCATCATATCATTTTGGCTAAAGTTAGTCATCTTCTTTAATGATTGCTTTTTATTTATTTTTTTATTTTTTCCTCCATCATGTGAATATGGCTAAGGCCAGTCAGTTTCTTTTATGATTTTTTTTTTTCATCATATAAATATGGCTAATGTCCATCATTTTCCTTAGTGATTTTTTTTTTTTTTCAATTCTATAAATGTGGCTAAAATCAGACATTTTCTTTTAGGATTATTTGTTTTTTCATCATTTAAATAAAGCTAAGGCCTGTCATTTTCTTTTATGATTGTTTTCTTCTTCATATAAATATGGCTAATGTCCATAATTTTCCTTTTTGTGATTTTTTTTTCCATCATATAATTTTGGCTAAAGTTAGTCATCTTCTTTAATGATTGCTTTTTATTTATTTAAATTTTTTCCTCCATCATGTGAATATGGCTAAGGTCAGTCAGTTTCTTTTATGATTTTTTTTTTTTTTCATCATATAAATATGGCTATTGTCCATCATTTTCCTTTGTGATTTGTTTTATTTTTTTCAATCCTATAAATGTGGCTAAAATCAGACATTTTCTTTTAGGATTATTTCTTTTTTCATCAGTTAAATAAAGCTAAGGCCTGTCATTTTCTTTTATGATTTTTTTCTTCTTCATATAAATATGGCTAATGTCCATAATTTTCCTTTATGATTTTTTTTTCTCCATCATATAAATATGGCTATGGTCAGTCATCTACTTTAATGATTGTTTTTTTTTTTTTTTTCTCCATCATGTGCATATGGCTAAGCTCATTCAGTTTCTTTTTATGATTTTTTTTCTTTTTCATCACATAACTATGACTAATGTTTATCATTTTCCTTTTTATGATCCCCCCCATCATATAAGCAGGGCTAAGGTCGGTCTTTTTCTTTTATGATTGTTTTTTTTTCCCCATCATATAAACATGGCTAAGGACAGTCATCTTCTTTTATGATTTGTTTTTTTGTTTTTGCCCAGCAATGCAGCGTCCACTGCAGCGTCCTCTGTCCCCTGCACTCCACCCCATTGCAGTGTCAATAGCCACCCCCTAGCGACGCCTCTTATGCGTGGCATATGAACGTTGATTTATATAGGGTGCTGCGTGGTGCGTGCAGCACCAAATTCATATAAAAAACAATTTTTATAGCAACAACACAAGTACAAGTTAAATTCCCCAGTTCGCCCCCCCCCACACTGCCCCAGGGCCCCCCAGTTCGCTCCCCCCTACCTAGCCAGGGCAGGGCCCCCAGTTCGCTCCCCCCCCACCCCCAGCCAGGGCAGCAGAGCACTGCAGGCTGGCCCAGTCACTCGGGACTAGTCGGCCAGGGCAGGTGAGGTGGTCCGTCCGCTCCGTTCACTTGCTCGGGTGGGGTGGGTCCGGTCCGGTGTTGAGCCGAGGAGGTTGAGGTTCGGTTTGTCCGTCTCCCCGGCCGTGACACGTGACACTCTCCCCCGGCCCGCCGCAGCTCAGGTCTCTCCACACTGACTCCCACGAGGCTCCTCAGTCTGCTCGCTCGAGTCCAGCGTGTTTATAGGCTTGGCGGCGGTGTGGCGCGAAAATGCACTTAGATGATTGGCTGGCTGCGCGCGGTAGGTGGGGCAGGCTGAGACTCGGCGGCGGCGATTCGGGATCTAGTTCTCGGGGATTTCCGGAATTTTAGGCGCATGCGCAGTTCTTAACAGAGCGGATCAACGCTATTTTTACTGGCACTTTTTCGTTACCACGGACATTTACGGACACCGTAAAAATGCCTCGTTTTTACGGGCTGCCCGTAAATCTACAGGCGGTTGGCAACACTGACATTGAAGCACGCCCTCTTTGGCGTCGTAACTATGTGTTACATGGATGGCATGAGGTTAAGGAGGCTGTACAGAGCCCAAATATGAAATATGGAAGCACTGATTTGTAAAGGAGTTGCAGTGATCTTACTAGTCTTCCGCTATGGCTGTCTCCTGAAACGTGTTCCGACAAAGCCTATAGCTTGTTCACAGTCTCTGACCATCTCCTGTTGCAGATCTGCAGTCTCTATGGGTAACAATTTAGGTCCTCCTTATATCCCGTAAGTTGACTTCCACTGATGTAGTGCAAGGCCCTGCCGGACTAGGTATGTATTGAATGGAGAATTCAGGAAGGCCTTCACATTACATTATCTTTGGTAAATGAAGATTGTTCATCTAGTGTACCCCGGTCAATATAAAACGAAAAAAAAAAAAAAAAAAACACACTATAAATCAAAAGATTATTAACCACTTCAATACCAAGGACGTCATATGACATCCTTGACATTGAGTGGGGATATCTGAATGATGCGTGCAGCTATAGGCATCATTCAGATATCATTCTTTCCGGCCGGCGATTCTGTGCACCATAAGAACGATCATAGCGGCAGTTCCGCCGCCTGATCGTTCTTATAGGCAGCGGGAGGGGATGTCCCCCCCCTCCTGCCACCATCCGGTGCTTCTCCGGGCTCTCCCGTGTCATCGGGGGCCGGGAGAAAGAATTGCTCGCCGCCGGATGACGAGCATAGAGATTTCCGGTGACCAGATGGTCACCAGTCATCTCTATGACCGTCTGAGGCCCGGGCGCGACGTTATGACGTCATGCCCGGTACCCAGAAGTAAACAAAGCCGCGATCGCGGCTGTCAGCATGAGATTGGTAAAAAAAAATTTACCGATCTCATGCTTTTCAGCCTGGAGGAAAGATGTGGGGTCTTATTGACCCCACATCTCTCCATAAAGAGGACCTGTCACATACATTCCTATTACAAGGGATGTTTACATTCCTTGTAATAGGAATAAAAGTGATCCAAAAATTAAATAGATAAATAAAAATTTTTTTAAAACACCCCTGTCCCCGGTAGCTCACGCTCAGAAGCTAACGCACACACAAGTCCCGCCCACATATGTAAACGCCACTCAAACCACACGTGAGGTATCGCCGCGTGCGTTAGAGCGCGTGCAACAATTCTAGCACTAGACCTCCTCTGTAACTCTAAACTGGTAACCTGTAAAAAAATTTAAAGCGTCGCCTATGGAGATTATTAAGTACCGAAGTTTGGCGCCATTCCATGATTGTGCGCAATTTTAAAGCGTGACATGTTCGGTATCTATTTACTCGGCGTAACATCATCTTTTATATTATAATAAAAAAATTGGGCTAACTTTACTGTTTTTTTGTTATTTTTTAATTCATGAAACAGTTTTTTTCCCAAAAAAAGGCATTTGAAAAATGATTGCGCAAATACCGTGTGAGATAAAAAGTTGCAATTACCGCCATTTTTTATTCCCTAGGGTGTCTGCTGAAAAAAACGTATATAATGTTTGGGGGTTCTGAGTAATTTTCTAGCAAAAAAATTATGATGTTTACATGAAGGAAAATAGGCCAAAATAGGCCCGGTATTGAAGTGGTTAAATAACCTTTGGCTACGTTCACACTGGGGCGTTGGGGGGGTAAGGTGCCGATATTTTTAGCGGCGCTTTACTGTTGTTTTTGCTGCCCTTTTCGGCCACTACCCGGCGAGCTTTTAACACCCGCTAACGGCTGAAAAGGGGTTAAAAGCACCCGCAAAGCAGTGCTTTTCTGGCACTTCGACGGCGCTGCCCATTAATTTCAATGGGCAGAGGCGCTGTAGGCGCGGTGTATACACCGCTTCTACAGCGCCTCAAAGATGCGGCTTGCAGGACTTTTTTTGATGTCCTCCCAGTGCACCGCTCCAGTGTGAAAGCACTCAGGCTTTCACACCGGAGTGAGAGTAGAGGCTCTTAACAGGCGCTATGCAGTCAATATTTTTAGCGCTATAGCGCCTGTAAAGCGCCTCAGTGTGAAAGCGGCCTAATAGCGAAGCAGCAAACCTCCTAGTAAAACATATACACAGTAAATCACATACAAATATCTACAGGTTGCACTAATAGCATATAAAGTTACAAAAAAATATAAAAAATTGTTAAACACAGACCATAAATGTTGTGAGAGTGGATCCTGAAAGCAATCTTCACCAACCCCCATGAAAGTGATAACAATCGGTGTCTCCACCAATAGCTGCAGGGCCTGCTTACCGGCACCTATTCCTCATTACAAGGGATCAATAACGCTTGTGGCTATAGCCCCGCCAAGGCCTTTACACCGGGTCCAGATGGTCTCCCCACCGCATCACTCTTTAGTAGCGTGTAGGCTGAGATGATACCTCAAAGGAACAAAAGGCTCCACATAGTGTAAAATCTTAATAAAACTTTTATTAAAACAAAGTAATGCACTTTGTTTTAATAAACCTTTGAGATCTCATGTCGGCCGACACACAGACAACCCGTCCTCCTAGGGCACATAAGTGTTCGGGGCCGTCAGTGCGTTGCTCCGCCCTACGCGTTTCATCATAGACGCCATGTGCCCCTAGACGACATCATCTTATGACGAAACATGTAGGAAGGAGCGACACGCTGACGTCACCGAACATTACTGCATCAATGCAGTGTGGTATGGAGGCGATCAGCTTGTGGCACTGCCGAGGTGTTACGGAAGCCCAGGTTGCTTTGATAGCAGCCTTCAGCTCGTCTGCATTGTTGGGTCTGGTGTCTCTCATCTTCCTCTTCATAATACCCCACAGATTCCCTATGGGGTTCAGGTCAGGCGAGTTTGCTGGCCAATCAAGCACAGTGATACCATGATCATTAAACCAGGTATTGGTACTTTTGGCAGTAAGGGCAGATGGCAAGTCCTGCCATAAAGCTGGTCAGCAGAGGGAAGCATGAAGTGCCCTAGAATTTCCTGGTAGAGGGCTGCACTGACTTTGGACTTGATAGAACACGGTGGACCAACACCAGCAGATGACATGGCTCCCCAAATCATCACCGACTGTGAAAACTTCACATTGGACCTCATGCAACTTGGATTCTGTGCCTCTCCACTCTTCCTCCAGACTCTGGGACTGCGATTTGCAAAGGAAATGCCAAATTTTCCACAGTCCGTGATGATTTGAGGGCCATGTCATCTGCCATGTCATGTGATGTAGATATTCCTTGGCGATCCTCACTACAAAACATATGTCCGATCCGGTGTGTCTCCTCCTTCTTACAGGTGAATGACGATTATAGCGTGATTGGGCGCTCTCTCTTCAAAAAGGAGACCAACATCCAGCTGTTTGTCGGGCTGAAGGTCAAGCTGTCGAGCGGAGAAGACGGAGCGATCGAAGGGAGCTTTGGACAGAGTGGAAAGTTCAAAATCAGAATCCCCAGTGAGTACAAATTTTTCACCTGTTTACATTGGGCACCAAATTGGCAAATTTATTGAAACAAAACTGAAGGAAAACAATTTCTTTCCATTTACTTTTATAGTTTCTAACCACAGAGCTATTTAGGGGCCCCAAGTGCCCCATTATAAAGATCTACATTTTTCCTGCAAGTCACAATTACTTTGAATGCCTGGTCAAAGTTGAAGTATCAGGGAAAACTATAAACAGGCTTGAAAGGTTCCGTCAATAGAAAATGAGTACAGTGAAGTACAGTATATTAACCAGTTCACGACCGCCCCATAGCAGATTTACTGCAACAGGGCGGCCGCTCTCAGCAGAATCGCATATACAAACGATTTGTTACTGTCGTGTTGTTGTGATTGGCTACAGCTAATCACATTGTACCAGGGTGGCAGGTACCATGTGATAGCTGTGGGCCTATTAGAGCATCACAAGCTGTTCATGAATGAAAGCCAGTCATGATGGTTTGCTTTCACAATATGTGATTGCTATGATTGGTCATAGTGATCCCATGATGCGAGCAGCCGGGTACTGAGCACTGTGATCCGTGGTGTCTACCGGACACAGCGGTCATGGGATCGTGCCGCTGCGCGACCCAGGGAGCACGTTGGTGTGCATGTGCTAGGCGACATACGGAGAAGTCTCTTATGCTGGCCATACATGGGTCGAATTTCGAAAGAACTTTCTTTTGAAAATCAGAAAATGTGTGCGTTTTGTGATTCGATGGTGCCACCATTGATTTTGAAATTTGACCAACCAAACATTCAATTTCACCTCATGTTCCTACAGAAAAGAATTTTCGTGTCTGGGAATCTACTTTTCTTTCCGGGAATTTTCTTTTCTTGCACATGCGCATTTCTTTTTCGATTACATTTCTCGCATGATTCTCCCATCATTGATTAGAAAATCGTTTTTGATTTTTCCAAAATTTTTCAACATGTCCGATTATTAAAATTCGATGACCGCTCGAAAATCAGCCTTTGCTGCAGCCCACTAATGGTACGAAATTCGTATGAAAATTCTTAGATAAGATTTTCAAAAGAAATTTTTTGGGAAATTCGACCCATGTATGGCCAGCATTAGTCTGCAGCTGCCGTCTGTTCACAGTAGATTAACCGCACCAAGCGATTCATTGAACAAGCTGAAGTTAGACGCTGATTGGCTACTGTGCACAGCTGCACCAGATTCTGTGTCCACCAGTTTTGGTAAATTTCCCCCCCATGTGTAGCATATCAATGTTGATGTAAACATTTATTGAAATAAAGTGCACTCACAAAAGTGACTGGGCTTGGGTGAGCAACCATGGATCTAATGTGAACCAGGAAGAGCAGAGTGAGAGCCATACACTGCAGCCTTGGCCACAGACATGGGGATAGAAGTGAGCTGTGACACAGTCTGATGAGAACTGCTGCCTCAAGATGTCAGTCCAGGCTCTCTTGTTAGCGGTTTGACAACTTGAGGCAGAGGTTCTCACCCATCAAAATGTATCACAGTTCACATTTATCCCCATGTTCTCACATTTGTGAGTGCATTTTATTTCAATAAATGTTTACATTAACTTTTATATGGTACTCAATGTGTTTTGTGCTTTGTTATGTTTTTTAGCTGCAAAAGGGTTAACCCCTTGCTTACTTTTTCCAAAATGAAATGGCTTTAGATATGCACTCACCGGCCACTATTAGGTACACCTTGCTAGTACTGGGTTGTACCCCCTTTAGCCCTCAGAACTGCCTTAATTCTTTGTGGCATAGATTCAAAAAGGTGTTGGAAACATTCCTCAGAGATTTTGGTCCATAGTGACATGATAACATCACGCAGTTGCTGCAGATTTGTCGGCTGCACATCCATGATGCAAATCTCATATTCCATCACATCCCGAAGGTGCTCTATTGGATGAGATCTGGTGAGTGTGAAGGCCATTGGAGTACAGTGACCTCATTGTCCAGTGGTGAGATCTGGTCAGTGTGAAGGCCATTGGAGTACAGTGACCTCATTGTCCAGTGGTGAGATCTGGTCAGTGTGAAGGCCATTGGAGTACAGTGACCTCATTGTCCAGTGGTGAGATCTGGTGAGTGTGGAGGCCATTGGAGTACAGTGACCTCATTGTCCAGTGGTGATGTGATTGGAGCTTTGTGACATGGGGCATTATCCTGCTGGAAGGAGCCATCAGAAGATGGGGACACTGTAGTCATAAAGGGATGGACATGGTCAGCAACAATACTCAGGTAGGCCGTGGTGTTTAAATGATGCTCAATTGGTACTAAGGGGCCCAAAGTGTGCCAAGAAAATATCCCCCCCACATCATTACACCACTACCAGCCTGAATCGGTGATACAAGGCAGGGTGGATCCATGCTTTTATGTTGTTTTCTCCAAATTCTGACCTTACCTTCTGAATGTCGCAGCTGAAATCGAGACTCATCAGACCAGGCAACATTTTTCCAATCTTCTGTTGTCCAATTTTGGTGATCCTGTGCGAATTGTAGCCTCAGTTTCCTGTTCTTAGCTGACAGGAGTGGCACCCGGTGTGGTCTTCTGCTGCTGTAGCCCATTTGCTTCAAGGTTCGATTTGTTGTGCATTCAGAGATGGCATTCTGCATACCTTGGATGTAACGAGTGGTTATTTGAGTTACTGTTGCCTTTCTATCATCTCAAACCAGTCTGCCCATTCTCCTCTGACATCATCAAGGTGTTTTCCTCCACACAACTGCCGCTCACTGGATATTTTCTCTTTTTCAGACCATTCTCTGTAAACCTGAGAGATGGCTGTGTGTGAAAATCCCAGTAGATCAGCAGTTTTTTAAATACTCAGACCAGCCCGTCTGGCACCAACAACCATGCCACGTTCAAAGTCACTTAAATCCCCTTTGTTCCCCATTCTGATGTTCGGTTTGACATTCATGTTGTTATCACCACGTCTAGATGCCTAAATGCATTGAGTTGCTGCCATGTGATTGGCTGATTATCAATTTGTGTTACCGAGCAATTGATCAGGTGTACCTAATAAAATGGACGGTGTGTGTAGATATACATTGGATAAACTATATTTATTAGCGTATAACACGCACTTTTTTCACCATGAAAATCGGGTGCAAATAGTGTGTGCGTGTTATACGCCAATACTGCAATTTGGAGGGCATTGATCAAGCTGCATTGATGGGCAATTGTGAGGCTGCAGATGGCATTGATGGGCAATTGTGAGACTGCAGATGGGCATTGATCCAGCTGCATTGATAGGCAATTGTGAGGCTGCAGATGGGCATTAATCAAGCTGCATTGATGGGCAATTGTGAGGCTGCAGATGGGCATTAATGGGCAATTGTGAGACTGCAGATGGGCATTGATCCAGCTGCATTGATAGGCAATTGTGAGGCTGCAGATGGGCATTAATCAAGCTGCATTGATGGGCAATTGTGAGGCTGCAGATGGGCAATTGTGAGACTGTAGATGGGCATTGATCAAGCTGCATTGATGGGCAATTGTAAAGGTTGTAGATGGACACTGATCAAGCTGCATTGATGGGCAATTGTGAGGCTGCAGATGGGAATTGATGGGCAATTGTAAGACTGCAGATGGGCATTGATCAAGCTGCATTGATGGGCAATTGTAAAGGTTGTAGATGGACACTGATCAAGCTGCATTGATGGGCAATTGTGAGGCTGCAGATGGGAATTGATGGGCAATTGTAAGACTGCAGATGGGCATTGATGGGCATTGATGGGCAATGGTGAGGCTGCAGATGGGCATTGATGGGCAATTGTGAGGCTGCAGATGGGCATTAATTGGCAATTGTGAGTCTGCAGATGGGCAATTGTAAGACTCCAGATGAGCATTGATCAAGCTGCATTGATGGGCAATTGTGAAGCTGCAGATGGGCATTGATGGGCAATTGTGAGGCTGCAGATGGGCATTGGTGGGCAATTGTAAGACTGCAGATGGGCATTGATCAAGCTGCATTGATGGGCAATTGTAAAGGTTGTAGATGGACACTGATCAAGCTGCATTGATGGGCAATTGTGAGGCTGCAGATGGGAATTGATGGGCAATTGTAAGACTGCAGATGGGCATTGATCAAGCTGCATTGATGGGCAATGGTGAGGCTGCAGATGGGCATTGATGGGCAATTGTGAGGCTGCAGATGGGCATTAATTGGCAATTGTGAGTCTGCAGATGGGCAATTGTAAGACTCCAGATGAGCATTGATCAAGCTGCATTGATGGGCAATTGTGAGGCTGCAGATGGGCATTGATGGGCAATTGTGAGGCTGCAGATGGGCATTGGTGGGCAATTGTGAGGCTGCAGATGGGCATTGATGGGCAATTGTGAGGCTGCAGATGGGCATTGATGGGCAATTGTGAGGCTGCAGATGGGCATTAATGGGCAATTGTGAGACTTCAGATGGGCATTGATGGGCAATTGTAAGACTGCAGATGGGCATTGATCAAGCTGCATTGATGGGCAATTGTGAGGCTTCAGATGGCATTGATTAGGCTGCAGATGGGCAATGGTGAGGCTGCCTTGATGGGCACTGACCCTTATTTTGCTTCAAAGTTCTTTCATTAAAATTTTAGTTTTTTTCCTGAAACCCTCCTAAAATGAAGGTGCGTGTTATACGCCTGTGCGTGTTATATGCCGATAAATACGGTACATTAAATTGTATTTCACATCAGAGATCAGTCTGGCCTTGTGTGCACACCATCTATTTTCTGTAGACGGTTTATACACATGGCTGTAATTCGCACATTTTATGGAAACAGCTGTACGCCGGTACAGTGAGGAAGGGGTTTCGGATGTACCGCACAGTCTTTGGGGGTCATAAAGGGGAAGTTTAGACTATTAGGGAAGCTTAGTCAGACTATAGTTTGATTTTCTTTGCTGTGTATTTGTTTTTGGACGGGGAGGGGGGGTGGCGAGTGCCCACATATCCATTGCTGATTTTACTGTTAACAAGAAGCGAGGTGGGGAGGAGGAGGGGAGGGGGGGTTCAGTATGACAGCTCATGTGAACTGAAGTTCGCATTCCATTGCCGGGTCAATGTTGTCTCTTAATGTGCCTGCATCCTGTTTGTGGCTTTTTTTTTTTTTTTCTTTTAAATTTCATTAAAAGCAACTGATCGGATTCCTCTATCCCGCAAAGCTTCAGTCTGTCTTGGCCCACAGATTACTTCCATGAAGAATTCTGAGCAACCTTTGATGGCGGAGTATTCCATAGAAGGGTAAAGTCTGCACAGGCTGAGCGCTCTGTGGTCTCCTGTGTACATTGAGGGGGTTAGACATTTCCTTTTCACTTCCTCATTTTAAAAAAAAATAAAAGTACTTTCAATGTGTTTTAACGACCTTGGAAAGAAGTAGTAGAGGCCTGAGCTGGTGAGCGTGTGCTATAGATCATAGCTCCCAACTGTCCCTGATTTCAAGGACTGTCCCTGATTTGGAGCAATGTCCCTCTGTCCCTCTTTCCTCCTCATTTGTCCCTCATTTTGGTCTGATCTCTATAGTTGTATATAAATTGCACTTTTTATCTATCAAAAAGTGTTTATAAAGCAAAATATAACCAATAAGATACCTAAAATATACTTTATGTGTAAATGTAATGGTATAATGTAAAAGAAAATTTGTTTGATAAATAAAGATATAAAAAAAAAAAAGTGTTTCCCAGTGCTAAACCTTTCATCTGATTTCTAAATTGCTGCATTTGTAAATTCCAAAAGCCAATATAAAGGAATAGTAGTGGTAAAAAAAGAAAGCACTTTCGTACGATTCTCCTTTAAGGGGGCGTGGCAAGGGGTGTGTCCTATGCTGCATACTTTTGCTGATAGGTGTCCCTCTCAAGAAGTTGGGAGGTACCGTATATACTGGAGTATAAGCTGAGTTTTTCAGCAAAATTTTTGTGCTGAAAATGCCCCCCTTGGCTTATACTCCAGTCAAGCACTTTTCTGCAGCAGAGAATTGCATTTTCCGACTCGACTTTGGGGCCCCCGTATCTCGGGGCCACTTGGTGCTAGGAACCCCAAATTTGGTGTTCCTAGCACCAAGTGGCCCCGAGATACGGGATACGGGGGCCCTAAAGTCGGTTCGGAAAATGTAATTCTCTGCTGCAGAAAAGTGCTTGACATTTTCCGAACCGACTTTGGGGCCCAGTATCTCGGGCCACTTGGTGATAGGAACCCCACCTTTGCACACCAAATTTGGTGTTCCTAGCACTAAGTGGCCCCGAGATATGGGGCCCCAAAGTCGGTCAATTGTGTGCATCTGCAGCAATGTCATTTCGGGACCCTTTGGGTCCAGAGACCCCACATTTTGGCTGCAGCTAGGGGGCATCTAGGAACCCTTAAAGCGGAAGTAAACCCATCGATTAACCAGTTTAAAAAAAAAAGGCATGCTGGAAATGCTAACTGCACATTGGCTGTGCTCTCAACCAAACAGTCAAACCATCCAATGGCTGGTGTCATAACGGATCTCATGTGCAGCACCGTGGCAGTTGAAGATTAAACGGAGGCAAAGATGGCAGCTTCCTTGGCTGAAAACAATAGGGGGGTTTACTTCCACTTTAACTACCAAGTTTGAACTTCGGGGGGACCTATGGCTGCAAATAGGGCACAGTGAGGCTGCAAATGGGCATTGTTGACCCTCTTTTCCACTTACAGTAGCTGCGCATTTCTCACCCTAGGCTTATACTGGAGTCAATAAGTTTTCCCAGTTTTTTGTGGTAACATGAGGTGCCTCGGCTTATACTCGAGTATATACGGTATGTATAGATGAAAGTCAGAAGATATGACTTTACACCTGTGGGCATGTTTATGGTATGTCATTGACTGCAATGGGCTGTGTTAGAACCCAACTCGGGCCACCAAAGGATAGCCCCTTGTACTGCAAGGGTTAATTACTCATCTTGGTGCTCAAAAAAGTGGGCAATATCTTTTTAAAGCATATCAATAATCGTAAACAATATATAATTGTCAAGAAATTCGAAAAATGTGCGTACATCATCCACCAATAAAGAAAATTATAAAAAAAATAAGTGTGCCTATATAGTCCACACCAGTAGTGTATTTAGGTTTTGTGCTGCCCTAGGCCAACTAAACTCGTGCATCCCCCTAATTTAAATTTGACCTACCCCTTCCTGTCGAGGGGTGGGTCAAATTAGGGGGTGGGTTTGTTTTTCAGGGGTTGTGATTGGCCCCTTAGTTCCAGTGAAGGGAACTCTTAATGCGTCAGCATATCAAGACATTTTGGACGATTTTATGCTCCCAACTTTGTGGGAATAGTTTGGGGATGGCCCCTTCCTGTTCCAACATGAGGCATGAATAAGTGAGTTTCGGGTGGAGACTACAAACCAGGCCTTCTTGTCCCACATCAGTGCCTGACCTCACAAATGCGCTTCTGGAAGAATGGTCAAACATTCCCACAGACACACTCCTAAACCTTGTGGACGGCCTTCCCAGAAGAGGTGAAACTGTTATAGCTGCAAAGGGTGGGCAAACTCAATATTGAACCCTACGGACTAATGCCGCGTACACACGGTCGGAAAATCCGACCACAAAATCCATCGGATTTTTTCCGACGGATTTTGTCTGACACTGGTGTTGCATACACACGGTCGGACAAAGTTGTCGGAAAATCCGATCATTCTGAACGTGGTGACGTTTGTTGCCTACGACGGGACTACGTAGAGGCTAGTAGCCAATAGCTTTGGTCTTGTAATGTGATCTGAGCATGCGTGGCACTTTGTCCGTCGGAATTCGCTACACACGATCGGAAAAAGTCAGATAGGACTTTGTTGTCGGAAAATTTGAGAGCAGGAGATAAAACTTTGTCAGAGTCAAAAAGTCAGATGGAGCCCACACACGGTCGGAATTTCCGACAACATTGTCCAATAGGACATTTTCCGTCGGAAAATCCGACCGTGTGTACGGGGCATTAGACTGGGATAGCATTAGAGTTCAACGCAGTGCGTTTGCCTTGTTTTTATTAAATACTTACCTTTTAATGGTTATTAATACAATTTATATATTTTAATAGTATTTTCATGACTTACTGAACATGCACCTAAAAAAAAAAAATCCCATAACCTCCAAACACACAATGAGTTTGAGGTGTTGATTTAGCCTCCAAATACTCCAGACCTCAATCCAGCATCTGTGGGATGTGCTGGAAAAACAAGTCCGATCCATGGAGGCCTCACCTCACAACTTACACAGGACTTAAAGGATCTGTTACTGACGACTTGGTGGCAAATACCACAGCGTACCTTCAGAGGTCTAGTGGAGTCCACCCCTTGACGGGTCAGGATTGTTTCGGCGACAAAATATTAGCTGGGTGGTCATAGTGTTGTAGTGCCAACAATTTGGGCAGCACTTAAAGAGAGACAGACAAAATATTAGCTGGGTGGTCATAGTGTTGTAGTGCCAACAATTTGGGCAGCACTTAAAGAGAGACAGACAATTAGGCCCCTTTCACACTGGGGCGTTTTTCAGGCGGTACAGCGCTAAAAATAGCGCCTGTTCACCGCCTGAAAAAATCCGGCCCCATTCACTCCAGTGTGAAAGCCGGCGGGCTTTCACACTGGAGCGGTGCGCTAGCAGGACGGTCAAAAAAGTCCTGCTAGCAGCATCTTTGGAGCGGTATAGGAGCGGTGTATTCACCGCTCCTATACCGCTCCTTCCCATTAATTAGAATGGGACACCGCGGTGATACCGCAGCAATACCGCCGCAAAGCGCCGCTACGGCGGCGCTCTGCGGGGGGTCTTTAACCCTTTTTCGGCCGCTCGCGGGGGGTAAAACCACATCACGAGCGGCCGAAAACCGCGGCTAAAATGACGGTAAAGCAGCGCTAAATATAGCACTGCTTTACCGTCACCGCGGCTCCCCGCCCCAGTGTGAAAGGGGCCTTAGAATACAGTTCAATACAGGAAGCTTAGGAGGGTTCTGTTCCTAAGAGCTTACAATCTAATACACATTTGATTTCGATTTTCAGGTAGTAGCTTTAACTAATACCTGCCATTCTTAGCATTAGTGTCATACGGGTGTCAAGGACATGATTCTCCTCATTAGAGTTTACTGATGGGTAACGTTCGATATGAAAAACGTTTTCTCCGACGCTCCTCTGGGCAATACAAATGCGGCACCTTTCATGAGCTGTAAAATCTGTGTCCTGCGTCTAGGAGGAGCACCTGAGTTCCCCATAACATTGTCACTTGTGGGGATATTGTTCATTCAGCTGCGTTACTTCTGCATCATGTATCTGTTCAGCGAGCAGAGAGATTATCCGTGCCGCTCTAACGATAAGTAAGTGGATAACTGCCGGCTGATTGGTCTGTGGTCTCCTGTGCACATTAGGGCTTAGACGTTTCCTCCTCATTTCCTCTTTTCACCAAGTGTTTCGGCATGTTTTATGACCTTGTACATTCGCATCAGAAGCTTGGATTGTACAGCAAGAGCAGAGCAGGGTAAACGCATATTTGAGACCGAATTCCCATGGGGGAAAAACATTTCTTATTGCTCATTCCACCAGAATCGGCCCCTCGGTTCCCCAGTCAGTTACAAGTGAGGAGCTGGTAAAAGAACTGCTTAAAGCCCAACTCCAGGAATTGGAAACAATCTACCCTTGTAGTGGGGCTCCCCCTGCTATGCGAGCGTTAAATGTTGGTTATGTCTAGGGCAGGGGTAAGGAATTTAAATTCAAGGAGGTCCGTTTGCTAAAATTTTCTTCCAGCCGAGGTCTGAATCTCTCTTTAATAATACAAAAAGTAGGCCAATCACATCCTCTTTGCAAGTAAAAGAAAAGAGAACCACCTTACATAAGGTGTCCCCACCAGAGCGCCCCCCTTACATTGTGTGCCCCCATCAGAGTGCCCCCCTTACATCGTGTGTCCCCATCAGAGTGCCCCCCCTTACATCGTGTGTCCCCATCAGAGTGCCCCCCTTACATTGTGTGTCCCCATCAGAGTGCCCCCCTTACATTGTGTGTCCCCATCAGAGTGCCCCCCTTACATTGTGTGTCCCCATCAGAGTGCCCCCCTTACATCGTGTGTCCCCATCAGAGTGCCCCCCTTACATCGTGTGTCCCCATCAGAGTGCCCCCCTTACATCGTGTGTCCCCATCAGAGTGCCCCCCTTACATCGTGTGTCCCCATCAGAGTGCCCCCCCTTACATCGTGTGTCCCCATCAGAGTGCCCCCCCTTACATCGTGTGTCCCCATCAGAGTGCCCCCCCTTACATCGTGTGTCCCCATCAGAGTGCCCCCCCTTACATCGTGTGTCCCCATCAGAGTGCCCCCCCTTACATTGTGTGTCCCCATCAGAGTGCCCCCCCTTACATTTGTGTCCCCATCAGAGTGCCCCCCCCCCATCAGAGTGCCCCCCCTTACATTGTGTGTCCCCATCAGAGTGCCCCCCCTTACATTGTGTGTCCCCATCAGAGTGCCCCCCCTTACATTGTGTGTCCCCATCAGAGTGCCCCCCCTTACATTGTGTGTCCCCATCAGAGTGCCCCCCCTTACATTGTGTGTCCCCATCAGAGTGCCCCCCCTTACATTGTGTGTCCCCATCAGAGTGCCCCCCCTTACATTGTGTGTCCCCATCAGAGTGCCCCCCCTTACATGAGTGCCCCCCCTTACATTTGTGTCCCCATCAGAGTGCCCCCCCCTTACATTGTGTGTCCCCATCAGAGTGCCCCCCCTTACATTGTGTGTCCCCATCAGAGTGCCCCCCCCTTACATTGTGTGTCCCCATCAGAGTGCCCCCCCTTACATTGTGTGTCCCCATCAGAGTGCCCCCCCCTTACATTGTGTGTCCCCATCAGAGTGCCCCCCCTTACATTGTGTGTCCCCATCAGAGTGCCCCCCCTTACATTGTGTGTCCCCATCAGAGTGCCCCCCCTTACATTGTGTGTCCCCATCAGAGTGCCCCCCCTTACATTGTGTGTCCCCATCAGAGTGCCCCCCCCTTACATCGTGTGTCCCCATCAGAGTAACACTATCAGAGTAACACCATAAAACAGGAACCCCAATCAGAATCCCCTCATATAACAGTTGCCCCCATCAGAGTTCCCCCATACATCAGGTGTCCCCATCAGAGTTCCTCCATACATCAGATGTCCCCATGAGAGTGCTCCCTAACATAATGTGTCCCCATCAGAATGCACCATGCATCAGATTGGTATGTTGGTATTGTGTTGTTGGTTAATATCTTGGGTGGTGTTAAAGTGGTGTATTATTTGTATTTGGTAGTTTGCCTGTTATTTTAATTTGTGTTATTTATTCTATGTTGTATTTTAATTGTATGGATGTTTTTTTTTGTAGTGTAGTTTAACTTTGTTATTTGGTGTTAATGGCTGTTATTGGTAATTTTGTTTTTTTGTTTTGTGTTTTTGCATCTTGTGTTCAGTCTATTGTTGTGATCTTGTGTCGTCTTGTTAAGTGTGTCTGTCTTGCAACTAATTTCCCTTTGGGATTAATAAATTATTCTGTATTCCCCATCATTGGATGAAGCTTAGTTAGGATCCAGCACAGCAGAATGATGGACTGACGGTCCACCATCTAGTGAAGGCTGGTCTAGGGGGGAACAGGAACGGCATTATTACTAACCCTATCCCCACCCTCTGTTTTGCTTTGTCTTTTAAGGTTACTTTGTGGTAAAAGCAAGGAAGCACAAAAAACCTCTGTAGTGTATATTACTTTGCTTTACTATACACAAAAAATGCTGTACTCACCTGCAGGAATAACAATACACAACATACAGAGTATCACAAAATGTACATACAATATACTGTACACATGCACAAGCTATCTATCCTCCCTAGCAAATCGGCACGCACAATGAATGCAATAGGAATACTCTAAACGTTTCTTAACTTGGTTCTTCCTTTTGATGGAGTCCTCTTCTAGGATCTCTCCAGACTGCTCCTTTGTCTTGAGCACATCGTTGTGTTTAAAATCCTTTTCCCTCCCCCTACTTTATATAGTATCACTTCCTATCCTGTGCTCATGCACCAGTCCAACAAGTTCATTAGCATATAGCATAAGGGAAGCCTAGGTACTAAAAATCTTTTTTTTTAAACTAAAATGAATCTAAAATCTTATATTTATGCTATACAAAATAGACTAAAATTGCTTTCGCAACACACCCTCTGGCACTGCCCTCTTCCCTTTGACTTCAATGCAAAAACGCCCCCTATTGACTTCAATGCAAAATCGCGTCCCATTTACTTCAATGAAAAAACGCCAACCACATTTTTTTTTAAGCTGTCTGTTTCAGTTTTCAGCCAATTGCATCATGAATTTTCGGTTTTAGTTTCGGCGCCGGAATTTTCATTTCAGTGCACCACTAGTTGTCACCCTATTACAGGAAGTGCAGTGAGACTGGCAGGATCTCCTGATATTTACTACATTACTCACAGAATATGAGGATAAGATTGCAAACTATAGTGTAGATGTGTTTTGGACAGAATTACATTTTTGGGTTTATAGACACTTTAACCAAAAAAAAAAAAAAGACCCCCTAGTTTAGACTACAGAGTGGAACAAAATAATCTTTTGTGACATTTACCGATATTTATGTGATTGGGGAGTGTTTTTCCAGGGCTCGAGATCTTTAGGATAAAGTTGTCATTGGTGACATATTGACTTCCTGTTGAGTAATCCATTGAAGGACGAGGCACTGCGGCTTTTCTCAGCATGGAATAGGTGGTAACATAAACTAATCACTTACTCAGCTACATAGCAATGGAGAGCTTTACCAAAATGGGGAATTCTTTTGCAGATGACCGTGGATTATGACCAGACTAAAAAACATTCACCTTTAAATAACCCATTACTGCCGAATAAAATGACATACCAGAGTAATAAGTGACACACTCATGGAGTCTGCATTCTCTGTATAAATTCTGTTCTGGGATATACACTATATTACCAAAAGTATTGGGACGCCTGCCTTTACACACACACATGAACTTCAATGGCATCCCAGTCTTAGTCCGTAGGGTTCAATATTGAGTTGGCCCACCCTTTGCAGCTATAACAGCTTCAACTCTTCTGGGAAGGCTGTCCACAAGGTTTAGACGTGTGTTTATGGGAATGTTTGACCATTCTTCCAGAAGCGCATTTGTGAGGTCAGGCACTGATGTTGGACGAGAAGCCCTGGCTCGCAGTTAGGGCTGGGGAAAAAAATCGATTTGAATCGAGTTGAGAGGTCAAATCGATTAAAATTTTCAGCAAATGTTTTTTTTAGATTTACTTTTTTTTTTTTCACCAGGGCCAGCGTTGACACTGCGCCGGTCCTGAGGAGCTGCGGGCAGGCGTTTTTTAGGTGAGGCTGCGGCTTCGAACTAGTCCGTGATGCCAGACGCCGCGGACTAGGCCAAAGCCACAGCCTCGCCTAAAAACTCCTGCCTGCAGCTCCCCAGGACTGGCGCTGACACTGCACCGGTCCTGAGGAGCTGCGGGCAGGATTTTTTTAGGTGAGGCCGCGGCTTCGAACTAGTCCGCAAGGCCAGACGCCGCGGACTAGGCCGAAGCCGCGGCCTTGCCTAAAAATCGTTGCGGTGTCCATCAAAAAAAAATGGCAGACGGTCCACGCAGAACTGCAGAGGGTCCCCGCAGCGCCCTGTTCGTAAGTAGGAGTGGTTCGTAAGTCTGGGACCCCCTGTACAGTGATCAGTGCTAAAAAATATGCACTGACACTGTACTAATGACACTGGAAGGGAAGGGGTTAAAATCAGGGACGTTCAAAGGGTTAAACTAGGGAACTAAACTAGCTTTGACTAGGGAAGTGGAAAGATCCGTGTTCCAGCTTAGCAGAAACGCAGGATTAGTACCTTCCCTTCTGACAAAACGACAATCTGCCTTGTTTACACAGGCAGACTGCCGTTTTGCTTGTGTCCTGAAGGATCGACGGGTCTTGGCAGACATCGAGTCTGCCTGACCTGCTGATTGGCTCCTGCTGTGTTCAATCACAGAGGGAGAGGGTTTGCCCGCAGCGTTTGTTTCTCCCCCCCCCCCTTACCCGGAAGTGCAGGATCACGTACCAGTATGTGATTCTACGCAGAGCGGCGTCCCCACCGCAGTAAATGTACGTGGGACGGTCGAAAACCGGTTATCTGACCAAATATGCACCTAAAATGCAGCAAGCAGGATTTGTAACACCTGTTCAAAAAGGTGCCGACAATAAATACGTATTCAATTCAATTAATGATATTAATTAAAAAGTCAAATAGTTTCATAGTTAGTAAAGTTGAATAAAGACATCAGTCCATCCAGTTCAACCTGAGTGTCTGCAATTGTCCCTATCCCCGTACATTGCACACTTGCATCGGTCCCTACCCTCCAGGAGCCCACAATCCAAGGTCCCCATTCATATACTAGGGACAATTTTTGGACAGAAGCCAATTAACCTACCTGCATGTCTTTGGATTGTGGGAGGAAACCGGAGTACCCGGAGGAAACCCACGCAGGCACAGGGAGAACATGCAAACTCCAGGCAGGTAGTGCAGTGGTTGGGATTCGAACCAGCGACCCTTCTTACTGCTAGATGAGAGTGCTAACCACTACACCACTGTGCCGCCCAAAATGTAATATAATTATTTATAAAAATATATATAGGCTGTATGGGGCCCCGTGATTTCTAACGGCAGCCCTGCCTAGCTGCCCCTATGTCATAAAGACCAAGCTACATCTTGACGTCATGACGTTATTGGAAGTCATACCAGTACCTAGCAGGACTGGTGAAGGGGGCATGGGGACATATTGGGCAATCCCCTGGATGTCTGTAGTTTCGAAAATGTATTTTGTAGATCAGATGTTTTTGTTAAATAATGATAATAAAGCGGAGTTCCGAACGAAATATGACTTTTAAGATAAAAATACCCCTAGAATACTCATGCCTCGTGCAATGTAACAAAGGTATGCTGTATACTATGCCCAGTTTTCTATTTGTGCAGCATCGTTTTCTTACTTAAGTTCCTGCACGGCGCGGTCATCTCCAGTGTGGGCATCTGAGGCCACGGTGTCCTCCTTCCTGGATTCCGTGCATGCTGGCTACCCAGCATGCACCTGCCGATCTCGCGCATGTGCAGTGCGGTGCAATCTTGGTCAGCTTGCCATGCCAAGCTGATCAAGATTTTCCATAGACGCCAATGTTAAATGTTACTGGAGCCGCGCCATGCCAAGCTGACCAAGAATTTCCATAGACGCCAATGTTAAATGTTACTGGAGCCGCGCCATGCCAAGCTGACCAAGAATTTCCATAGACGCCAATGTTAAATGTTACTGGAGCCGCGCCATGCCAAGCTGACCAAGAATTTCCATAGACGCCAATGTTAAATGTTACTGGAGCCGCGCCATGCCAAGCTGACCAAGAATTTCCATAGACGCCAATGTTAAATGTTACTGGAGCTGCGTAATGCCAAGCTGACCAAGAATTTCCATAGACGCCAATGTTAACCACTTCAGCCCCGGAAGGATTTACCCACTTCCTGACCAGAGCACTTTTTGCGATTCGGCACTGCGCCACTTTAACTGACAATTGCGTGGTCGTGCGACGTTGTACCCAAACAAAATTGGCGTCCCTTTTTCCCCACAATTAGAGCTTTCTTTTGGTGGTATTTGATCACCTCTGTTGTTTTTATTTTTTGCGCTATAAACAGAAAAAGAGCGACAATTTTGAAAAAAACACAATATTTTTAACTTTTTTGCTATAATAAATATCCTCCAAAAATATATATAAAAAAAAAAAAAATGTTTTCCTCAGTTTAGGCCAATATGTACTCTACATATTTTTGTTTAAAAAAATCGCAATAAGCGTATATTGATTGGTTTCGCAAAAGTTATATTGTCTACAAAATAGGGGATAGTTTTATGGCATTTTTATAATTTTTTTTTTTTTTTATTAGTAATGGCGGCGATCAGCGATTTTTATTGGGACTGCAACATTATGGCGGGTGCATTGGACATTATTTTGGGACCATTGTCATTTATACAGCGATCAGTGCTATAAAAATGCACTGATTACTGTGTAAATGACACTGGCAGGGAAGGGGTTAACCACTAGGGGGCGATCAAGGGGTTTAGTGTGTCCTAGGGAGTGATTCTAACTGGGGGGGGGGTGTGCTACTATACACGATGACAGGGAGCAGTGATCTTTGTCATATCACTAGGCAGAACGGGGAAATGCCTTGTTTACAAAGGCATCGCCCCGTTCTTCCACTCCGCGACATCGAGTCCGCAGGACCCGTGGTGACGGAGCACGCAGCAGGCGCACGCCCACAATGCCGCATCTTAAAAGGGATGTACCTGTATGCCCTTTTGCCCACTCTGCTGACCGTATATACTCGAGTATAAGCCGAGTTTTTCAGCACATTTTTTTGTGCTGAAAGTGCCCCCCTTGGCTTATACTGGAGTCAAGCACTTTTCTGCAGCAGATAATGACATTTTCCGATTCGAATTTGGGGCCTCGTATCTCGGGGCCACTTAGGGCTAGGAACCCATTTGGTGTGCAAACCCAGTGGACCTAGCACTACAACATATCCAAATTTGGGGTTCCTAGCACCAAGTGAACCCGAGATCCAGGGCCCCAAACTCGGTCAACTGTCTCCATCTGCAGCAATGTCATTTCGGGACCCTTTGGGTCTAGAGACCCCAAATTTTGGCTGCAGCTAGGGGGCATCTAGGAACCCTTAACTACCAAGTTTGAAGTTTGGGGGACCTATGGCTGCAAATGGGCACAGTGAGGCTGCAAATGGGCATTGGTGACCCTCTTTTACACTTAAAGGGGCTGCGCATTTCTCACCCTAGGCTTATACTCGAGTCAATAAGTTTTCCCAGTTTTTTGTGGTATAATTAGGTGCCTCGGCTTATGTTCGGGTCGGCTTAAGTGAACAGAAAAAAATAAAAATAAATTGCCAATTCATTTTCAGGATGCACATTAGTGCTGCATGGCGAGGAGTGAAAAATGCGGGTGGAACTCCGCTTTAACAGACTAATTCTGCACATCACAGTAATCAATTGAACTAGACTCACTTGATAAAATGATTCTTCGCACTATCGTCCTTCTCTTTTGTCCGAATTCATTCTCCCCCCCCCCCCCCCTCTTCTTTTTTTTTTATCTGTCCTGTCTGATGCTCGTCAGACTAATCATGCAATCCTGCATACAATAGCCCTTGTAAAAAAGAGCTTCGTATCCAGATGAATGCAGCCTTTACAGCTCCTATAATCCAGGTTTAAAAATAGTTAGACTGGCGGAAAGTCACGAGTCAAATGATTAAATTGCAAATGTGTGGCGAGCCAAATTATGTCACTATAATACGCATTGTGGGCAGATCACGGATTTCTGGGGGCCCCTTATTGTACCACGAAGGCTGGATAAGTAAGATGAATTTTTATTGGCGTGGCGGGATCAAACACTTCTTCTCGGGGACGATTGCGGTTGTACAAATTGTCTTTGCTATAGAGTTAAGATAGTATGACATGGAAGGAGATAAGTTCATTAGAGGCTTGTTGAACTAGCTCATGAACATCATCCTTCAACATACGGCAGCTACTATTCTGGCGGCAGACGTTTAACCATATTGACTTCCCGAACCGAAGAGATATTCCCTGTGCACCCAAGGTAAAAGAGGAACGTCAGCCGTAGAGTCAGCGCTAACCCCCCCCCGCTTATCAGCTTAATAGGGACACATCATATTACCTTTAAAAAAAATAGATTGAGTAACTGTTTGCATTAGTACACAATTCTCTGTGCACAATCAGTCTTTGTCTTATGGGAAAACGGTCCCCTAGTATGACCTTGGAGCCATCAACTGATTTATTGCTGGGGTGGAGAAGGTGGCCTCGGAATCTGTGGACAACTTGTCTGTATTTTAACTTGACAGTATACTCCAGCCTTTCTCAACCTTGGAGGAAGCCTTGAAATTAAGTTCCAACCCTTGAAATAAATACACACGGTCAGATATTCCGATGGAAAAAGTCCGATCAGATTATGTTGTCGGAAAATCCGATCGTGTGTGGGCTCTAGCGGGCTATTTCTGTCAAAATTCCCGACGGAAAAAATTTGAGAGCAGGATCTTAAATTTTCCGACAACAAAATCCGATCAGACTTTTTTTCCGATCGTGTGTAGGGAATTTCCGACGGACAAAGTGCCACACATGCTTAGATCAAATTACAAGACCAAAGCTATTGGCTACTAGCATCTACGTAGTTCCGTAGTACTCAACGAACGTCACCACGTTCGGAACGATCGGATTTTCCGACAACAAATCCCGATCAGACTTTTTTTCCGATCGTGTGTAGGGAATTCCGACGGACAAAGTGCCACACATGCTTAGATCAAATTACGAGACCAAAGCTATTGGCTACTAGCCTCTACGTAGTTCTGTAGTACTCAACAAACGTCGCCACATTCGGAACGATCGGATTTTCTGACAACTTTGTCCGACCGTGTGTATGCAACACCAGTTTCGGACAAAATCCGTCTGAAAAAATCCGACGGATTTTGTGGTCGGAATTTCTGACCGTGTGTACGGGGGCTTAAAGAGGAGTCTCCATTAAAAAAAATAAAAAAAATTTAAAGTCAGCAGCTACAAATACTGCAGCTGATGACTTTTAATAATCGGACACTTACCTGTTCCAGGGTCCAGCAAAGCGGGGGATCGAAGCCCCGCTCGTCCCCCCCTCCGCTCAGCGGCGCAGGCACTGTAACTGTGGGCACCCGGCTGTGGCTTCACAGCCGGGCACCGACTGCGCATGCGCGAGCGGCGCCATAATTGGCCGTGCAGTCACCTGGGACCTGTCACGTGTCCCAGATGACTGACAGGAGGGAGGGGGTGGAGCTGAGCCCTTCCTGCGCCGAGGGGAAGTGATGTCACCAGCCCAGGCACTGAAGGGGGCAGACTACGAGGGACCCCCTAGCAACAGGCATTTAGAGGTGAGTTAAAATTTAAAAAACATTTCCAAATGTTTTATTTTAATTTTTTTATGAATTTTTATGATTTTTTTTTTTTTTGAGCAACCCCACTTCAAGGAACCCCTACTTTATCTACAGCTCACAGTACATTAGTGTGAGATGGTCAATAGGAAGAATGCTTCTTACACCTGTGGTCAGTAGGAGGACTCTCCCCCTTATAGATAGCTGAAAAGGTCATTAGTCTCAATGATTACTCATATAAGAGGCACATTTTTGCTGTGGTGCACAAAAACAAAACGCCAGTGAACAAAAAATGTGCATGTGAAAAGCACACACAAAAAGTGCACTTTGAGTTCCACCCAAAAATTTAACTTTTCGAAATCCTCCCCCGCTCCGGTATCACATTATGCACCTTTCAGGGGGAGGGGGGCGCAGATACCTGTCTAATCCAGGTATTTGCTCCCAATTCTGGGCACAGATAGCCGCAGTATCCGCGGATATCTACGCCATGTCCGGCGCCTCCTCCGCCCCCCCCCCCGCTGTCTTCTGGGAGACGCACAGGTCCCAGAAGACAGCAGGGACCAGTGGGATCGCGCAGCACGACTCGCGCATGCGCAGTAGGGAACCAGGCTGTGAAGCCGCAAGGCCAGAGCACCTTCTTCAACATGTTTGCTGTGTCCCCCACATGGCTTCTCACAAACTGCAAACAGGACTTCTTATGACTTTCTTTCAACAATGTCTTTCTTCTTGTCACTCTTCCATAAAGGTCAGATTTGTGGAGAACACGACTAATAGTTGTCCTGTGGACAGATTCTCCCCCCTGAGCTGTGGATCTCTGCAGCTCCTCCAGAGGTCCCATGGACCTCTTGGCTCTTCTCTGATGAATGCTCTCCTTGCCCGGCCGGTCAGTTTAGGTGGACGGCCATGTCTTGGTAGGTTTGCAGTTGTGCCATACTCTTCCATTTTCGGATGATGGATTGAACAGAGCTCCGTGAGATGTTCAAAGCTTGGGATATTTTTTTTATAACCGAACCCTGCTTTATACTTCTCCACAACTTTATCCCTGGCCTGTCTGGTGTGTTCCTTGGCCTTCATGATGCTGTTTGTTCACTAAGGTTCTCTAGGTTCACTTCACAATTATGTGCCACTTTGTGTTGGTCTATCACATAAAATCCCAATAAAATACATTTACGTTGTTGGTTGTAACATGACAAAATTTGGAAAATTTCAAGGGGTGTGAATACTTTTTCAAGGCACTGAATTCCAAACTGCATATAGATGTTCCAGGCTTGTTGGCCACCATCAGTGCAATGTCTGGAAACAATGGCTTCTATGGATTAGGACTTGCGACCCAGCAAGACAGTATATTTTTACAGGTTCATCAAGGAATCAGTATAACCAGCATGCTTTACTGCATATTTATACAGACTGATTTTACTCTTGTGGGTTTAGGCCCTTTTCACACTTATACGACTTGTCCCACGATTTGGGACTGTAAAGTAGCATGACAAGTCGTTCCCCATCATTTCCAATGACAGCCATTCATATTAGTACGACTTCAAGTCGTTCCGACTTCAAAGTAGTCCCTGCACTACTTTGGCCCGATTTTGATGCCACTTACACAGGCATTCCTTGAAATCGCGCGACTTTAAAGTCGCACAAGTGTGAAAGGGGCCTTAGTAACACTTTAAGTCACGGGGTCTCAAACTTGCGGCCATCCAGCTGTTGCGAAACTACAAGTCCCAAAACTACAAGAACTACAAAATATTCTGAGGGTCTATGAAGGAAGATCAAGGTGGTGTCATTATTGTCATGCCCTCCCAGCTTGGAAAATCCCCACAGAATTGTTCTTAAGTTCTACTTATTTAAAACCGTTCTGCCCGTACAAATTTGAATTTTTTAGAGTAGTTCTTTAACCTTTGCTCCGTCTCGTTGTCACTTGCTGAAAAATAGTCACATTAAAGCCTCAGACTTGGAAGGGACTATTAGGAGCATAGCCGGCCCCGGGCCCCGTGGGAATAATTATCGTCCCTCGGTGGCACAGCTGTGGTTGTGACCTTGCCAGGTGTAGCGCAGTCTGTGCTGGCGCTGGATCTCCTTCCTGCACCTGCAGGTTTTCAGACTCCGTCCAACCCCCCCCTCCCCCCCCCCTTCACTCGCTCTCACTTCCTGTTCACCAGACAATTGTTTCAAAACATCACATACTTCACTTTGGTGTTAATGACAGCAATTGAGATAATTTTAGGAAATGGTTTCTCCGATTCTCACGACGGAGAGCGCCTCAAAGCGTTTCCCAGTGCGCACAGCGCAGACGGTTTGTGTTTAGTGAAAATAAATGTTTCTGTGAATGGCACGGTAATGCGCTCATTTATTTTCACCTTCATTATAGTAATGTAGACAAGGGGTTTCAAGGGATTTGCCCGTCAGAACTGAGTATGAGGCATTTCCTCTGCAGTCTGTAGAGACAGGGTGACAACACAGGAGCACAACTGAAAGATAAAGACGAGTGTTGTCACCGATAACAGGAAGTGACCTTCATAGCAGGATACTCATGTGTTGTTTAAAAGAAATCTGCAGATTAATATTTTAACCACTTGCTTACTGGGCACTTAAACCCCCCTCCTGCCCAGACCAATTTTCCGCTTTCAGCGCTGTCGCACTTTGAATGGCAATTGCACGGTCATACAACTATGTACCAAATTTAAATTTTTATAATTTTTTTCCCACAATAGAGCTTTCTTTTGGTGGTATTTAATTACAGCTTTGTTTTGCTAAACAAACAAAAAAAGATACAAAATTTTGAAAAAAAAAAAAAAATCATGTTTAATAGTTTGTTATAAAATTTTGCAAACAGGTCTTTTTTCTCCTTCATTGATATGCGCTGATGAGGCGGCACTGGTGGGCACTGATAGGCTGCACTGATGGGCACTGATAGGCACAGATAAGTTGGCACTGATGGGGACAGATAAGGCAGTACTGATGGGCACAGAAAAGGCGGCACTGATGGGCACAGCTGGGCACAGATAGGGTGGCATGGGTGGGTGGCACGGATGGGCGATACTGATGGGCACTGGTAGGTGACACTGATGGGCACTGATATGTGGCACTGAGGTGCAGCACTGTTGTTGAGGCAGATTGTGGGCACTGATAGGGTGGCACTGATGGGTGGCACTGTGGGCACTGATGGGTGGCACTGTGGGCACTGATGGGAAGCACTGTTGCCTATTCTTAGGTGGCACTGGCAAGGGGCACAAGTAGGCACTGGCGATCTGGGGGAAGCTCGCCGTGATCGGGACTGTCCCTCTCACAGCCGCCGGTGATCTGCTTTTTTTTTTTCACCTCGCACTGTCAGCGCAAGGAAAAAAAATAGCCAATTACCCGCTCTGTTGATATCACATGATCAGCTGTCATTGGCTGACAGCTGATCATGTGGTAAGGGGTCGGGATTGACCCATTACTCGGATCTGTGATAAGTCGAGTCTCATAAAGTCTCATAAAAGTATTGGGACACCTGCCTTTACATGAACTTTAATGGCATTCCAGTCTTAGTCCGTAGGGTACAATATTGAGTTGGTTCACCTTTTGCAGCTATAACAGCTTCAACTCTTCTGGGAAGGCCGTCCACAAGGTTTAGGAGGGTGTCTATAGGAATGTTTGACCATTCTTCCAAAAGCGCATTTGTGAGTTCAGGCACTGGTGTTGGACGAGAAGGCCCCCGCTCTAATTCATCCCAAAGGTGTTCTATCGGGTTGAGGTCAGGACTCTGTCAAGTTCCTTCACCCCAAACTCATCCATGTCTTTATGGACCTTGCTTTGTGCACTGGTGCGCAGTCATGTTGGAACAGGAAGGGGTCATACTCAAACTGTTCCCACTAAGTTGGGAGCATGAAATTGTCCAAAATGCCTTAAGAGTTCCCTTCACTGGACCCAAGGGGCCAAGCCCAACCCCTGAAACCCAACCCCACATCATAATCCCCCCTCCTCCAAATGATTTTTGGCAATATAGTGTGGATGAACTAGACTGGCCTGCATAGGGGCTAGGACCTCAAGTCGATAGAACACCTTTAGGAGGAATTGTAGCGGAGACTGCGAGCCAGGCCTTCTTGTCCAACATCAGGGCCTGACCTCACAAATGCGCTTCTGGAAGAATGGTCAAACCTTCCCATAGACACACTCCTAAACCTTGTGGACGGCCTTCCCAGAAGAGTTGAAGCTGTTATAGCTTCAAAGGGTGTGCCAATATTGAACCCTACGGACTAAGACTGGGATGCCATTACAGTTCATGTGCGTGTAAAGGCAGGGGTCCCAATACTTTTGGCAATAATGTGTATTTTTTGTTGACAAAATTACACTATTTTAGACTACTATAATACGACTAATACTAAAACAATTTAGATGACTAAAATAGGAGTAAAACTCAAATGGCATTTTAGTCAAAGGACTATGACTAAAAGGAATTTTCCGCTTCGGAAATGCTACAGACGATTGGAATTTTTTTGAGAACATGCTCTCAAACATTTTTTGCCAGCACATTCGGCCAGCAAAAGTCAGATGGAGCCTACACACGGTCGCATTTTCTGACGAAAAGCTCTCATCGGTCTTTTGCTGTCCGAAATTTCTGATCGTGTGTACGCAGCATTACACTTGTGGTCATTGGGAAAAATTACCCCCTTACAGATCGCTAAAAACTTATCTGAGAGCCAGAAATTGCTGAAAGAACCCCTAACAACCTCTGGAGGAACCCCAGGGAACCCTGGTTGACAAACCTCATTTTAGAGCATAGTGGGCCTTGGGACATGGGCAGACCCAGGCAGGCATTATACACCTTTAGACCCCTTTCACACTGGGGCATTTTTCAGGTGCTTTAGCGTTAAAAAAAGCACCCTTAAAGCGCTTGAAAGAAGCCTCATCTGCTATCCCAATGTGAAAATCCAAGTGCTTTAAGAGCCCCTTCACACTGCCAGCGCCCGAAAAATGCTCGTAAACTCTTTACCAGCGTTTTTCGAGCGATAGTGGGGTGCTTTTAACCCCTGCTAGTGGCCAAATAAAGGGTTAAAAGCGCCCACGCCAAAAACGATTTTCAGGCGTTTTGCAGGCGCTTCCCATTGATTTCAATGGGAAGAGGCGCTTTAGGAGTGCTGTATTCACTGCTCCAAAAGCGCTGCAAAGAAGCTGCTTGCAGGACTTTTTTTGATGCCCTGCCAGCGCAGCGCCTCAGTGTGAAAGCACTCGGGCTTTCACATTGGGATTGCAGTTGCGGCTTCTTTCAGGCGCTTTACAGGCGCTTTTTTTAACGCTAAAGCGCCTGAAAAACTCCTGAAAAATGCTCCAGTGTGAAAGGGGTCTTAGACCCCTTTCACATCACGCCGCCCATAGCGTCTGCGGTAAAACGCCGCTATTTTTACGGCGTTTTACCGTCGGATTTCCGGCGCATTTCGGCCGCTAGCGGGGAGCTTTTACCCCCCGCCAGCGGCTGAGAAAGGGTTAAATCCCCCCCCTGCAATATGCCGCAATAGCAGCGTTTTGCTGGCGGTATTACAGCGCTGCCCCATTGATTTCAATGGGGAGCAGCGCTGGAGGAGCGGTAAACACACCAATGCTTCCGAACATGCATCAAATTTTTTCCGAGCATGCATACGAATTCTCCACGTCGGAATTGCTACAGACGATTGGAATTTTTTCCGACGAAAAGCTCTCATCGGTCTTTTGCTGTCCGAAATTTCTGATCGTGTGTATGCAGCATTACACTTGTGTAATGCTTGCAGGACTTTTTTTTGACGCCACGGCCAGCGCAGTGCCTCAGTGTGAAAGCACTCAGGTTTTCACATTGGGATTGCAGTTGCGGCTTCTTTCAGGCGCTTTACAGTCGCTTTTTTTTCGGACAGCAAAAGAGCGATGAGAGCTTTTCGTCAGAAAAAATTCCAATCGTCTGTAGCAATTCCTACGCATGCTGGGAAAAAATTTGACGCCTGAAAAACGCTGTAAAAATGACGTCCTGCCAGCGCACCGCTCCAGTGTGAAAGCCCTTCGGCTTTCACACCGGAGACAATGGTGCAGCTGTTTGAGGGTGGATTGCAGGCGCTATTTCTAACGCTATAGCGCCTGCAAAACGCCCTCGGTGTGAAAGGGGTCTTAAAGGAGGTAAGACCAGACCTGGCGTGGGGATGTCAGAGCTGGGTGTATTGAGTGGCTAGCAAAGGAGGCTGGGGGGGGGGGGATCTTTAAAAACGTACAAACTTGTACTTTTAGCAAGACAATGAAACAAACCATTTAGCCATAATGATCTCAATTGCGGTTCTTTTCTGTTTACCAACACATTCAAACTTTTATTTATTTTTCTCCTTGCACATTTGACTTTGGCGTTTCCAGTTCTTCCTGTCTAGGCTGTAGGTTCCTCTTCGCTTTGTCTGGGACAATGGCACTTCTGTACCCAATTCAGGGTGATAAAAGCTCCCTTGGCTTGTCCATTGTATCGGGGAGCCTTTCTGGAGAGTATCAGTCTGCGGTGTGAACAGGGATACCATACAGGCTACAATAACTTCACAACACCAGCAGTTCTCATCTCGGCAAGCCGTGAGATAAGTGTCTCCTCTGGCAGCCTGAATAACATGACCTGTATATTGATACTTTAGTCTAGCGAAGTTCTCTAATTAAAGCTGTCTGAGTTTATCCTAATACCACTGTTCCTCGCCGTCACAGAGACTTTCTCTTATTTATAAGACATGGCCCATCAGAACTTTCTCTGACCTCTGCATGGTTGTAAATATGCCGGGGAGCCGGGCTGCTCCAAAGCCAGTCCGGATAGTGAGGTCTTTCTTTAATAAGTGTGGGATTGATGTCTCTCACAGTTCAGGGGTTAGGTAAACAGCGGGCCCACGGTTCAAGGCTCTCCATGTTCAACTGTTTATTTATATGGATAGAAAAAGGTTAGGAGAGCCTTTCTGTCATCTCTGGGGAGGCTTCCTGACCAGGCCGTAACCTTCCTTCTCTTGTCCAAAGGGCCCGGACTTGGTGCCGTTCTCTTTAGCCGGTCCTGTTTTCCGATTTTTGTATTGTGCCAGCTGTTTCTGAATAATTTAATTGTATTTATTGATATAACGTCAACGTATGATGTAGCACTTTGCGGGAATATGTAGGCCCATTTACACCAGCCTTGACCCCACAGTCTAAAGCCTGGTACACACTATAGGTTTTTTTCTGTTCAACTGTCAACTCCGGTTGGAGCAGCTGTTACTCACTATGCAAAGTAGGTACAGGGATCTCCCCCGCTGAGCTGTTGTGTTCTGACAGGGGGGGTGCCCCCCCACCAGAACACTCCGGTCAGCGCTCTCTGCCATTGACTGAGAGCATGATCAGGAGTCTGTCGGCTGCTGGTTTTCCAGCATGCCCGTCCAACAGAAGTTGAACAGAACGACACACACACAGGCCGAATGTCGAACGTTTTTTTTTTCATACCGGCCAATGTCTCCCGACATTCGGCCTGTGTTTACCCAGCTTAACACACTGTTTTTCAACCAGGGTGCCATGAGCATGGACCCAGTTTGCTCTGGATCAGTTTCATAAATTGCCATAGTGTGGGCCGGGCAGCACCATATAAACCAATGGTGCATTAGGGCCAGGCAGGGGAGGGCTGGCAGCCTTATGCCTGGGGGGGGAAGTCCAGTCAAGTGGCCCATTGAACTACCGAATCAGCTCACCATCCATGCCCAGCTGTTTTTTCAATGCAGCCTCACCAGTGCCCCTCAATGCAGCCTCATCAGTGCCCATCAATGCCGACTCATCAGTGCCCATCAATGCAACCTCACCAGTGTCCATAAATGCAGTCTCACCAGTGCCCATCCAATGCAGCCTGGTCACTGGGGCAGGGTAAATGGGGGGGGGGGGTGGGGGGGGGGGTTTCAGGGTCTCTTACTTGGCAGCTCAGCGCAAGCCAGCACACAGTCCCACAGTCCGAGCCAGTCACGGGCACCCTGGTCTCTGAGGGTGGTAGTTTTTTCTGCTCTGCTTGGGAGCTTAAGTGTGGACTACAACTCCCGGAATGCAACAGTGGCCGACCGCCGCAGCTGTAAAAATAGCAGCGGGCGCCAGCCATTTTCAACGTAAGTTAGGGCGGCCTGGGGGGGCAATTGCCACTCTGCCCCCCAGCCCAGCCCTCCCCTGGGGCCAGGGCACACAGTGTCATTCCTTGTTATGGTGATGGCAGCTGGCTTGTCTGTGCCATGTCAACCCATGACTTTAATCCAGGGAAGGCGGCATGCAGGTAGGGCTCTGATGTGGAGAGGGGACTGTGTGATTGGGGGATTCTGGGGGGGGGGGCTCTGACTGGTGGACTGTGTGATTGGGGGACCCATGTACCCAGAGACCCTTATCATGTATATAGGGGACTCTGATGTGATAGGGGGCTTCTAATGTGAAGTTAGTATAATCATGGCGGTTGGGTGCATTGTCCCAGGCTCAGGTTTTTGGTTGATAAGTACCGTATATACTCGAGTATAAGCCGAGTTTTTCAGCACATTTTTTTGTGCTGAAAATGCCTCCCTCGGCTTATACTCGAGTCAAGCACTTTTCTGCAGCAGAGAATGACATTTTCAGAACCGAATTTGGGGCCCCGTATCTCGCGGCCACTTGGTGCTAGGAACCCCAAATTTGGTGTGCAAACCCAGTGGAACTAGCACTACAACATATCCAGGTGGGGTTCCTAGCACCAAGTGGCCCCGAGATACGGGGCCCCAAAGTCGGTTCGGAAAATGTCATTCTCTGCTGCAGAAAAGTGCTTGACATTTTCCGAACTGAATTTGGGGCCCCCCCCCCCCCCCCCCCCCCGTATCTCTGGGCCACTTGGTGCTAGGAACCCCATATGGATATGTTGTAGTGCTATCTCCACTGGATTTTCACATCAAATTTGGAGTTCCTAGCACCAAGTGGCCCCCAAGATACGGGGCCCCAAATTCAGTCAACTGTGTCCATCTGCAGCAATGTCATTTCAGGACCCTTTGGGTCCAGAGACCCCAAATTTGGCTGCAGCTAGGGGGCATCTGGGAACCCTTAACTACAGAGTTTGAAGTTCGGGTGACCTATGGCTGCAAATGGGCACAGTGAGGCTGCAAATGGGCATTGTTGACCCTCTTTTCCACTTACAGTAGCTGCGCATTTCTCACCCTAGGCTTATACTTGAGTCAATACATTTTCCCTTTTTTTTTTGTGGTAAAATTAGGTGCCTCGGCTTATATTCGGGTCGGCTTATACTCGAGTATATACGGTAATATTTGCGTTAACATTTTTAGACCTTTACTTTTAAAGGGTGCCACAACTGAAAAAAGGTTGAGTCTAACACCATCACAGTCATGGTGAATTACTCTTTATTAACGTAAAATTATTTTATGATGTAGCAGAATATAGGCCAGTTTACAGCAGCCTCTACCCCACAGTCTAACATGCCCACCACAGCCATAGCAATACACTCTATAGAAGATGTGTGGATGGAAGGTGTTGGATCCAGGATGCAGAATTTCTGTTGGAGTGCTGTGGCTTTGTTAAGGTTGCTGTCAAGCACAGGGCAGCTTATCGGGATAGAGTCCAGAGGTGTATAAACCACTCCAATGGTTTCATAGTAAGTAAGGTTGAATAAAGACATCAGTTCAACCTGAGTTCAACCTACAATTGTCCCTATCCCTGTACATCGCACACTCACATCAGTCCCTACCCTCAAGGAGCCCACAATCCAAGGTCCCCATTCATATACTGGGGCCATTTTTTTTTCTGGACAGAAGCCAATTAACCTACCTGCATGTCTTTTGGATTGTGGGAGGAAACCGGAGTACCTGGAGGAAACCCATGCAGGCACAGGGAGAACATGCAAACTCCAGGCAGGTAGTGCCGTGGTTGGGATTCGAACCAGCGTCCCTTCTTACTGCTAGGTGAGAGTGCTAACCACTACACCACTGTGCCGCCCTAGTTCTAGTATCCAAAAACATTTATCTTACAGATCCAAAAAACTAAAATCAACATGTTTTGGGAGTTATACATAGACACCTATTGTCAGGGTTACAGTTTTTTGAATAAAGTTTTTGAAATTGAAGGTGGTTGTCTCAGTCCAAGGGAATTGGTTAAGATATGAATGTATGTTTAAGCAGTACTTCCTACCCTGTTTCCCCGAAAATAAGACCTAGCATGATTGTCAGTGATGGCTGCAATATAAGCCCTACCCCCCCCCCCAAATAAGCCCTAGTTAAAGTCCTCGTAGGTCTTATTTTCAGGGTAGGTCTTATTTTCGGGGAAACGGGGTAGGGCTGATTTGGGGGGTAGGGCTTATATTGCAGCCATCACCGGACAATCACGCCAGGTCTTATTTTCGGGGGAAACAGGGTATGAAACACTATATAGGTCCATTTAGGTTGTGGGAGAAAATTGGGAAATTATAGAACACACAAACTTCATGCAGATGGTAGCCTGGTGGAAACTCAAAGCACGACCTCCCCAGCACTACAGCCTCCTCCGTAAGCTATATTAGATATGCTCTGTCGGGTGCTTGTGGTTTTTCAATGTATCTATCGGGTACAAAGGAAGTAGCATATTAGGTCAGGTAAAGCATCCGTCAGATTGGAACAGTTGTCCTCCCACAATGTGGTACTACACGAGTGTTCTCAGGATGTGTGTGTTTGCTTGTGTCCTGTCATCATTAGACAGAAGAATCAAACCTACTTTCAGGGATAGTCTTACAACAAGTTCCCAGAGCTTAAGAGGCTCTTGTTGTCACCCTTTTGGAGGTTATGATGGCTTGCTTATGGCTAACAATGCACTTTTATAGCCAACTTTAGAGAACTCTGGATGCTGTACCCCCTAAAGGCAAGCAAAGGGCAAACCGAATGATCACCAGTATTGTCTGTAGGCTCTGTGCAGTTGATATTTTCACTATAAGTGCTTTTCCATGCCTTGTTTTGCAATATGTCTCTCTGTGGAGGTGGCCATCTTGGTAGTGGCAGGGCTTTGCTTCCTCGTATAGCTGTGCCTCTGGTGATTTAAAGACTGGTGAAGTAATAATCAAGAAGCAACTGGAGAATTGTAAGATGCACAGATCCATTGGCTCCCACTCCTGTCGATCACACAGCCAGACAGCCAGACAGCCAATGAGGATAGAGAGGGGGCGGGGCTGAGCCACGGCTTTGTGTGTGAATGGACATGCATCGGCTCAGTGGGGTGGACCAGCTTGGGTGTGCACCTGCTTGGGTTCCCAACTTGCAAGCTGCTTGCTCTGGGGGCACTTGGCAGGAGGGAGGGGCCAGGAGAGCTGGCAGGGGACTCAAGAAGAGGAGGATTCAAAAAAATTGCATTTAATATCACTTTAAGTTTAATAAAAAATGAAAAGAAAACAAATCGGCACAAGGGATGGTAAGTACCATCAATGCAAAGTGACCCTTGTGCTGTTGGTTGCTTTTTCAGTTAAAATCCTTAATCCCTTAAAGCGGAAGTAAACCCATCGATTTAACAGTCTAAAAAAAAAGGCATGCCGGGAATGCTAACTGCACATTGGCTGAGCTCTCAACCAAACAGTCAAACCATCCAATGGCTGGTGTCATAACGGATCACATGTGCAGCACTGTGGCAGTTTAAGATTAAACAGAGGCAAAGATGGCAGCTTCCTTGGCTGAAAACGATAGGGGGGTTTACTTCCACTTTAAAGTGGTTGTAAACCCTTACAAACCACTTGGACCTACGGGTAAGCCTAGATTAAGGCTTACTTGTAGGTCAAGGAATATCTCCTAAAACTACACAGTTTAGGAGATATTTGCCAAAATACAGGCACCGCTGTCTACGGCGCAGCGGCACACAGGCGCACTGAGAAGGCCGCTCTCAACGGCGATATGCCGCGAGTGGCGGCTCCCGTACGCATGCGCGGGAGTGACGTCGTCGCGTCGCCGGCGAATGACAGCGGCGGAGCCGCGAGACCCACCAAGAAAGATGGAGGAGCCGTACACAAGGGGACAGCGCTGACTTCACTGGCTCCTGTGTCAGGTAAGTGACACATAATGGATTACTATGCTTTACCTTTGCAGGGAAACAAAGAGGAAGTAAACCCATTAGGGTTTACTTCCTCTTTAATCTCCCCTACCCCCGCAGCTGTAATCTTCTAGTGCTGCAGGGGTTAACAGAAGGCCCTTTCACATGCTCTTATCAAAAGTGCTAACTATGCCCGCTCTTATCTTCCAGTGTCGCAGAGAATCTTATGGTGCCACTCTCCATTTTATAAGTGCTGTACTACAAGTTCCATGAATGAAAAGCGATCTTTGAATGGAGGAGGCATCATTCATTCATCTCCCCACCCTCCATTCATAGAGTGCTTTTCATTCATGGAAGCTATAGTACAGCTTTGTATGAATGGAGGGGCACGGAACGCAAAGGGCGGGCATAGTCACCCTTCTTGAGGAGTAACTATAACAGGTCCTTTGGCTTGTGTAGCCTCCCTGGCGGTACGATTATGTCAGATTTTTGCGTCTCAAAGCGGTACAATTATTTTGCATGGAAATTTGGCGTTTTTATATTGTAGGCCTGTAATTCTTGGCAATAACGCACTTAAATCTGTCCCAAACAAGAGTCTAGTAGACATCCCGGGTATGATGAAGTTTGAAACACAAAATCATAAATTATAATATAATAAATAAATAATTATAAAAAATAATAATAAAATTAATTTCCCCACGATTCACTATCGCTCAATTCTGCAAGTGTTCTAATTTATTATCGCTGTTTTCTAGCTTTTCTAAAACCACTTTTGACGTAAAGGGACACTTTTTGGTTGCTATGGACAATCTCCTGTTTCCAGGCAGAAAGAACAGTATATATATAATATAAAACTGCATGCAGGGCATTGGACAAAGCACTAGGGACAAAAGGGATGTGACATTAAGATTACACTGTACTGTATGTATTATGATTTTTAATTTTTTTTAATTTGCCACCGAGCTCCGCCCCCGTGCGTTGCGACACTCGCAGGGAACGGAGACCGGCATAGAGAGGCATCGGGGCTGAGGACAGAGCCCGTGGACACAGCGGGGGGGGGGGGACATCGCAGGATCCTGGGGACTAGGTAAGTATACCGCACCAGGATCCTGCAATGCAATCCTGAGTGTGGCTCGGGGGGGGTTACCGCTAATGGTGATGAAATTTAACCCCCGAGCCACACTCGGGAAAACCGCCAGGGAGGTTAAACCCCCATGCCACCAAAGATTAGGGTGGGAGAAGGATTTCACCTAAAACCACAGACAGCAGCACAAGGGACACTTCTCATTGACTGCAAGTACTGTCCCTTGTGCTGAATTTTTATTAAAATTTTTGATTAAACTCAGCTTTAAAAAAATGATGTAAATTCAATGTATGCAGCTATAAGACCCATGCTAACCACGTATAGCCTACTAGGCTTTAAAAGAACAATAAAGGAAAAAAAAATAGAATGGAATCCACTTTTAATTCTGAAACGCCCATAGCCTTAACAACGAAGTGTCTGATAAAAATAAAAGTAAAGTTTAAAAAAAAAAGTCCCCCCCCCCCCTCCGACCTTTCAAAGCAGCTCCGCACTTAATAGAAACTTATATTTGTAAGCTAATGCAATCACTTATCCGTAAAGATAAGGCCTGCCTATTCCCTTCTCTCTCCTTGTTCCCGCTATCGCGTGAATGCTGATAAAACCAAAACAAAAGGAGCAGGTTGTTCTCAGTAGAGCGCACATATTATATTTCCTAAATATTGCCTATCTTGAAGTGGGGGTTGGTGGGGGGGGGGGGGGGGATTGGTTGAGGTGTTTGCGGTTTCCTATGAATGCTGTATCTGTATATATCATCTCGCGAAACAAAACTGAATATTAAACCGCACTTCTGAAAAGAGTAGGAGAAAAAAAAAAATCGCAGGCAACCAACTGCTCATGGCAGCTGCTGATAGCAACAAAGTTTTCCTTTCTTCCCCCCATTCTGCTTGTATTTATTTGCTCACAAAGCCATTAAAAAAAGTTTTAAAATGAAAGTTGCTACATTAAAAGACGCTTACAAGGGATTGTTAAAGCCGAACTCCCGGCAGATATTAACCGCTTCAGCCCCGGAAGATTTTACCCCCTTCCTGACCAGAGCACTTTTTGCGATTCGGCACTGCGTCGTTTAAACTGACAATTGCGCAGTCGTGCGACGTTGTATCCAAACAAAATTGATGTCCTTTTTTTTTTCCACAAATAGAGCTTTCTTTTGGTGGTATTTGATCACCTCTGCGATTTTTTTTGTTTTTGTGCTATAAACAAAAAAAGAGCGATAATTTCGAAAAAAAAAAAAAAAAAAGCAATATGTTTTACTTTTTGTTATAATAAATATCCCCCAAAAATATATAAAAAAATATTTTTTTTTCCTCAGTTTAGGCCGATATGTATTCTTCTACATATTTTTGGTAATAAAAATCGTAATAAGCGTATATTGATTGGTTTGCGCAAAAGTTATAGCGTCTACAAAATAGGGGATAGATTTATAGCATTTTTATTATTTTTATTTTCTACTAGTAATGGTGGCGATCTGCGATTTTTATCGTGACTGTGACATCATGGCCGACACATCGGACAATTTTTACACATTTTCGGGACCATTGGCATTAATACAGCGATCAGTGCTATAAAAATGCATTGATTACTGTAAAAAATGTTACTGCCAGTGAAGGGGTTAATACTAAGGGGGGGGGCGATCAAGGGGTTAATTGTGTTCCCTAGTGTGTGTTCTAAATGAGGTGGGGAGGGAACTGTCTAGGGGAGATGACAGATCGCTGTTCATACTCTTTATGAACAGACAATCTGTCACTTCTCCCCTCAGAGAACCCGGGATCTCTGTTTACACACACAGATCCCGGTTCTCGCCGTATTACGAGCGACCGTGGGAGCACGGCAGTCATCAAGACCGCCGGGCACTCGCATCGGCTCCGGGGCGAGCTGCACGCGCCTCCGGGGGTGAGCTGCGGGCGCGCACACACCGCTAGTGGCCACCAGAATGAGAGACGTAAAACATAATGGCGATTCGCCTGCCCGTGCCATTCTGCCGCTGTTCAACAAGCGGTTAAAGACACAAATGAACACTGTATTAATTAACAAAAAATGTATGCTGGTTAAATACTAGCAGTGTAAGAGCCTGGATTTGACCTGGTATCAGCCACTTGCACTCCAGCAATGGTCGCGTGACATTTCTGATGGTAACAGTGGATTATGCCCGTGTGGTGTACAGTACTGTGGAAATGTTTTAGGCGGGTGTAAAAGAAATACCGTAAAGTAAGAATTTCTCTTCAATATCGGAAGATGTCCAGCAGTGCCACAGCGAAAGTAGAGCTGACGTGAGATGGGTGGAGGTGATGCTCAGTCCCCAATAGTATGCACATAACAAAATACAAAATTGCCCATGAGACATTTAACCACTTCCAGACCAGCCTCGTTTTGGATTTTAGGTGTTTACATGTTTAAAACAGGTTTTTTTTGCTAGAAAAAAAAACGTAGAACCCCCAAACATTATATATTGTTTTTTTTTTTCTAACACCCTAGAGAATAAAATGGCGGTCGTTGCAATAATTTTTTTCACACCGTATTTGCGCAGCGGTCTTACAATCGCACTTTTTTGGGAAAAAAGTCACTTTTTTGAATAAAAAAATAAGACAACAGTAAAATTAGCCCAATTTTTTTTTCGATTGTAAAAGATAATGTTACGCCGAGTAAATTGATACCCAACATGTCCTGCTTCAAAATTGCGGCCGCTCGTGGAATGGCGTCAAACTTTTACCCTCAAAAATCTCCATAAGCGACATTCAAAAAATGCAACCTGTAGAATTTTTTAAGTTACAGAGGAGGTCTATGGCTAGAATTATTGCTCTCGCTCTACCGATCGCGGTGATACATCACATGTGTGGTTTGACTACCGTTTTCATATGCGGGCGCTGCTCACGTATGCGTTCGCTTCTGCGCGCCAGCTCGTCGGGACGGGGTGTTTTTAAAAAAATTTTTTTTTTGGGGTTTTTCTTATTTATTTTACTTAATTTTATTATTTTTTACACTGTTTTTAAAAAAATAAAAAAATGAATCACTTTTATTCCTATTACAAGGAATGTAAACATCCCTTGTAATAGAAAAAAGCATGACAGGTCCTCTTAAATATGGGATCTGGGGTCGAAAAGTCCTCACATCTCATATTTGGACTTAAATGCAAAAAAAAATTGTCATTTAAAAAAAATGACATTTGGAAATTCCCCTTTAAGACGTATGTGCGGAAGTGACGTTTTGACGTCGCTTCTGCCCTCCTATGGTATAGAGATGAGTGGGGGCCATCGTAGCGTCACTCATCTCTATACACAGGCAGGGAAAGGTGCCGGTAAGCGGCGGAAGGCACGGGAGAGCGGCGGGAGCGGGGAGGGGGCACCTCTCCCGCCGCCGATAACGGTGCTCTTGCGGCGAATCTGCCGCGATGACCACCATTATCTTAAAGGGGACCGCTCACTGTGAAGAGGTTGTGGCAGCAGCTGCTGCCATTACCGAGATATCCCTCTTCAAAAAAATGACGTATATATACAGTGAGCGGTCGGTAAGTGGTTAAAGAGCACACCGCAGGTAAAATGTATAAATGATTTATTTAACACACGTTTAAAAACCACATGTAATACAGAAAAAAGAAAACATATTAGATATCAACATATTAGTAAATTTTGCATTCATATCATTGACCTTTCCATAGGACCTGGATGTGTCATACAGATGACTGTCAGTAGTCTAGGATGGCTGTGCTAGGTCTCGATGCGTTTCGCGAGAGGAGTCTCGCTTCTTCTGGAAAAGCACAGATAGATGCGATTGATGGAGGACTCTAGCTGCTATAGATTACTTTTTTTTTTTATTTTAAATAGTCAGAAAATTAGTATATATAGGTGGGTATACTACCCTGAATTTATAAAAGAGACTTCAAAATGTCCATGAAAATAGATGGATAAATGCATACACTGCCAACTATCTATACCAGCTAGCAGGGCAGGAGTCCTCCATCAATTGCATCTATCTGTGCTTCTCCCGAAGAAGCGAGACTCCTCACACAAAAAGTATCGAGACCTAGCACAGCCATCCTAAAGAAAGGAAAGCTCTATTTGTGGGAAACAAAAGGACATACCGTATATACTCGAGTATAAGCCGAGTTTTTCAGCACACTTTTTTTTGTGCTGAAAGTGCCCCCCTCGGCTTATACTTGAGTCAAGCACTTTTCTGCAGAAGAGAATGACATTTTCCGAACCGAATTGGGGCCCCGTATCTCGGGGGCCACTTGGTGCTAAGAACCCCCCCCATCTTTGGAGTTCCTAGCACCAGGTGGCCCCGAGATACAGGGCCCCAAATTTGGCCAACTGTGTCCATCTGCAGCAATGTCATTTCGGGACCCTTTGGGTCCAGAGACCCCAAATTTTGGCTGCAGCTAGGGGGCGTCTAGGAACCCTTAACTATAGAGTTTGAAGTTCGGGGGACCTGTGGCTGCAAATGGGCACAGTGAGGCTGCAAATGGGCACAGTGAGGCATTCAAATGGGCACAGTGAGGCTGCAAATGGGCATTGTTGACCCTCTTTTCCACTTACAGTATCTGTGCATTTCTCACCCTAGGCTTATACTCGAGTCAATACGTTTTCTCAGTTTTTTTGTGGTAAAATTAGGTGCCTCGGCTTATATTCAGGTCGGCTTACTTGAGTTATATATACTATAAATATGAGTGGAACCTGTAATGTGTTCCAAGAGGTAAACTTATCCTTTAATACCCCTTACAAACCACTTTGACCTACAGGTAAGCCTAGATTAAGGCTTACCTGTAGGTCCAATAAATATCTCCTAAACCTACATGGTTTAGGAGATATTTAGAAAAGAAAAGGCACCGCTATCTACGGCACATGCGCCGTAGACAGCGGCGCGCAGGCGCACTGAGCATGCCGAGATCACGGCGATATGCCGCTCTCGTGCGCATGCGCGGGAGTGCTGTCATCGCCGCTCCAGCGAATGACAGCGCTGGAGCGGCGAGACCTGGAAGTCACTCCAGGTTTGATGGCGGCGCAGAAGATCGTGGATGTAGACCGCTACGGGGGCTTCGTTCTCAGGTAAGTCATTCATAATGAGCTCATTATGCCTTTGCCTTGCAGCAGGGCCGGGACAAGGGGTGGGCAGGAGGGGCGGCTGCCCCTGGCGCAATGGTATATTGCAGGGGTAGGGGGCACCCTGAGCCTAACCCTAAGGGAAAGGGGGGCGCAGTTTGGCATCTTTGCCATGGGCACTGGATGACCCTGTCCCGGCACTGCCTTGCAGGTTCCGTTTTTTTGGTTTTTTTTTTTTAAAATAGGCTTTACTTCCTCTTTAATGATTACGAAGTGTATCAGTTTGTGTTTTTTTTTTTTTTTTTTTTATATATACCTGCCCGGAGTTCAGTTTTAAAAATCATTTCAAAAACCCAAAAGCCGTTTATTTATTCTAGCCTCTAATGCTCCATTAAACATGAAAAAAAGGAACTTTTCCAACTTCTTACAAGTGAACTTCATTCTTGGGATTAGCAGAGACGCTCGTCATCCTTGTTTTTACATATGTAGGTCAGAGGTTTTGGTGGTTATAAAACATCCACAATAGAGAGAGAGAGAGAGAGAGAGAGAGAGAGAGAGAGAGAGAGAGAGAGAGAGAGAGAGAGTGCCATCAACGTCTGCGCGTCCATCACTCACATTTACAGTTTGGCTTTCTCCAGCCCCCCTCCCCCCCCCCCCCCCCCCCCCCTTCTCATTTTGAGAGTTCTGGAAACAAACATCACATGACGTGTTGAAACGTCTTGTCCTCCCCTCCGCTCCGGTCTGCTGACACCCCTCTTGCTGCACTTTGTTTCTTTGAAGATAATTCAGCGCGATATTCCCTCATAACGAAGGCGGGAGTAATAAAACATGATTTACAAGCTCCCCGCGGACACGACTATTCTTAGAGGTTTTTCTTGGAAGTAAAACTAAAAAACGATTTTTCAGATGAAGGGTGAACTTGCTTCGTCTTGATAACCGGTGGCGCATATATATATATAATTTTTTTTGTTTGTTTACATTTGCATTCACATATGTCCCGTAAACGCAAAGCTCACTCATACGTCGCGTTTCCGGCGCATAAAGTTGAAGTTCAATTTAACCACTTCAGCCCCCGGACCAATTGGCAGCCAAAGGACCAGGCCCCTTTTTGCGATTCGGCACTGCGTCGCTTTAACTGACAATTGCGTGGTCGTGCGACGTGGCTCCCAAACAAAATTGGCGTCCTTTTTTTTCCCACAAATAGAGCTTTCTTTTGGTGGTATTTGATCGCCCCTACGGTTTTTATTTTTTGCGCTATAAACAAAAATAGAGCAACAATTTTGAAAAAAAATGCAATATCTTTTACTTTTTGCTATAACATCCCCAAAAAATGTATAAAAAAAACATTTTTTTTTTCCTTAGTTTAGGCCGATACGTATTCTTCTACATATTTTTGTTTTTTTGTTTTTTTTGGTTTTGATTATTGATTGGTTTGCACAAAAGTTATAGCGTCTACAAAATAGGGGATAGAGTGACAATTTTGAAAAAAATGCAATATTTTTTACTTATTGCTATAATAAATATCCCCAAAAAATATATAAAAAAATGTTTTTTTTTTTCTTCAGTTTAGGCCGATACGTATTCTTCTACATATTTTTGGTAAAAAAAAATCGCAATTAGCGATTATTGATTGGTTTGCGCAAAAGTTATAGCGTCTACAAAATAGGGGATAGATTTATAGCATTTTTATTAATTTTTTTTTTTACTATTAATGGCGGCGATCAGCGATTTTTATTGTGACTGCGACATTATTGCGGACACATCGGACATTTTTGACACATTTTTGGGACCATTGTCATTTATACAGCAATCAGTGCTATTTAAATGCACTGATTTCTGTGTAAATGACACTGGCAGTGAAGGAGTTAACCACTAGGGGGTAGGGAAGGGTTAAGTGAGCCCTGTGTGTTTTCTAACTGCCTCTAAACAGCCTATGTGTCCATATGCGTTTGCAGGCGTTTAGAGGCATAAAAAAACCCTGCACATATAGGAGAAGAGCATATCGGCATAAAAAAACTCTTGACATGCCTAAATGGGCTAAAGAGTTAGGAGAGTGTTGATTCCAATGGCCAGAATCTGGCCGATGGAATGAATGAACGCCCAAGTGATGAAGCGTCTAAATGCACCCAAACACAGCTTTAGGCCCCTTTCACACTTGTGCGCCTTTTCAAGGAAGGCCTGTGTAAGTGGCATCAAAATCGGACCAAAGTAGTGCAGGGACTACTTTAAAGTCGGAACGACTTGAAGTCGTACTAATATGAATGGCTGTCATTGGAAATCATGGGGAACGACTTGTCATGCTACTTTGCCGTCCCAAATCGTGGGACAAGTCGTATAAGTGTGAAAGGGGCCTAATGCCGCATACACACGATCGGAATTCTCGTCAGAAAAAAACTCTGACGGTTTTTCCGACGGAATTCCGCTCAAGCTACACAAGGTCACACCAAATTCCGACGGTCAATAACACAGCGCCATAAAACACGTTCGACTGCACTATAAAAGGGAAGTTTAATGCTTCCAAGCATGCGTCGAATTGTTTCCGAGCATGCGTCGGAATTGTGCGTGTCGGAATTGCCTACACACGATCGGAAAATCCGATAGAAAGGTTTTCCGTCCGAAAAATTGAGAACAGGTTCTCAATCCAAAGTCCGTCGGAAATTCCGACAGAAAAAGACCGATGGGCATACACACGGTCGGAAAATCCAATGAAAAGCTCCCATCGGACTGTTTCCATCGGAAATTCCGACCGTGTGTACGCCGCATAAGTCGTGTTTTTAATACTGCTTTTTCCTCCCCTGGAGCAGAGCGTCCAGGGGAGAAAAAAAAAGGGTCAAGTGTGGATGAGGCCTTAAATAATTACATTTTCATTATTTATTTTTCCATTTATTTTAATTTTTTCTTCCATTATTTATTCTTATTAATTTTTCTATTATTTATTATTATTCATTTTTGAATTCTTTATGATTATTTATTTTTTCCATTATTTATTAGTTTTCAATTTTTTATATTTATCTTTCTTTTTATTTTACAAAAACCAAAAAATATTAAAATTTCTAAAGCAGTTTGGCGCCTTCCATCTTTCCAAGCGGGAAGTGACACATTTTGCTGCTCTTACACTAATTTTACCTAATTTGTTGTCAACGGTCATCAATTTCAAAATATGCAACTCACTTAAAACTGTTAGATTTTGTTCGGCTCTCTTTTGTACCCCCCAAAAAAAAATATCACAATAGAAACCTTTGTTCACGGTGTTTACGGAATGCCCATCTATCATGATCTGTATGTCAGTCATGGTGTCTGGAGCATTGACAGAGCCCCGAAGTCTGCGGCCCCCGTCCATTAACGCTCGGCTTCTGTTGTGTATTAAACTTTTCCCTGCCAGAGGGCCTTGGTGCGATTCACAAGTTTATTTTCTTTCTATACAGTAAACTAACCTCACTCCGTCTATTATTGAATGTTTAATTGTACAAGCTACTTCCTTGACTTACAGCACGACGTATACAGTTGTGTTTTTGTTTTTCCTTCGTACTGGTAAATCCTTTGAGCTCTTTTCCTTATACTATATTTAACCTATGGACCCTCGCGTCCCCTAAACATTGAGCCGGCTGATATTAAGAGTCTCCGCTAATGCGGGTGGAAATTTTTTTTTTATTTTTTTTTTCGCAAACCTGCGTGTTTACTTTTCCAAGGCCATCTGAAGGACATCCAGGGATATTATGGTTTGCCGAGAGCAAATAAGCATAGCTTTTGGCTTTTCCCCCCATCTCCATCCGCTTTTACAGTGTTGATAGTTTGCGTATTATTTGCTTATTCTGGACACCAAAATAAGCATTAAGGGCCCGCTATGGGAAGCTCTTCCCTCGTACGGAAGGTAGGTAGTGGGAAAAGTGGTGGAAAGCTCAGACACTAATTATTGAGCGTTTGACATCTGACCCCTCTTTTCTCGTAGAGTCGTTTTTTTTTTCCTGACGGCTAGTCTAAATGGCTTGCCCACGCAAGTCTGGTACAGCTGTTGGTCACCGCCGGTTCGTTGCCACTTTCTGATGGGAATGTGAGGGGAGCAGACAGGTTCATGCTCTAGACGCACAGGCCCGGAAGTGCATGAACAAAGGAGGTCTGGCTGGAGGCCAGAGAATGGACTTCTAACCTCAGACCAACTGATCTTGTGTGAGGAAGAGCCTGTTGAACATTTGGAGAGCAGTTAAACACTTTGGCCTTCTGAAGCGAAGGACTGGTCTCATCAGAAGCTTTCTGTTACGTTTTGATGGATGCTGGAGGATGTTAGTCAAGTGGGTGGGAAAAAAAAAAGAAGAAAAAAGCCGAGGCTATCATGTAGATTAACCCCTTTTGACCCAAGGTTTGATGCCTAGAGCAAATCTACAACCATCAGTATACACCAATTAACTTCATCTCCAAGTGACACTAAGGCCCCTTTCACACTTATACGACTTGTCCCACGATTTGGGACTGCAAAGTAGCATGACAAATCGTTCCCCATGATTTCCAATGACAGCCATTCATATTAGTACGACTTCAAGTCGTTCTGACTTCAAAGTAGTCCCTGCACTGCGATTTTGATGCCACTTACACAGGCATTCCTTGAAATCGTGGCAAAAATCGCGCAACTTTGAAGTCGCACAAGTGTGAAAGGGGCCTAAATGATTTCCTTATTCTCCAAAAAATAATTCTTAAACATCCACTACGTAATGGCCTTGTCGGTTTTTTTTTTTTCATGAAATTTTTTCTATTTCCTCGTAACTTTCTCAGGCCCCTTTCACACTGGGGCGGGAGCCGCGGTGACGGTAAAGCAGCGCTATATTTAGCGCTGCTTTACCGTCTTTTTAGCCGCGGTATTCGGCCGCTCGCGGTGCGGTTTTACCCCCCGCGAGCGGTGGAAAAAGGGTTAAAGACCCCCCCGCAGAGCGCCGCCGTAGCGACGCTTTGCGGCTGTATTGCCGCGGTATTACCGCGGTTTCCCATTCAAATCAATGGGAAGGAGCGCACCGCGTCCTGGTAGCGCACCGCTCCAGTGTGAAAGCCCGCCGGCTTTCACATTGGAGTGAATGGGCCCGGATTTTTTCAGGCGGTACACAGGCGCTATTTTTAGCGCTGTACCGCCTGAAAAACGCCCCAGTGTGAAAGGGGCCTAAGTGAGCTCCCAAACCTCTCCTTTACTTTTAAACCAGCATTGTAATTTGGTTGCAGTTACGATCGTCGGTCTATGCACATTACAAATCCCATAATCCGGAAGCATCCTTGGGAATTAGCAAGTTCCTACATACAATGGGACCATGGAGAATGCCCATAGCCACCCTCTATCAGAAAGTTGGTTACAGGAGCAAAAATAAATAAATAAAACCTGTAGGAGGCTGAGAGCAATAGAAGAGACTTCTCTAAGTTAAAGGGGTTGTAAAGGTAAAAGCTTTTTCACCTTAATGCATTCTATGGATTAAGGTGAAAAAACATCCGACAATACCGCCCCCCCTCGTTTTTACTTACCTGACCCTTCGAAAGTCCAGCGTTCGCCCCCGACATCCTCTTCGCCGCTCAGCCTGGCCGTTGATTGGTTACAGTGGATGGATTGAAAGCAGCGCAGCCATTGGCAATCGCATCCAATGACGCGGCGCACAGGGGGCGGGGCCGAGTGATACAGTGAGCGGCTACGGCCGCCGGCTGTATCACGGGAGCCCTCCCGCAAGCACTCCACACCATGCGAGGGAGCTCGCATGAAGGTGTTGAGTCCCTGCGGGGGGGAGCCGAGACAGCCGCCGAGGGACCCCAGAAGACCAGGTTCGGGGCCACTCTGTGCAAAACGAGCTGCACGGTGGAGGTAAGTATAACATGTTTGTTATTTAAAAAAATAAAAATGTATCTTTAGTGATCCTTTAAGAATACATACTTGAAGAGTATAAATTTTGTTTAAATCAGAGTTTAATGTCACTTTAACTTTTTGACCAATTTGCGAATGTAAATAACTACATTAAAATTGGACTTGTGCAGAACAGAAAAATTTGTTTAGTTTCAGGATAGATACGTTATGTTACAAATTTGGTTTCATTTATTTGTTTCGGGATTCGTTTATATTCATAAAATTTCATTTAGTTTAATAATTTTCTAACGAAGTCAAAATTTTCAGAACAATTTGGATTGAAAAATGATCGACCGATGCTAATTTTGTGTAAAGAATAGCTGGTTGTTAAAGAGGAAGTAAACCCTCTTTTACAACTTTAGCTTACAGGTAAGCCTATATTAAGGCTTACCTGTAGCTAACAGGGATATCTCCTAAACCTGCACGGTTTAGGAGATATACCTGTATTTGCATGTGCCGACGTCATGCGGCACATGCGCACTTGCGACAACTGAAGCAACGGCGCTATATGCCGATGCTTCAGTTGTACTGTGCCGCTCTCGTGCGCATGCGCGTGACGGCATCGCGGCTCTGGCAAATCACAGCGCCAGAGCCGCGATACCCGGAAGTCACTCCGGGAGAAGATGTCGGTGGTCGGAGGGGGAGAAGAGGACCGATGCCGAGGCTTCGATCTCAGGTAAGTGATACATAATTAGCTAGTATGCTATGCATACTAGCTAATTATGCCTTTGTCTTGCAGGTTTTTTTTTTTCGTTTTTTTTTTTTTTTTTAAGAGGGTTTACTTCCTCTTTTAAGGATCGGGCTGGAAATCCGGCTGCCGCCTCCTTAACAACCGATGACTTGCCAGCTGTCAGCTGGCTTCCCCACTGACAGCTGAAATGTAAATAAAAGAATGGCAGCAATGAAGAATTCAGAAAAATAACACTGTGGTGTCCCCCCTCAATCCATACCAGGCCTTTTCGGGTCTGGTATGGATTTTAAGGGAAACCTCACACTAAAATAAAAAAAAAAAAAAAACACGTGGGGTCCCCCAAAATCCATACCAGACCCTTATTTGAGTATGCAGCCCGGCAGGCCAGGAAAGGGGAGCGGGGACGAGCAAACTTCCTCCCACTTCAAGGAGCGGTGCTTCAAGTTCCTTTCTAGTCATAGTAAATAAATGTTACATATTTGTTAAGGACATATAAGACCTCTTTCACCCCTGGGCGATTTGAAGAAAAATTTGAAGCTTCACCAGAAGCACCTCAGTCCTTAACACTAGGATTTTCATTATATACAGTGAGGGAAAAAAGTATTTGATCCCCGCTGATTTTGTACGTTTGTCCACTAACAGGAAATGATCAGTCTATAATCTTAATGGTAGGTTTATTTTAACAGTGAAAGAATAACAACAAAAAAAGTTATCAATTGATTTGCCTTTTAATGAGTGAAATAAGTGTTTGATCCCCTATCAATCAACAAGATTTCTGGCTCCCAGGTGTCTTATATACAGGTAATGAGCTGAGATTAGGAGTACTCTCTTAAAGGGAGTGCTCCTCATCTCTGCTTGTTACCTGTATAAAAGACACCTCTCCACAGAAGCAGTCAATCAATCAATCAGATTCCAATCTCTCCACCATGGCCAAGACCAAAGATCTCTCCAAGGATGTCAGGGACACGATTGTAGACATACACAAGGCTGGAACGGTCTACAAGACCATCGCCAAGCAGCTTGGTGAGAGGGTGACAACAGTTGGTGAGATTATTCGCAAATAGAAGAAACACAAAATAACTGTCAATCTCCCTTGGTCTTGGGCTCCATGCAAGTTTTCACTTCATAGAGTATCAATGATCATGAGAACGGTGAGGAATCAGCCCAGAAGGGGTAACATCCGATTGCCCTTCTCCCGCCACCAATAAGTGATCTTGCGACGAAGCCGCTGCAGAGACCACTCTCATCGGAAAGCAGACCGCCGGCCGAAGAAGAGGATACCGGGGTTATGGCAGCTTCAAACCTAGGACGTATATCGACATGCGTCGGTCTGCAAGTGGTTAATCTACTTGCGCCAATCAGCCATAGCATTATGACCACCCACCATGACCCCCTAGACTCTGTACTATCAGGAGATGGATTGGGGGCTATGGAAGGAGAGGAACAGAGAAGACTGGATCAAACAGCCTTTTTACACAATGTGGAGGATTAACCCCTTAGGTTCCACAGTGAATATAACAAGCATGCTTTACTGCGTATACAGACTGATTTTACTGTTGTGGGTTTAGTAACACTTTAAGTCCTGTAAGTTGCAAGAAGGGACCCACATGGATTGGACTTGTTTTTCCAGATCATCCCACAGATGCTCGAAATCAGAAAAATGGAAAGACCAAGTCAACACCTCAAACTCGTTGTGTTCCTCATTCTTGAATTCATCAGACCAGACCACCTTCTTCCATTGCTCTGCGGTCCAGTTCTGATGCTCACGTGCCCATTGTAGGCGCTTTTGGCTGAGGACACGGGTCATTATGGGTACCCTGACCAGTCTGCGGCTACACAGCCCCCCATACACACCAAACTGTGACGCTCTGAGTGTTCTGACGCCATTAGAACCAGCATTCACTTTTTCAGCAATTTGAGTTACAGCAGTCTTTTTTACTGGATCAGAGTATATGGGCCAGCCTTCATTCCCAATGTGAACCTTGGCGGCCCATGACCCTTTCAACAGTTGAGGGGTTCATATAGTGAACTTTGAGTTATTCACTTTACGGTCAACACAGAGGACAAGGGGGCACTCTTTACGTCTATACGGAAAGAGCTGTGAAAATATGGAATAGACTCCCTGCAGAGGTGGTTCTGGCCAGCTCAGTAGATTACTTTAAAAAAGGCCTGGATACTTTCCTAAGTATATATGTACACAATATAACTGGGGACTAACATTTATAGGTAAAGTTGATCCAGGGAAAATCCGATTGCCTCTCTGGGATCAGGAAGGAATTTTTTCCCTTGCTGTAGCAAATTGGATCATGCTTTGCTGGGGTTTTTTTTTTTTTTCCGCCTTCCTCTGGATCAACTGTGGGTATAGGATTGTGTATATGGGATTGTATGATATTTTTTATTTTATTTATTTATTTTTATGGTTGAACTAGATGGACTTGTGTCTTTTTTTCAAACTGACTAACTATGTAACAGTTGGCTGGTTTTCCTTCCTTGGACCACTTTTGATAGGCCCTGACCACTACAGTCCGGGAACATCCCACAATTTGCAGTTTTGGAGTTGCTCTGACCCAGTCGTCCAGCCATTACAAATTGGCCCTTGTCAAAAGACATCTCAAAAGACACTCAAAATCCTTACGCCTGCCCATTTCTTCTGCTTGCAACACATCAACATCAGGGACAACATGTTCACTTGCTGCCTAATATATCCCAGATGTCACTGTTAACGAGACAATCAATGTTATTCACTTTACCTGTCCAAAATAATTCATCATCAGTGCTATGTACCGTATTTATCGGCGTATAACACACACCCCAAGTTTAGGAGGGAATTTTAAGCAAAAAAAACTTTTAGGAGGGAAGTTTAAAGAAAAAAACTTACATTCAAATGCCCATCAATGCAGCCTTATCAGTGTCATTGCAGCCTTGTCCAGTGTCATTGCAGCCTTGTCCAGTGTCATTGCGGCCTTCTCCAGTGTCATTGCGGCCTTGTCCAGTGTCATTGCGGCCTTGTCCAGTGTCATTGCGGCCTTGTCCAGTGTCATTGCGGCCTTGTCCAGTGTCATTGCGGCCTTGTCCAGTGTCATTGCGGCCTTGTCCAGTGTCATTGCGGCCTTGTCCAGTGTCATTGTGGCCTTGTCCAGTGTCATTGCGGCCTTGTCCAGTGTCATTGCGGCCTTGTCCAGAGTCCATGCGGCCTTGTCCAGAGTCTTGTACAGTGTCATTTGCAGCCTTGTCAGTGTAGCCTTCTCATTGCAGCCTTGCTCCAGTGTCTTTGCAGCCTTCCAGTTTAAAAATGGCGCCGCTGAGATACAGAGTCGGATGTCCTGTGTATCTCGGCGGCTCCTCTCGCAGTCACGCCCAGTCCCGCCCTATGATGGACATAACACAGGTCCAATAGCGAGTGACTGTGAGCGGAGCAGTGTGCCGCCGAGATACACATAGCCGAGTGTACTTGGCTCCGCTCACAGTCACGCCCAGTCCCGCCCTATGATGGACATAACACAGGGACTGGGCGTGACTGTGAGCGGAGCCGAGTGCCGCCAAGATACACATAGCCAAGTGTACTCGGCTAGGCTTGGCTCCGCTCACAGTTATGCCCAGTCCCGCCCTATGATGGACATAACACAGGGACTTGGGCGTGACTGCGAGCGGAGCCAAGTGCCGCAGAGATACACATAGCCGAGTCATGCCCAGTCCCTGTGTTATGTCCATCATAGGGCGGGACCTGCCGTAACTGTGAGCGGAGTTGAGTCTCGCCGAGTGTATCCCGTCGGCTTGCTCCTCCGCTCACAATCAGCGGGGATCGGCGTATAACACGCACCCACGATTTCCCCTGATTTTAAGGGGAAAAAAGTGCGTGTTATATACCGATAAATACGGTAATTGAAAAAAAGTCTTCTATATCATTTGTTAATAATTTACATTTTAGTCTTAGAGTTGTTTTCTTCTCTTCTATACAGACATTTGTTTTATTGATATTTTTAACATTAAATGTACGTCACAGCATGCAGCTCACAGAGAGCCAAGGAAGGTTCTTATCGCTGCATCTGATCCACAAAGAAGGAAGAATCTTCGAAATGTGCCACGTCTTGTTCCCACAAGATTTCATAGACTGGCCGTGGGTGCAGAATACACTCATTGTGATCAATAAAGTTGTCGTTTCATCAGAACAGAGGCCGAGTTCTCACCCCGGGCCCCGTCCTCTCCCAGTAGACGGACGCTATGTGCTCTCTTTGTAGTCGCCTGTCCCCGGGGCACCCTGAGCGGTTTGCATTGACAAATGCCAATGTTACAGGGCTGTGTGCAATGAAATGCTTCCCCTGCTCTGCACCATTGTGTCTGCCCGCGTCTGCGCTCCGTTTTTATTTTTAGCCTTGCCGAGTTGAGTACTCAAGTTGTCAACAAGCCATTGTGTTTTCTTTTTATAAATGGGCTTTCTTGAAAGCAGAGAAAGCCAACCTGCGTACAATTATACTGTTTATACGGTTTATTTTTACTGCATGCGGAGCAGATTGTTTATTTAAAGGTGAATTCCAGACAAGTGTTAAATCCCTTTAATGCAGTCTTGGGGGGGGGGAATAACATGAGTTATTAACCACTTCAGCCCTGGAAGGTTTTACCCCCCTTCCTGACCAGAGCATTTTTTGCGATTCGGCACTGTGTCGCTTTAGCTGACAATTGCGCGGTCGTGCGGTGTTGCACCCAAACAAAATTGACGTCCTTTTTTTACCACAAATAGAGCTTTCTTTTGGTGGTATTTGATCACCTCTGCGGTTTTTATTTTTTGCACTATAAACAAAAAAAAAACATAAATTTTGAAAAAAAATTCAATATTTTTTTACTTTTTGCTATAATAAATATCCCCAAAAAATATATAAAAAAAAAATAATTTCTTTCTCAGTTTAGGCCAGTATGTATTCTTCTACATATTTTTGGTAAAAAAAATCGCAATAAGTGTATATTGATTGGTTTGCGCAAAAGTTATTGCGTTTTTATTTTTTACTTTTTCTTTTCTTTTTGTGTCTCCCCTGAAATTACCTTAACCTAGCCTTTCTCACCCTTTTTACTTTAGAGCAGTGGTCTCCATACTGCGGCCCTTACTGCTTGTTCTTATCCAGCCCTTGAGACATTAATTCTTCCACTGACACCAACAATGGGGCATAATTCCTGCCACTGACACCAACAATTCCACCAACGATTGGGGCATTATTCCTTCCACTGACAACAAAAATATGGCACTATTCCTGCCAACAACTCCAACTATTTCTCCCCCTAATATCAAAGATTGTGTATTGTTAAAGCGGTGTTCTGCCCACATACTGCAGCTGCTGGCTTTTAACAATAGGACACTTACCTGTCCTGGAGTCCCACGATGCCGGCACCGCAGCTGATGTTTCCATCAGCTGTCGGGTGCTGCCGCCGCCATTGGGAGTAAGGGAACCCGGCAGTGTAGCCTTACAGCTTCACGCCGGGAACCCTACTGCGCATGCACGAGGCCCCGCTCCTCTATCCTACTGGCCCGGCGACAGGGAGAGGAGGAGGAGGGGGGAGCCCCGGGGTCCGGACTCCCGGAAGTGGGAACAGGATACCTGTCAAAGACAGGTATCCTATGCCCACTCCCCCCCCCCCCCTGTAAGGTGGCACTTGTGGCACCGGAGGGGGAGAGGAGACAAATTAATGGAAGTTCACCTTTCGCACTGAGGCGCTTTCACACTAAAAAAAGAGCGCATACAAAGCTCACAAAAAGCTCACAAAAAGCTATTTCCATTAAAATCAATGAATGCTTTCACACTGGGGCAGTGTGCTGGCAGGGCGGTGAAAAAACCCAACTCTCCATTGAAATGAATATAAAGCTTTTTCAGGCCGGTTTCACATGGGGTGGTGGGGGCGGCGGCGGTAAAGTAGCGCTATATTTAGCGCTGCTTTACCGTCGTTTTAGCCGCGGTATACGTCCGCTAGCGTGGTTTTAACCCCCGCTAACGGTCGAAAAAGGATTAAGACCCTCCGCAAAGTGCCGCTTGCCGGCGGTATCCCCGCGGTGTCCCATTGATTTCAATGGGTAGGAGCGGTGAATTCACCGCTGCAAAGATGCTGCTAACAGGACTTTTTTTTACCGTCCTGCTAGCGCACCTATTCTATGCATTAAAGTGAAAAAACATCTGACAATGCCGCCCAGGCCCCCCCGTTATATTTACCTGACCCCTCGATAGTCCCGCTCTCGCCCCCAGGGAGCTTGCATGGTGTGGAGTCCTTGCGGGAGGGAGCCGAGACAGCCGCCGAGGGACCCCAGAAGACCAGGTTTGGGGCCACTCTGTGCAAACGAGCTGCACAGTGGAGGTAAGTATAGCATGTTTGTTATTTAAAAAAAAAAAAAATAATGTTTTCCTTTAGTGACCCTTTCGTGGGTTTGCTTTCATCTTTTCACTGTCCCACCATAACAAATTTGCAAGGGTGTTGGCATTAAAAGGGCAAATGGTGCTAATTCCATAACAGCCTGTCCAAGTGGAGACAATGAAGGGAACAGAGTCCGCAATGGCACACATAAGTGTCGTGGTCTGGTCTTGTACAGAAAGTCCAAGGTGTCTATTATCCTATATGAATAACAGTTCGTTGACCCAACATGTTCCTGCAGCTGCACGGGCCATCTATGTCTATGACGCCAACCCCAGTTCAGCCATCGGGATAGCAGCAGCCACTGCTGCTTTTGTTAAATTGCCTCCTCATCTTTCTTTTGTTCACCTTCATTATTTCTGCAGATTTTTTTTTTTTTTCCCCTCAAAACATAAAGATGACATTTTTAATATGCAGAAATAAAAAAAAGTCACACGGGCAAGAATTTGCTAGGTCAATAAGCTTTTTCTTGTAGTCGGTTATCAGAGTTTTCTGCTCTAGGTGTTTTAATTGAAGATTAAATACTGTTAAAGAGTGTGGACAAATTTAGGTAGTGTATGTTTTAAAGTATTAAATGGAAGTTAATAAAAGGCTTCGGATTGGCGCCGTTGTCGTTTAATTTTTTTTCCTTTTGTTGGGAGGGCCTGGCGTTAAACTAGAAGTAACCTCTTCATTAAAGCTCACTGGACCTGGAATGGCACAATGCACATTTTGTGTTTTAATGAAGACTCCGCTTAGAGAATTATGTAAAATCAAAAAGGCTTTCTACGATCCACAGTTAAATTACACTCTCGCATTTCTTCTTTTATGTTCTAAAAAATTCACTAATTAAAAAAAAATAAAATGATTGAGAAATGTGTGATTACTGAACAGTCATGCTGCAAATAAGCCAACACGGCAATGAAGGTGAATGTTAATTGCAATAGCTAATAACAGGGACACTTTGCCTGTGAGATAAAGCATCTAAGCTTGTCACCCTGAATTTAAAGCTGAACTTCAGGCAGATATACAGTAGAAGACACAAAATAATGCAGCTCTATCATCATTTAATTCCTGAGGTTTTTTTTTTTTTTTTTTTTTTTAAATTACAAGCAGTGTATATACGTCAATTTGGCCTAGTGTCAGCCTCTTGCAGTCTCTGTACAGCAGAGCTCAAAGAGGAGAAAGGAGAAGCAGAACAAGGAGCCAGTCAGGTGCATTCTAGTACAAGGGAATGCTGATCGAAGGAGAGAGCGGAGTAACAGAGAGATGAGCTTGTCAGTCTGCTGCTTTTCCTTTCAATGTCCAGTCACACGGTGGGACTGGGAAAAAGACCTGTAAGTAGTATGTTTGACTTCCTGTCTCGCAGTATACAGTTTTTTTTTATTATTATTATTTTTTTTTTTAAGCCAATTTTTTTTTTTTTTTTTTGCAAATTCAGAGGGAGTAGCATATATGTACAATTTTTTTACAGAAGTGAGTACACCCCTCACATTTTTGTAAATATGTTATTATATCTTTTCATGTGACAACACTGAAGAAATGACACTTTGCTACAATGTAAAGTAGTGAGTGTACAGCTTGTATAACGGTGTAAATTTGCTGTCCCCCTCAAAATAACTCAACACACAGCTATTAATGTCTAAACCGCTGGCAACACAAGTGAGTACACCCCTAAGTGAAAATGTCGAAATTGGGCCCAATTAGCCAAATTTCCCTCCCCGGTGTCATGTGACTCGTTAGTGTTACAAGGTCTCAGGTGTGAATGGGGAGCAGGTGTGTTAAATTTGGTGTTATCGCTCTCACCCTCTTACTGGTCACTGGAAGTTCTTCATGGCACCTCATGGCAAAGAACTCTCTGAGGATCGGAAAAAATGAATTGTTGCTCTACATAAAGATGGTCTAGGCTATAAGAAGATTGGCAAGACCCTGAAACTGATCTGCAGCACGGTGGCCAAGACCAAGAACAGCAGTTTACCAGGACAGGTTCCACTCAGAACAGGCCTCGCCATGGTCGACCAAAGAAGTTGAGTGCACGTGCTCAGCATCATATCCAGTGGTTGTCTTTGGGAAATAGACGTATGAGTGCTGTCAGCATTGTTGCAGAGGTTGAAGCGGTGGGGGGTCAGCCTGTCGGTGCTCAGACCATATGCCGCACACTGCATCAAATTGGTCTGTATGACTGTCGGAAGGAAGTCTCTTCTAAAGATGATGCACAGGAAAGCCTGCAAACGGTTTTCTGAAAACAAGCAGACTAAGGACATGGATTACTGGAACCATGTCCTGTGGTCTGATGAGACCAAGATAAACTTATTTGGTTCAGAGGGTGTCAAGCGTGTGTGGGGGCAACCAGGTGAGGAGTACAAAGACAAGTGTGTCTTGTCTACAGTCAAGCATGGTGGTGGGAGTGTCATGGTCTGGGGCTGCATGAGGGCTGCCGACACTGGGGAGCTACAATTCATTGAGGGAACCATGAATGCCAACATGTACTGTGATATACGGAAGCAGAGCATGATCCCCCTCCCTTCAGAGACTGGGCCGCAGGGCAGTATTCCAACATAATGACCCCAAACACACCTCCAAGACCACTGCCTTGCTAAAGAAGCTGAGGGTAAAGATGATGGACTGGCCAAGCATGTCTCCAGACCTAAACCCTATTGAGCATCTGTGGGGCATCCTCAAACCGAAGGTGGAGGAGCGCAAGGTCTCCAACATCCACCAGCTCTGTGATGTCATCATGGGGGAGTGGAAGAGACTCCGGTGGCAACCTGTGAAGCTCTGGTGAACTCCATGCCCAAGAGGGTTAAGGCAGTGCTGGAAAATAATGGTGACCACACAAAATATTGACACTTTGGGCCCAATTTGGACATTTTCACTTAGGTGTGTACTCACTCTTGTTGCCAGCGGTTTAGACATTAATGGCTGTGTGTTGAGTTATTTTGGGAGGACAGCACATTTACAATGTTATACAAGCTGTACACTCACTACTTTACATTGTAGCAAAGTGTCATTTCTTCAGTGTTGTCACATAAAAAAAAAATATAATAAAATATTTACAAAAATGTGAGGGGTGTACTCACTTTTGTGAGATATTGTCATATATATGCTACTGCCTCTGAATTTGCAAAAAAAAAAGATTTTCTTAAAAAAAAAAAAAAACTGTATACTGTGAGACAGGAGGTCAAACATACTAAAAATATATTTTGGGTTTTCATACCTTGCTGTATTAAATAGTCTTGTAAATCTACCCATGGTTCCGTTAGTTCTATACTTACTGCAGCACGTTAGCACTGGAAAATAAACATTATTTTCAGAGAATGAATGTACAATTATACGTTTACCACAAAACTGCACTTGGCTTTTGGTATTTGTCACATTGCAGTGATTTAGTGTCCTGCGTACGACCTCCAGCCTTTTGAAATATGACAGTTGCCTGATTTCCGGCTCATGCCGTAAGTTCGCCTTGTTGTTTTGGTAAAAAGAGACAAATTTATTTTTTAACTTGTTTATATGTTTTTTTGGCTGGTTACATTACACTGGCCTAATCTAATTTCCTGACTTCCTAAGAAGCGCAGCCCCCATTCCATCCAGTATTGCGCATGGTTTATATTCTTCCACAAACAGGCCAAACCGATTATGTGCAACTCAATCATTCTCATGCTGGGGAAGGTAAACGCGAAACAGCGAAGTCCTGTTATGTATACGGCACACTGTACGCTGCTGCCGAGGATCCTTTGCTGGGAGTGCATGTAAAGGCAAAACCTTTTTACATTTTGGATATGGTCAGTTTTTTTCTTTTCTTTTATTTGCTGTCTGTATCTCATCAGGAAGATATCCTGCAGTTCCTGTCCTAGAGACAAAGCAGGAAGGGCTCGTTCACACTTCCTATGGTTTCTGAAGAGCAATCTGCGCTCTGATCGCTCTCCGGAGAGCACTTAACAGGCGGTGAGGAGGTGTTGCATCATTTCCTCTCCTCCTGATTTAACACCTTGAACCCCTCACTATTGCGCCGCAACTGCATGCATCCGATGCAACCACCGTATGGAACCGTAAACAGGGCTGGTGCAAAGATTTTTGACACCCTTGGCAAAACCTCGTTTTTCCACCCCCCCCCCCCGGCTCCACCCCTGACTCCACCCGTTTTGCCCTGCCCATGTATACCTCACCTTTTTAATGAAGCGCTAATCAACTGCAGCCCACCAACACCCATCAAATGCAGCCTCACCAGCGCCCATCAATGCAGCCTCACCAGCGCCCATCAATGCAGCCTCACCAGCGCCCATCAATGCAGCCTCACCAGCGCCCATCAATGCAGCCTACCAGCGCCCATCAATGCAGCCTACCAGCGCCCATCAATGCAGCCTCACCAGCGCCCATCAATGCAGCCTCACCAGCGCCCATCAATGCAGCCTCACCAGCGCCCATCAATGCAGCCTCACCAGCGCCCATCAATGCAGCCTCACCAGCGCCCATCAATGCAGCCTCACCAGCGCCCATCAATGCAGCCTCACCAGCGCCCATCAATGCAGCCTCACCAGCGCCCATCAATGCAGCCTCACCAGCGCCCATCAATGCAGCCTCACCAGCGCCCATCAATGCAGCCTCACCAGCGCCCATCAAATGCAGCCTCACTAGCGCCCATTAATACAGCCTCACCAGCGCCCATCAAATGCAGCCTACCAGGGCCCATCAATGAATGTTTGCTTGCTTCCATTCATTCGGGAGTCGGAACACAGACACAGTCTTCCGCTGCCTCTGCACCTCTGACACTATGTGCGAACGGAGGGGCGGCTGCCTGCTGATTCTGAGACTTCTGAAATTCTGAGAGTTACTTGCTGCAGAGAGAAGAGAGTAGTAACACCAGTGGCCGGGCGCCCTAGGCAGCAGTGCGCCCTAGGCGGCTGCCTAGTTTGCCTAGTGGTAGCACCGGCCCTTAGGCCGTAAATAGTCTAATAGTCTAGTACACACGAGCGGAATTTCTGTCCGAAAAATCTTGGATGTTTTTTTCTGACGGAATTCCGCTCAAGTTTGTCTTGCATACACACGGTCACACAAAAGTTCTCGGAACTTTCGACCGCTAAGAACGCGGTGACGTACAACACTACGACGAGCCGAGAAAATGAAGTTGAATGCTTCCGAACATGCGTCGAATTGTTTCCAAGCATGTGTTATTTTTTGCGTGTCCGAATTGCATACAGACGATCGCATTTTCGGATAGGAACTTTTCCCCACCGAAAAATAGAGAACCTGCTCTCAGTCTTTTGCTGGCTGGAATTCCGCCAGCGAAAGGCCGATGGAGCCTACACACAGTCGCATTTTCCGACAAAAAGCTCTCATCTGAATTTTGCTGGCGGCATTTCCGATCGTGTGTACGCGGCATTAGAGAGTAACTGCATGCATTGCACATGGTTGCTGGGCATTTGCAAAGTGGCTTCTTTCACTTGAATGGGTCGTGCAGGTTGGGCGTTACACCTGCCAAAAGCAACCGGGGGTATAATTTCTGTTGTAGTGTGTGTACACCCCTGCTAAGAGGGGGCAATTCAGGGGGGGGGCAATAAACAAGCCCAAAGCAAGAAGTAATCTCACATTTAAAAAGTCTCTTGTTCAGCCAAGAGGGCTGAATGAGAGCGATTCATAGGTTCCCCAGTCCACACTAAACAGCACGAATGGACGAATCTTTGTCGGTTGGCTATTGTATTCTGATAGCAAGCACGTGCGGCTGCCACAATACCCAAACATCCACTGCAGCTGATTGCCGCAGTCACTGTTAGGCCATTTTTTTCTACTTGGGTCCTTCAATTTCTCATTTAGAGTTTGAGGAGCCAGGTGGCTTCTGCAGGGCCACTCGTGGCCTGAATTTCAGATGAGTCACCGGAGTGGCCCAACGTTGGAGGCCTGTATGGCCAGCTTTAAACAGTTCTGAACAGAGCAGGATTTTCCTTTTAAATTTCTGCTTTTAAGACAAATTAAAAAGTTGACCTTTCTGAGTCATCTGCTGGCTTCTAACTCTCTTTTTGACTTCAGAAGTTAAAGCTCCTTGTCATAGTTCTCAGCCCTTTTCCTGACCACCTTGGAGTCTATCCTCCTTTGGCAAGGAGCCCCACGTCTCCCGTTATGTTCTACTATCAAAGAAGCATGACGTTGAGCAAAGGGCACTGGAACCTCTGCCCTGCCATGCCTACGGCACATATCTAAGTCTAAGAACATAAGTACAAAGGTTTCACCATTTGAATCCTTGATTGAGAGCATCCACCAAAATCCAATAATTTAGTTTTGGGTGGGCTGGAAAATGCTTTCAGTTAATATTGTACAGATTTTTGTACTGAATGGCCTAATGTCAATATTCAGGGTTATCCATGTTGGGATAATTTCAAGGTACCGTATATACTCGAGTGTAAGCCGACCCGAATATAAGCCGAGGCACCTTATTTTACCACAAAAAAATTGGAAAACTTATTGACTTGAGTATAAGCCTACGGTGAGAAATGCGCAGCTACTGTAAGTGGAAAAGAGGGTCAACAATGCCCATTTGCAGCCTCACTGTGCCCATTTGCAGCCATAGGTCCCCTGAACTTCAAACTTTGTAGTTAACGGGTTCCTAGATGCCCCCTAGCTGCAGCCAAAATTTGGGGTCTTTGGACCCAAAGGGTCCCGAAATGACATTGCTGCAGATGGACACAGTTGACCGTCTTTGGGGCCCTGTATCTCGGTAAACAGTACTCATGGCGGCCTCCATCCATCGGTATATGGGGCTACGGTGAATATGCAGTAAAAAGTTTCCTGTCAGGTGCCTGTTTCCTGTCAGTTCTCTTTTAGATTGCCAACTCTGGGTTCACCAAAGAACGGAGTCTAAAGCTGGCTATAGATGTTTCGAATCTCATCTATGAGGACCCTGCTTTCTCAGACATTTCTTGGCCCGAGCCTTCAATATGGAAAGAATTCTACCTTGAAGGATATTGTTTCCTTACCAAAAAGGATTTCCTTCACTAAGAAAATCTTAGTTGACGTTGCTCCTTCCTCTTTTGTAGGTCTAAACATGCAGGTTTGGCTGATCTAAAGATGCATGTTGGTTGACAGATTGTTCTCATGAAGTTTCTACAGGTGGATGCAGGGCTCAAGTCCTGCGGGAACGCATGGGAACGGAGTTCCTGTACTTTTTCCAAAACAGGAACTCCGTTCCCGTTAGCAGCCGTGTCCTGCAAGACTTAGAAGTATGCGAGCTGTGTGGCAGGTGCTACACCAGCAGCTGCCGACACCTATGTGAATGAGTATGGGGTACGATGTACCCCTACCATTCACCTAAGGTGTAAAAGTGTAAAGAAAAAAAAACACAATTTTTGAAAAAATATTTTATTGCACTGCTCCGGGGGTCTTCTTCGTCTTGGGGGTCTTCTCGCCGGACACAGCTCGCAATAGTAAGTGCCTATTCAGGCATTGTCAGTAGGGGGTCCCATGACAGCTTCCGCTTCGATCTACCTGTCATCACAGCTAGCTGACAGGTAGATCAGGTCCCTGCTGCTAAGAGATTGTATTTAGTCAGACCTCTCGTGATGCGCTCCTCTCCGCCGGCCCCTCCTGATTTTCTGTCTCCTCTCCCCCCCCCCCCCCCCCACCCCCCAGTCTCCTGCATACTTGCTCTGTGTGTCCTGCTGAATCCCCCCTCCTCTATCTTCAGTGCCATATGATGAGAGAACCCAGAGGAGGAGCACAGCTATTCTGCTCACAGGACATGCAGGGAGAGAGGTGAGCTGAGGGAGGAACGTCAGTTTGGGGTGGTAAGCTGAGAACAATACCTGGCAAAGTTTAATGCCAGGAGGGAAGTTTATGTGGAAATATGTGAAGGGTTGGAATAGCAGCGAGTGTGTGTTGGAGCCCTGCAGAGTTTGCAGCCCCCCCAAGCTAACATACATCTCCTAAGCAAGAACACATCACTATCTCCCCAAGCATTCTGTCCAGATAATGTGCACTTCATTTATGACCTTTCCATTTAACCCTGTGTTATCCAAACTCTGTTCAATGAAAAGTGTAAACTCACCACATAAACACTCTCTATATACAAAATAAAATTCCCCAATAAAGATCAGAACATGATGTTCACATTTGCATGGAAGCACAATTGAATGAATGCTGATTATTCAGAGAATTACCGTATTTATGTTTATGGAGGATTGTTTTTTTTTTTTATGTACTAACAGTTAAGCTTCATACACACAATACGAAAATTGGATAAAAAATAACCACTTTTAAAGTGTTAGTGCATATGAGCGTATCATTTTTTTTTTTGGTGGGCGAGTGGATCTTGGGTGGGAGTTCCCACACTTTTTTCCCCAGGACTTGACCCCTGGGTGGATGTACATTTGACCACCTTTATAATAAAGCCTGTGGGCATCTTTAGAGGTACAATGTATCGCTGTTCTAATGCCTATCCGAACCATGTCTAAATATTAGCTGTACTACAGTTAGCGTTATGTTTTGCCAGCAGCTAGGTTTTTGTACTTTTTCGTATTCTGGACTTCCCCGATCTGAGCTGAGAATGTGGCTTATTACCCTCTCTGCAAATTCACGCTGTAAGAGAACACAATCCGGTTTGTCTGCGGGGCTTCTGTTTAACATGCGAGGAAAAGAGTAGCGGTTGCACAGCAAAGACCTCTGTGTCTTCACAGCGGGGACCTGTGTGTCCAGCATCCTATAAGCAGTCGCGGCTCCCAAAGGAACGTCTACCCCGCTTAACTTCTGGTTGCCCTTGGAATGCAACTTCATAGAGATGCAGAAATTAAGAGGGCAATAAGCCAGTGGGCAAGAGCAAAGACAACAGCCGTTTTTTAGATGTTGTCCATCCTCTATGGGCTTGCCAGCTTTTCTAGAAGTACAGGTTTTTTTGGAAATATGTTTGGAGTTTTTCTAGGCAGCAGAATCTAGGAAGTAGCATGGAGTGTTAAGAGACAAAGAGAGGTTCCACTGCTTGTGTTTGCATTGGGTTTTTTTTTTTTTGCTTTGCAAGGTTCAGGGAATGAAAACATTAGACTGAGACTTGGGCTCTGCAGGCAGCCTGGAACAAAACCAGCGTATGGTGCTGATTCGTCTGTCCTTGTATAGGTTGATCCACGCAGAATTTCTGGCAGCAGAGAGACGGTATAATGGAAACTGGCCCTGGGTGGTGAAATGCAAACAGCTTTTTTTTTCCTCTAGATCTTTACAGAAATTAAAAAATATACTATGGAAATTCAGCATTTTTGCATTAAAGTGGATGTAAACCCAAAAAAACATATATATATTTTTTTATGATGTCATAATGTAGAGAATAAGATTTCCTTTCATTTGAGCCAGGTCTTGCCACACAGATTTACTCCAGCCCTGAGACATCCTCTTTTATTGTTCAGTCAGAAAAATCTTGACAAAGGGCTGAAAACTTTGTCAAAAATGCCCCCTTGCTGTGAGTGACGGGTGATTTACATATCTCATGCACTAGCCTGAGACAGGCACAGATCCACAGACCAGGGTGAAAAGAAATGTATTCTCGAGTGAACAGCAAGAAGAATATAGGGGAGATGTATGTAGTCAGAGTTGGGCAGAGTAGAACATGCAGTGATCTGATGATTGTTATAGTGCAGTGCGTGTGTCTGAGGTCACCTGATCACAGATAACACTCCTTTCCATCACCAGGATTTGTTATCTGTGATCAATGTTGTGACAGACCTGGCCGGGACAGGGGCTGTTGGAGGGGACTGAATGCGAGCCTATTGCCTTGCGATTATGGGCCCTGGCATTTGGGGGAATGGTGTTTTTTGGGCTGCATGCCTGGGGACCCCAGAGCTGGCGTTGCTTGGATTCGGGTCCATGCTGGCCCCCACGACACAGACTCCGTATGTGTATTTGGCATATTAGCAAGAGATGCTAATGTCATGAACTCCAGCCAGCCTGTCTGTTGTGTAAATGAGTATAGTCTGGCTTGTAGGAGTGTTTCAACTATTGTTGTGTGTGCTAATTAACCCTGCAATTGAATGAAGTAGTCCAGTGTTGATTAAGATAATTAGCTCGTGCTAATTTAGGTTAGGTGTGAGTCATCTGGCTGTATATATGTGTGTGACATGTCAAATAAATCATTCCTGATGTACCCTACACTGGTGTTGTCTGGTCACTGGGTGGGCTAAAGGGTCTTGGATTGTGTGGTACCGGACGGAGGAAGCATTTACGGCAGACATCTTGAGTACGGGGTCCGTCTCAGACACACACCCTGCACTATAAAAATCATCAGATCACTGGATGTTCTACTCTGCCCAGCTCTGACTACATACATCTCCCCTATATTCTTCTTGCTTTTCACTCGAGAATACATTTCTTTTCACCCTGGTCTGTGGATCTGTGGTCTGTGCCTGTCTCAGGCTAGTGCATGAGATATGTAAATCACCTGTCACTCACAGCAAGGGGGCGTTTTTGACAAAGTTTTCAGCACTTTGTCAAGATTTCTCTAACTGAACAATAAAAGAGGATTGCTCAGGGCTCGAGTAAATCTGTGTGGCAAGACTGGGCTCAAATGAAAGGAAATCTTATTCTCTACATTATGACATCAAAAAAAAGTGTATCTAAAGCCAAAACTTTTTTGAACAAAATCCAGTAGGGGTAGAACCTCTGTCAGGTTTTATTGCTGTCTATGTCCCCTCTGGGAAGATTCACGTTCTCTATTTCTCCTTCTGGCAATTATCATTAATACTTAGAGTTGAATTTAAGGAATTCATCTCTTTTGTAAAAAAAAAGTTAAGGTACATTACGAGTTAACTCCAACGAGTTGCATGATATCTCCTGGACTTATCTCTACTATTGCTTTATTGTACTCTCAGAAAATGGCTATTTCTGTATTTCTGGGCGCCTGATGCTGATGCTTCAGGTCTAAGCATCTTCAACATTAGAGTCGGTGCAGCTGCTATGCCTGCCCCTCCCCTCCTCCTGCGCAATCACAGAAGCCTTTGTATTCTGTGAGCTCATTCACAAAATACAAAGGCTTCTCTGAATAGGCAGCAGAGGGGAGGGGTGGACCTTCTCTGTGTGCCTCTCTCTCCTCTCTCACAGCCCTCAGTGTATGCTCCAGAAGAGCCATAAACCTGTTAGATATAAATAATATAGATAAATTCAGGAGATGTAATGCACCTCCTTGGACTTAAAGCGGAAGTAAACCCTCCTATCATTTTCAGCCAATGAAGCTGCCATCTTGGTCTCTGTCTAATCTTCAACTGCCATGATGCTGCACATGTGATCAGTTATGACTCCAGCCATTGGATGGTTCGACTGTTTGGTTGAGAGCACAACCAATGTGACAGCTAGCATTCTACGGCATGCCGGGAATGTGACTTTTTTGAAGCCGTTAAATCGATGGGTTTACTTCCGCTTTAACTCATAGTGTGCCTTAATGTTTTACATAGTGGTTGAATTTCCAGAATACAACTTTACATTTTGAACTGTATCTTGATAAAAGAAGGGAAATCTTCCAATTTCAATACTTCTTCCAGTGACAATATTTTACAGGGGATATCCCTTGTAATGGAGAGATCTCTTCTCAGTTCCTGTTTTGTCTACATAAGAGATAGTTAAATGATACGAAAGGCTACAATTTTTTTTTTTTTAAACACAAAAAATAAGTTACCGTATATACTTGAGTATAAGCCGACCCGAATATAAGCCGAGGCACCTAATTTTACCACCAAAAAATGGGAAAACTTATTGACTCGAGTATAAGCCTAGGGTGAGAAATGCGCAGCTACTGTAAGTGGAAAAGAGGGTCAACAATGCCCATTTGTAGCCTCACTGTGCCCATTTGCAGCCATAGGTCCCCCAAACTTCATACTAGGTAGTTAACCACTTGCTTACTGGGCACTTAACCCCCCCTCCTATCCAGACCAATTTTCAGCTTTCAGCGCTGTCGCACTTTGAATGACAATTGCGCGGTCATACAACTCTGTACCCAAATTACATTTTTATCATTTTTTTCCCCCAAATAGAGCTTTCTTTGGTGGTATTTGATCACCTCTGCGAATTAAAATTTTTTGTTAAAATACTTTTAAAAGACCGAATGAAAAAAAAAAATGTATGTTATAAAAATTTTAAATGGGTAATTTTTGTCCGTTATTGATGTACGCTGATGAGGTGGCAGTGACGGGCACCGATGGGTGGCAGTGACGGGCACCGATGGGTGGCAGTGACGGGCACTGATGGGTGGCAGTGACGGGCACTGATGGGTGGCAGTGATGGGCACTGATGGGTTACACTTTTAGGTGGCACTGATTGGCAGCACTGGTGGGCATTGACTGGTGGCACTTGTGGGCATTGACAGGTGACACTTGTGGGCATTGACAGGTGGCATAATTTCGGGACCGATGTCCCTTTTAAGATGAGCCGGTGATCGGCTTTTTTTTTCTCCTCCACTGTCAGCGCGAGGAGAAAAAAAAAACGATCACAGAGCTTTTGTTTTGATCATGTGATCAGCTGTCATTGGCTGACAGCTGATCACATGGTAAGGGGCCGGGACCCGCCCCTTACTCGGATCGCTGATCACCCGAGTCTCAGTGACTCGGTGATCACAGCACGCTCCGCACCCGCCCTATAGGGCGCGCGCAGGGGAGGACGTCATATGACGGCCTCCCTGGAATTGAGATCCGCGATGTGGCCGTCATTTGGCCATAGCGCGGATGTCAAGTGGTTAAGGGTTCCTAGAGGCCCCCTAGCTGCAGAAAAAATTTGGGGTCTTTGAACCCAAAGTGTCCCGAAATGACATTGCTGCAGATGGACACAGTTGACCAACTTTAGGGCCCTGTATCTCGGGGTATCGGTAATTGGTATCGGCGAGTACTAAAAAAAAAGTATCGGTACTCGTACTCATTGTTAACAAAAAATGGTACCGGTGCATCCCTAGTGACCCTAGCATATTTTTAGTTAGAAGTATTTTCCTTGTCAGAAATGCTGTGATAATCTTGAGACATTTATCATTGATTTCCCAGAATATGCCCACCATGTCTTCTTGCGGTGAGGGTTTTAATTTTGTACGTTTTGGGCACAGCAAAGGGCGCGACACCTCCCCAGTAATTAAGCAAATCGTCTTGCAACTTTTATAGGCGTGAAGCGAAGTTCAGCCCAGACAACTCCGGTCCTTTTTCTTGTGCAAATCCTTTTTCAGCCCTTTTTTTGTTTTTCGCAAATTCGTCTCCCGCCATTTAAGGAGCTTAGCGAAGGTTAAACAAGGTATTAAGCAACATTAAGACATCAGAACAGGCCGCGTTCGCCTCTCTTTGTGTAACAGTAAAAGCACGCGTATTGCATCAAAGACAATCAAAGGCTTGTTTGAGAATATTAAGTATCTCTACAGCTGTGCTGTGAAGAACCTTGCTATGAGTACGGAGATGCCTGTTTTTCTTAGTCTTAATTCGCTTTGTTGTGATGACAACGGAGAACAAACCTGATTTCGAGAAATGAAAAATGTAATCTCCTTATCGTTTGCGAGCCAGCTGCATATTTTGTTTATGCACAATACGGGCTGCATACAAGTGAAATAAAGGAACTCTCCATCCTCCCCGTCTGCTGTCTTGTAGCGTTCTTGTCTTCTATTCTCGCTTTCCACTCCTGATGATTGGGATGTGCTTAGAGGCCAGCGTGACAACAGGGCAAACAATGAACAGGCAGCGGTCGGGCCTCAAGTAGCACATATGTAGGAGAAGTTAGGAAATGAGAGAACAGTTGGCGCCCCGTGTGTGTGCTCTTCAGATATGGAGAGCGCTGGGTACAAGTGATGGGTAGGCTTGCCTGCCAGAATCCAGCAGAATCCCCCATCCTTCTGAGATATAGGCACTGTGTAGAGCACATCTGGCACAGGTAAAACAAGGTCCTGGTGCTATAGACGAGACATGCCAAGCTCCTTCTGTGGGACACTAAGGGGATCAAAAGCATCCTAATCTTGGCCTTGAATTGATGGCTCAGCGTTGTGCTTGAGCAGCACTCTGGCTGTATATGGCTATTCCTTGCTGTCCAAAGCAAGAGGTTCATTCTGTTGAAAGGGTTCATTAACCACTTAAGGACCGCCTCCTGCACATATACGTCGGCAGAATGGCACGGCTGGGCATAAGCACGTACAGGTACGTTGCTCTTTAAGAGCCCGCCGGCGGCGCGCTCGCGACCTGGTCCTGAGCTCCGTGGCCGCGGGACCCGCGGACCCGATCGCCGCCGGTGTCCCGCGATCGGGGTCACAGAGCTGAAGAACGGGGAGAGGTTAGTGTAAACAAACCTCTCCCCGTGCTTCCTAGTGAGGCTGTCACTGATCGTCTGTTCCCTGTCATAGGGAAAGACGATCAGTGATGTCACACTCCAAGCCATGCCCCCCCTACAGTAAAAAAAACACATAGGTTACACTTAACCCCTACACTGCCCCCTAGTGGTTAACAGTGATGTAAGTAACTGAGTTAAAATAAACGAAGTTACTTAACGCAGTTACTTTAGAGGGTAACGAGTAATCTAACTGATTACTCTTCCCCTCATGGTAACTCAGTTCCCATTACTTGGGCGGAGTTACCTCAATTACATCTACCGACACTAGATGGCAGTAGTGTAATTCCGGTGTCCTGCCAAAAAAGTTCCCCCGCCGGATAAGTACCCCCTGTACTGCGCAGGCGCAGCGCTTGCGCAGTACAAAGGACTACGGAGCTTACAAAAATTGCCCAACCTAAACAGCTCAGAGTGAACTCTACACCGCGCAGGCGCAGTTAACATGTAATTGTACGAGGCGATGCCGCACGCTCCCGATGCTCGTGCTACTCTGCAAGGGGCGTCTATCGTGTAACTAAGGGGCGGGTCTAGTATTACTGTAACCAAGGGGCGCATTTATTATTGTTATACATCGAGCTCTGCCCATTAATTTAACATTCGCCCTCTTCTGTAGCCATCCGCCCCTTACACAATATAATAATAATAGCCCCGCCCCTTGCTTACACGCTATAACAGATCTGCCCCTTGGTTAGAGTAATAATAGAGCAGCCCCTTGGTTACACAATATATAAAAATAATAAATGCGCCCCTTGCTTACAGTAATACTAGACCCGCCCATTAGTTACACGTATAGAATATAAAAAAAAAAAAGTCAGTTACTTTGCTGCGTAACTAATTACTTTTCCAATGTAGTAACTGAGTTACTAACGCAATTACTTTTTGGGAGAAGTAATTTGTAACTTAACTAATTACTTTTTTAAAGTAAGATGACCAACACTGGGGGTTAACCCCTTCACTGCCAGTGACATTTTTACAGTAATCAATGGATTTTTAATCGCACTGATCGCTGTATTAATGCCAATGGTCCCAAAAATGTGTCAAAATTGTCCGACGTGTCCGCCATAATGTCACAGTCGCAATAAAAATCGCTGATCGTACTAGTATTACTAGTAAAAAAAAAAATTATAAAAAAAAAATTATTAATAAAAATGCCATAAAACTATCCCCTATTTTTGTAAACGCTATTACTTTTGCGCAAACCAATCAATAAACGCTTATTTTTTATTTATTTTTTTTACCAAAAATATGAATACGTATCGGCCTAAACTGAGGAATAAAAATGTTTTTTTATATATTTTTTGGGATATTTATTATAGCAAAAAGTAAAAAATATTGAATTTTTTTCAAAATTGTCGCTCTATTTTTGTTTATAGCGCAAAAAATTAAAAACCGCAGAGGTAATCAAATACCACCAAAAGAAAGCTCTATTTGTGGGAAAAAAAGGACGCCAATTTTGTTTGGGGAGCCACGTCGCACGACCGTGCAATTGTCAGTTAAAGCGACGCAGTGCCGAATTGCAAAAAGGGGCCTGGTCCTTTGACTGCAAATTGGTCCGGGGCTTAAGTGGTTAAAGTGGAAGTCCATGCAGAATCTAAAATCCCTGCATCTATAGACACCAGGGATCTATACATACCATTTTGGAAGCCAATCTGACCCGCTCCGCCTGATCTCCAGCGCCGGAAGCTCTGCAGAGGACACGTATGACAACGGCTGTGAAATGAATGGGAAGTGACATCACCCATAGAGTTACAATGGAGCTTCAGTTGTCCTCCGTCTCCTCTGCACCCGCCTACACAGAGAAGCCGCGGTTGACAGCTCAACGTGGGATCCGGTTGGAGCAGGTCAGATCGGCTTCTAAAAAGGTATGTATACTTGTTTTTTCTTTACAGGGATAGAGAGGTTAGTGTTAGATCCCTGGTGCCTATAGGCAGGGATTTTAGATTTTGCAGGGACTTCCACTTTAAAGCGGAGCTCCACCCATTTTATATACAATAACTTTGAGTGATCACATAGCTGTTCTAATTCTAAAACGGAACATTTTTTATTTTTTTTGTTTTAAAATGTACCTTTTTTTTTTTCTTTGAAATCTCTCTGCTTCCTGACTCTGTGTCTTGCGGATATGGGCGGGGTTTGTGCGACTATTTGCTCATTTCCTCCGCTCGCACTGTCTCCTGGGATCTTTTCTAATTGATCCCAGGAGTCTGTGTTGCGGCCGGCTGCGAGTTATCGCGGGATTAAGGAACCGTTGCCATCGCAAAGAGGCGGGACTTCCGACGACGCCACCTGTTGTGATGGCAACCTGAGCTGTTGCCGGCGCTCCGAAATTAAGTCACTGCGCATGCGCGAGATCTGAGATACAGCGCGCAGTGCATGATGGAACCTGAGTGTCACTGTATCCCGGAAGAGGATGCCTGCGGGCTTCAAATGCCCACAGGCAAGATGAGAACCCAAAACCGGACGCAATATAATTTTAGATTTAACGAGAAAAAATAAAAATAAAATATATATATATATATATATATATTAAAGACTTCAAAGTTGGAACAAGTGAGTACTAATTTTAAATAATGTCATCCATTTAAATGTATTAAAAAAAAGAGGGATGAGCACTACATAGCTACCACGGTCAGAGGAGAAGCAAGGTCCTGGTGCTGTAGTGGCAACCACTAATTCAAAACGAAGTTGGCAACCAGGTGAGAATCTTGCACAATCTTTCTTTATTACATTTTGAAGGAGTAAAAGGTTATTATTATTATTATTATACAGGATTTATATAGCGCCAACAGTTTAAGCAGCGCTTTACAAGAAAAAAAGGCGACAATACAGTTATAATACAATAAAATGCAAGAGGATTAAGAGGTTCCAATGCAAAAGCCAACACTAACGCATTTCAGCCTTAAAGGCCTTATTCGTAGTCGACTATGATTAAGGCCTTTACAGGCTGAAATGTGTTATGCCGCGTACACACGATCGGAATTCTCGTCGGAAAAAATTCTGACGGTTTTTCCGACGGAATTCCGCTCAAGCTGTCTTGCCTACACACGCTCACACCAAATTCCGACAGTCAGTAACACAGCGGCATGAAACACGTTCGACAGCACTATAAAAGGGAAGTTTAATGCTTCCGAGCATGCCTCGAATTGTTTCCGAGCATGCGTCGGAATTTTGCGTGTCGGAATTGCATACACACGATCGGAAAATCCGATAGAAAGGTTTTCCGTCGGAAAAATTGAGAACAGGTTCTCAAGCCAAAGTCCGTCAGAAATTCCAACAGAAAATGACCGATGGGCATACACACGGTCGGAAAATCCGATGAAAAGCTCCCATCGGACTGTTTCCATCGGAAATTCCGACCATGTGTACGCCGCATTAGATCTTGGCAGCTTAGATCTTGGCTGTGAAATGGTTCTACATTTGGATTCAGCACCTGCCATCTCCATTTCTCACAGGCTTGTCATTCCACCTAAAAAAAAAAATATGATATTTCAATTGCAAGTGGAGCCTTTCCAGCTGAGTCTGCTGGTGTTTTATAAGTCTAATGCCCCCGTACACGCGGTTGGATATTCTGATGGAAAAAGTCCGATCGGATCATGTTGTCGAAAAATCCGATCGTGTGTGGGCTCCAGCACGCTTTTTTAGGATCTAAAATTTTCCGACAACTAAATGCGATCTGACTTTTTACGATCGTGTGTAGAGAGTTTGGACGCACAAAGTTCCACGCATGCTCAGAAGAAATTTGGAGACGAAAGCTATTGGCTACTGGCCTCTACGTAGTCCCGTCATACGTTTTGTTTCAAATCTTACTTTATTTCCATTTTCACATCTTAACAAACATAAAACTTTGCAGTTACATGTATTATACAGGCATTTACAGTTGTGTCTGTTTATAACTCCATAGTTTCTTATTCCTGTACTTTTGCATGTTAGTTATATATGGTTGCTATTACTTTCATTCTTTCTCCCCATCATATGTCATTAAAACTTATCAAACAATCTATCATACTCTCTTCATTCATATTAGTGTCCAGTAGAAAAAAAAAGAAAAAGAGAGAGAAAAAAAAAAAAAAATAAATAAAGGATCTTGACAAGGTCTCTCCCATCCTCCCTCCTCCCCTCTCCCTCTCATATCGTCCGCAGCAATAAGGACGACATCCTATAGTCTCTCCATTTTTGCCAAGTTTCGTTTATGTGATCTTTGGGATCCTCCTCCTTTATAATCCTCTCTTCCAGTGAACGCATATCATCCATTTCTATGATCCATTCCTCAATTGAGGGTGCTATATTGTTTTTCCATTTCCTTGCTATTACTGTTCTAGCTGCGGTTAAACAGTGTTTTAGTATCCCTTTTCTTATCTTTTTGATCGTACCTGGTATCATTGATAAAATAGCGATCTTTATTTCTGGTTGTATGTTTATATCTGTCATCTCGCTATATATCTTAAATATTTTTTCCCAGAATATGTACACCTTTGGGCATAAAAACCAGATATGTGACATAGTCCCGGTTGCTTTTTGACATCTCCAACAGGTGCTATCATTTTCTACATTAATTTTATACAGGTCAATTGGGCATTTATACCATCTCACTAGTAATTTGTAGTTTCTTTCCTGATGCCTATTGGATAGAGACATTTTGTGTGTTAGTAAAATTGCTTTGTCCCATTTCTCTCTGGGTATGGCCTCTTCCATCTCCTGTTCCCATTTTCTTACATACTTTAACTCTTGTGTGTTACTGTTTGAAATTAAATATTTATATATATTGGAGAGATTATGTATGGGTCTTTGTTCTTGTAATAATAATGTTTCCAATGTTGTGGGTGTTCTGTCCAGTATTCCTGTTTTCTCAAGAGTATTTATATATTCCTGAAGCTGTCTGTGTTGTATCCATTTGTGTGCATGTTCTCTACCCATGTCTTCTAGTCGAATAAGTTTTTTGTTCTCCATTGTTTGTACTATTCTGATGTTGTCTTTTTTCTCCCATTTTAAAAAGGTTCTGGATTCATTTGCTGGGGGAAATCGGGATTGCCGAAGAGGGGTGTCATTGGGCCTATATATGATGACCCTATTCCCCTTTTCATCAGTCCGTCCCATGTTTTCAGTGTTGCTTCAATCAAAAATGGCATTTCTTGTCTTAATGGTCTATTCTCTTTTTTTATCCATGGTAGTATTTTTAAATTTATATTCATAATTTCTTCCTCTAGTTCCACCCATTGTTTAGTTCCTTTATTATGAAACCAATCCAGAATCCTAGTGATCAGGGATGCCTTAAGGTATGTGGATAAATCCGGAAGAGCCAAACCCCCGTCTTTTTTAGATCTTATAAGTGTTTCCCTGCTGACTCTTGCTGGTTTACCCGCCCAGATGAAGCTGCCTATCAGTTTTCGTAGAGTATTCAATATGTTTTTGAGGGGAAATATTGGAACTGTTTGGAATATATATAGTATTTTGGGAAGTATGTCCATTTTTATAATATTTATACGCCCTGTCCAAGAGAAAATCCCTTTGTTGTAGTTTTGAAGTAGTTTCGTTATTTTTTGTATTAGTGGGACATAGTTGTTTTCTTGGAGTTTTCTGATGTCATTGGGGATAAATATTCCTAGGTATTTAATAGTACTATTTTGCCATTTAAAAGAGAAATTCCTTTTAAGAGTATCAACAGTGTTTGTAGTAAGTGAAATGTTTAAGGCTTCCGTTTTATTATAATTAACTTTGAAGTTACTAACTTCAGCAAAGCGTTTGAATTCTTTTATTAGATTGGGTAGCGTCACTATGGGGTTTGTAATATATAATAATAGATCATCTGCGTATCCTGAAAGTTTATATTCCTGATCTTTTATTCTAATTCCTTGTATATCCTTATTTATCCGGATTGCTGTCATCAGATGTTCCATAGTTAAAACATATATCAGTGGGGATAAGGGACATCCCTGTCTGGTTCCGTTTCGTATTGTTATCGTGTCTGATAATTCCCCATTTGCTCGAATTTTGGCCGTTGGATTCTGATATAGAACCAGAATCTTTTCTAATAATCTAGGGCCCAGTCCCCATTGTTTCAATGTCTCTTCAAAGAATCGCCATCCCACCCTGTCGAACGCTTTTTCAGCGTCTACTGCCAATAGACAGGATGGGATGGCGTGTCTTTTCGCATATTCGACTAATGTCAAAGTTTTAAGGGTGTTATCTCTCGCTTCTCTTCCCTCCACGAATCCTACTTGGTCTAAATGTATCGTTGTTGGTAGTTTAGGGGTAAGCCTATTGGCTATAACTTTAGAGTAGATTCGGAGATCTATATTCGTCAGGGAGATCGGTCTATAGTTTCCACATAGTGTATGGTCTTTATCGGGTTTGGGTATGAGAGATATATATGCCTGCATACTTTGTGATACAAATGGCTGAGCTATAGATACAGAGTTAAATGTGCGTTTTAAAACTGGGATAAGTAGGTCTTTGTATAATTTATAAAAGCGTGGGGTAAATCCGTCAGGCCCTGGGCTTTTACCTATTGTCAGTGAGTCTATTACTATTTGTATTTCCGTTTCTGAGAATTCATTCTCAAGTTGTTCTATATCGCTATCAGGTAGTGGTGGTATCGGGGTTTCTGTTATGTATTGTTTTACCTTTTGGTCAAGGTCTTCTAGGTTTTGTTTTGTTAGTCGGTTAGGTAGGTTATATAACCCAGAGTAAAATGTATGGAAAGTTTCCATAATCTTTTTGGGATCATACGTCAGTTCCCCTGAGTCTGTTTTAATTTTGGGAATTGATGTAGTTCTTGTTTGTTGTTTTAAAGCTCCAGCTAATATTTTACCTGGTTTATTCTCTTGATGGTAATATAGGGCGCGATTTTTGTCTCTAATTCGAAGTGATTGTTCATTCAATATCGTTCTCAACTCTACTCTTTTATCCGAGAGGACCATTAATGTTTCTCGTGTTGTATTCTGTTTATGGTGTTTCTCTAATGCCGAAATTTCTTGTATCAATTCTTTTAACCTATTGTTTTTCATTTTTTTTAATCTAGACCCATGTTTAATAAAGAGGCCCCTTATTATACATTTAAGGGCTTCCCATTGATTTGGGAGTGATGTATTGTCTTCTATGTGGTCTGATGTAAAGTTCAATATCGCGGAAGCAATTTCAGTTCTACAGGATTCATCAAATAGTAAATTATCATTTAATTTCCATGTACCTCTAGGCATACTTTTATTTATTGTATCTATAGTTAGGTAGATGGGTGCATGGTCTGACCATATGAAATTCCCTATCTCGGGGGTAGAGGTTGTTGCAATCGCCGAGGAGTTTATCAAAAAGTAGTCTAGTCTATGGTATGTATCGTGTACCTGGGAGTAATATGTATAGTCTTTTATACTTGGATTTGTTATTCTCCATATATCTATTAGTTGGTATTGTTCTAGTAGTTTTTTAAATGCTCTTTTCTCACTTTTCTTTTGAGGTCCTGTCTTTGATGTGGTATCCATATTTCGATCTAGAACAAAATTGAAGTCTCCTCCAATTATGATTGTCCCTTCTGCTTTAATCATCATCTTTGTTAGTAGTTGAATGCCTGTTTTAATTTGATCTATATTTGGTAGATAGATATTAATAAAAGTGTATATCTGTCCGTATATATTCAGCTTTAGCAATAGTGCTCTGCCCTCTCGACTTGTCCATTTTTCTAAAACCTGATGAGGTATTGAGTTATGAATTACTATTGAGACCCCTCTGGATTTTGAATATGGGTATGTATCGTGATACCAGTTGGGATATTGTCTATTCTGTATGTTTGGTAGTTGATTTGTACGGAAGTGCGTTTCCTGGAAGAGAATAATTCCTACATTTTGTTTCTGGAGAGAATATAAGATTTGTGATCTCTTAGATGCTACATTTAGTCCCCTTGTATTGAAAGAACAAACTTTAATAGCTGTCATATTTCGACAATAGGGGGTCTAGAGGAGGGAAGAGGGAGAGAGCAAAAGGGGGGGGGAGAGGGGAAGAGGGAGAAGGAAGGAGAGAGAGAAAAGAAAAAGAAGAAAGAAGGAAGGGAGAGAAAAAAAGAAAAACAAAAAAAAATTAATAATTTTTATTCTTTTAAAAAAAGCTTCTCTTCTGTAGTTCACATTCACTCGTACTAAGAGTCAAGTGCTCTTTGGTGTTCTACTCACTTATAATTTAAACTTTCATACTTTATCATTCTCTAAATGACTCGTTGAGTCTACCCTTACAATGTAAGTTCCCTATTTGGGGGTATATAGGGATTTCCTTAGGGTTAGGACGTGTCCCTGGTCTGGGAATAGTTTAGTTTAAATAATGTAGGATTTTAATGGGTATTTTAATCCTACATCTTATTTATCACCTTCATGAGCTATTATTATTGTGTTACTTATGTTTGTTCTCCTATCCTCTTCCCCTCCCCCTCCCCCCTCACCTTTGAAGTTATATTTGAAAGCCGACAGTTTATGTGGTATATATACGTCTTTTCCATTCTGTTATTCCATTATTACAGATTGGTATTTGGGTTGTTTCCCATGGATACAATGTGGTTTATTGGTGCATAATCTATACAGTTTATTTCCTCTGCTCTTCGTTGTGGGGATAGAGTGGGCAGAGAGAGAAGGAGAGAGAGAAGGGAGGAAAAGGAGAGGGAAAGGAAAAAAAAAAAAAAAAAAAAAAAAAACCTAAAAGGAAAAAAAGGGGAGGAAATTTTCTCTCTCTCCTCCACCCCACCCACTCCCTCCCCTCCGCAGAGGGTCGTTTTTTTTTGGAGGGCAGAGGAAGATTGAATCAATTGTATCCAATGGGGGCAAACCAATTTCCCAAAAGCCCACAGCTCATAAGTGTCCATTTTTCAGGTACATTACAATTTATACATTTTTATCATATTTTCATTATATTCTGACATATTATATTTATAACTCTATGCATTTAAAAAAAAAAAAAAAAAAAAAAAAAAAAAATTTATTATATATAAAAAAAAAAAAAAAAAAAATTTTAAAAAATTTAAAAAATAAAAATTAAAGGGGGGGGAGCACATAGGGGGGGAGGGGAGGCCAATTCTTTTGGAATCTCCCCAATCCCCTTGTTCTCCTCCCTCGTTCCATTTCCCCCTCTTCTAGAGATGTGTGTGTAATAGATTATAAATTGTGTCTGGTGTGTCCGTGTCGTGTGTATATAATATTAGTGTACAGGCATGTGATCGGTGTATCCCTTTCCCTTCTACCCTTCCCTCCCCGGTCCTATATCCGCCCCCAAAAATGTGAGTCCTTGTGTAGATATGGTAAAGTTATGTGATGTGTTTTTGTGCCCCTATTCATACTCAAATGATTCTGGTCTTTCCCTGATCACTTCTAATATTAACATTGTTTCCTCTTTATCTATTACATATCCGCAGTGTATATTGTGATAGTTACTGTTTGTACCCTATTCCTAAACCTCCCTCTTTTCTCCCTCCCCTCACCCTCCCATCTCCCCCTTCTCCGGAAAAAGAAGGAGAGGGGGGAAAAAAAAAAATAAAAATAAAAAAAAAATAAAAAAAAAAGGGGAGAAGGGGGGAAATTATGTATCTCTTTCCCTTCTCTTTCCCCCTCATTTCATTCTGAAGAGATTTAATATATCTGGGCCCACAAGGGCAGTTCTATCAAAGGGAGTCCCAAATGGTTGAGGAATTCTTGTAGATCTTCAATACTCCGAAACACCGTCTTCTGGCCTTCTTGGTACACTATTACTTGAAAGGGGGATCCCCATTTATAAAGGAATCCCTTCTCTCTCAATAGCTCCAGTAGTGGTTTTACCGCTCTTCTCTTATTTAATGTATGTTTAGATAGATCTTGTAAGAATATAAGTTGAGCTCCCTCATACTTGAATTCCCTTTGTGTTCTTGCTGCTATCATTATATTTTCTTTGGTTTGAAAAAAATGTATTCTACATATTATGTCTCTAGGTCTCGTTTGATTGGGATCTCTGGGTCCTTGAATTCTGTGTGCTCGATCGATCTCTATTGCTGTTGTCTCAGGTTGTTGTAATAAAATATTAAATATATGTTGTAATATTTGTTTCAGATTCTCGGTGTCTACTGATTCTGGAAGTCCTCTTATTTTTATATTATTACGTCTATTCTTATTCTCGAGTTCATCTGTTGAATCTCTTATTTGTTTTATTAATCGATCGTGTTCTATTATTTTTTCTTCCAGGGTAAGTGTTTTCTGGTCGATCGTCAGGATTTTGGCATCTATGATATTCATATGCTCTTGGGTGTCTATTAAGGATACCTTCAATGAATTTATTTGCTCTTTATATGTAGTCTCTAATCTATAGACATAATTATCCATATCCTCTTTAGTTGGTAGTGATTTTAAGTGTGTCTGTATGTCCCAGTTGGGATTGTTTGTTGGTCTCGTTGTGTCCATTATGGGATATTGTGTACTCCCTGTGGGGCTATTGTTGAGTGGGAGCTCTGGGCTCATACTGGGTGAAGCAAAATGCAATTCAGTGGAAGTCTCTGCGTCTTGTTGTGGCGATATTAATGGCTGTTTGAAAAACCCCTTTATATCTGAGTTCTGTGCAGATTGTGGCTTAATCTGATTTTTTGTTGTTCCACCTGTGGATCCTCTCTTTGTTTTCTGAGTGTGTGTACTTTTTGGTGGCATCCTTATAGAGTTTTTATCTGTTTCAAAGTAGTAGATGGAAAGCAAACAACCAAAAAAAAAAAAAAAAAAAAAAAAAAACCCTTTTCCTCTCAAGAGAAGTGTATATTCCACTGATCATATATTCTATATATATATGGAATGTTGTTCTCTTGGGTAGTTGTAGGGGTCTTTCTTATAACTTTTTTAATCTGTCTGGTGGGGAGGTATCTCCCGGGTTGCATTATCTTCACCCCCAATTTAAATCCTTTTTTAGCCGTCCATTTTTCATTAGGTTAAACTTCCCCTTTTTTTTCTTTTTTTTTTCCTTTCTTTTCAAAACTCTTTATTGTACTCTGTATTCTTTGTTAACTGTCAGCAAGGTTTATCAGATATACCAGGAATATCTTTAATGGGTATTCTGTACAGTTATATAATTAATTATTTAACCCTTTTACGGTGAGGTCTTTCTCTCTACAGGAGGGTTATATTTGGGTGTTTTTCTGCTGGTTTCTGTAGGTCCCACTACAGTGTAGGTCCCACTAGAGTGACGTGACGTTTATGCCCTTAATACCCTTTATTATACAGTTATTCCTTTTCAGTTTTTATGCCATAGCACATATCCAAAGGGAAAAAGAAAAAGGAAAAAAACGGGGTTTTTTTGTCGGTCCCCTCCGCTTTACCTTTAGTCTGTAGGGTATATGAGATGGGGTACTTATCTGCTGGTTCCGTTAGTCCTGCACAGTCACTCTAGGGATTCCCTGTGGAGACCTCCGCTTCATGTAGTCTTCACAGCGGTGGTTGCTGCAACATTGGTCTGTTGTGTTACCTTCCCAGGCAGTTTGGTATCTCCGCGTGCGACGGGCCGTCGAATCCACACGGTTTGTATGGCGTGTATCCCGTTCGGTATATCCCGGCTTCGGCCGAAGGGGGGTCTTTAGTCAGCACTCTGGGGACGCCTCGTTCCCATCACTGCAGGTAAGAGATCGCTGGGAACTTTTTCTGTCTCTCTTGGGATTATATCCCAGCGCTTTTCTTGGAGCCTTTTCACCGCTATTTGCGCTTACCGCCAGCCAGCAAGCTAAGCTGCAGAGAGGTTGAAAAGATGTGTCCTTCAGCTGTGGTCAGAGCAGCATATCGTCGGCTTAGGGAGGGTAGGTGGGGATCATCTGTAGCTCATTGTGGTCAGCTGCAGGTCGTCTCCCAGACCTAGGAAGAGCTCCTTCGCTACACGTCCATCCTGTTCAATCCCCTTCCCCCCTTCCTACATCCTTTTGAGGATTTTCTGTGCAAACCTCTGAATTATACCCCGTCATACGTTTTGCACGTCGCCTCGTTCGGAACGATCGGATTTTCCGACAACTTTGTCCGACCGTATGTGTGCAACATAAATTTTGGACAAAATCCAACGGATTTTGTGGTCGGAATGTCTGATCGTGTGTACAAGGCATAACTGTACCATTTTATAAATTATACATTTAACACCGTGGTCTCCAAACTGTGGCCTGCCAGCTGGATGCCGCCCATTGCTTGCCTTTATCCAGCCCTTGGGGCACTTTTCCCTCCCCCTTATATGAGACACTATTCCTCCCACTGACACCAATGATGGAGCAAAATTCCTACCACTGACCACTGCGGGTGACCGACAGCGAGAGGAGGGGTGCCACCGGCCAACCAAACGATCCGGGGAGGGGCTCCCAAAAAAAAACACCAGCCGTCACCGAGTCTGATTGGCCTGTGATCTAGCAGGTGGAGTGGAATACTTTGCTAATGGCCAGTGCAGATATCCAGACCTGAGAAAGCAGTCAGAGATTGTCCCTTTGGTATTTCTAGGGACAATAAGGAAACCATTGGGTAGACATGTGCAATTTGTTTCTTTTTTTTACGTTTTTCGTTAAAATTCGTTATATTCGTTCATTCGTTATCGTACGAATGAACGAGCGATTCGCTAAAAATTTTAACGAATGTTCGAATCGAACGAATCCGAAAAACACCGAAAATCCGAATTAACCAAATTAGAAACAACGAAACTACGAAAGAAGAAAATCCGAAAAACGAAAACGGGAACAACGAAAATCAAAATGAACGTAAAAATTTGTACATTCGTAACTTTTTTTTTTTTTTGTTGAATTGGTAATTTTCCGTGTCCCTTACAATGGCGCTGCTTAACGTGCTTCGAGTGGATTGAACGAAAAAATTTGTACGTTCGTAACTTTTTTTTTTTTTCGATTCGTAATTTTCCGTGTCTCTTACAATGGCGCTGCTTAACGTGCTTCTAATGGATTGAACGAAAAAATTCGTACATTCGTAACTTTTTTTTTTTTGTTGAATTGGTAATTTTCCGTGACCCCTACAATGGCGCTGCTTAACGTGCTTCGAATGGATTGAACGAAAAAATTTGTACGTTCGTAACTTTTTTTTTTTTTTTTTTTTTCGATTCGGAATTTTCCGTGTCCCTTACAATGGCGCTGCTTAACGTGCTTCTAATGGATTGAACGAAAAAATTTGCACGTTCGTAACTTTTTTTTTTTTTATTTCCGATTCGTAATTTTCCGCGTCTCTTACAATGGCGCTGCTTAACGTGCTTCGAATGGATTGAACGAAAAAATTCGTACGTTCGTAACTTTTTTTTTCCGATTCGTAATTTTCTGTGTCTCTTAAAATGTAATAATAGCATACACATTACATAAAATTATGAATTATGCTCCGATTACGAATCTACGAAAACAATGTTACGAAAGTACGAATAAATCAATCTTACGAAAGTACGAATGTAACTAAATCTACGAAAATACGAATGCGTCCGAATTTCGAATAAACGAAAATTAAACGGAAAAACGTATCAACGAAAAAATAACTCTTACGAAAATACGAATCGTTACGAATACGAACACGACGACTTACGAATTTACGAATCGTTACGAATCAACGGAAACTAAAGAAAAAAAACGAAAAACAAATTTTTCTATTGTGCACATGTCTACCATTGGGTGTTGAAGCTCTGCACCAACTACCAAAGAACTGCAATATCAGTTTTGTATTGAGACCTTTTAGCCTTGCAAGAGAATGATGATATTAAAAAAAAAAAATTGCAAAAATTTTTCCGTTTTCAGGAGTCTGAACAGTGAAAAATGAGTCCTGGTTGGTTGCTATGGGTTATTGCACTAAATAAGCAACAACTGTTTCTATACGGCATCCGCTTTGCAGCACCGAGACAACAGACGTGTGGGAACTGGGGACGGGGAGATGCGGGAATGTCCGCGTCCTCTTATTACGCTTTTCGCTTTTACTAAATATGAACTGAAAAGAGGAAAAACAACAAGACTTTAAATGATGTGTAATGTGTGCCCACCGGGACCCCATTACAGAGAAAATGATCTGAAGCGCTGAGTTCCCAGTGTACGACACAAAGGTTAGCGCAGCCCTCTCAGCCAACTACAGAGATGCTCTTTTATAGTCTGGCATGCGACATGAAAGTGACGCCGGCAATTGGAAGCAATTTCCAGGCCCGTTTGATGGCTCTTTTAATTATGGCACCAGCGAGCAGTGCTTGGGAAACAGTTGTGTTTTCTCGCATTCCTCTGTGATTGTTAGCAGCAAGGTCCACGTACCAAGCATGGCCTCTCTGGGACGCTACCAAGCAGCCAGCATTGTGCAGGGTGATTACCCCGCTTCCTTCTGCAACCAAATGTGAACAGGAACCCAGCTGCTGCCCAGAGTTCACCTGCGCGGCCTGCAGAACGCAGTGATTACCAGATGAACTTTTGCTGAGCTTTTGTAATTATTTCTGCCTGAGTTGATCTACTGTAATTTAAAGCGGAACTCTAGGCAAAAAAACATAAATTAAAAGAGAAGTATGGGTTTGGCTTTTTTTCCCCCCATCATACATGCCTACCTTGCATGGGCGTCCGCAGAACTTTTTTGGGGAGGCATCATTTTAGGGTCACCCATGCACCGCCCCTTTTCGACAATGTCATTATCACATTATCATGGTCAGAGACTGCAGACGTAGTACAGTCCCTAGGATAAGTAATGGATAATGGCCAACAGGCCCTTTTACCAGACCCAGCAAAACTACAGCAGTGATCCCTTCGGCTGGATGATCGCTCACTCTGGGTTCCCCGGGGGCGACTATGGTCAGTAGTGTAGCTTGTCTGTACCCTGGTAGTGGCTCAGTCTTTCTCTCTCTGGTGACACTGGGCAGCGTGGCTCTCTCTCTGGTGGCGCTGGGCAGCGTGGCTCTCTCTCTGGTGGCGCTGGACAGTGTGGCTCCCTCTCTGGTGGCGCTGGGCAGCTTGGCTCTCTCTGGTGGTGCTGGGCAGCGTGGTTCTCTCTCTGGTGGTGCTGGGCAGCGTGGTTCTCCCTCTGGTGGTGCTGGGCAGCGTGGTTCTCCATCTGGTGGTGCTGGGCAGCGTGGTTCTCTCTCTGGTGGCGCTGGGCAGCGTGGTTCTCTCTCTGGTGGCGCTGGGCAGCTTGCCTCTCTCTCTGGTGGCGCTGGGCAGCGTGGCTCTCTCTCTGGCTTTTTTCAATGCTGCAGCCTCCCAATCACTTTCTTGATCGAGCTGTAGCCTCCTCCCCGTGGAAAATTGGGCCGCCAATCATTGAGACTACATGTCCCATGATGCTCTCCTCTCCTAGTCTCCTTTGATTGGTCCTCAGTTATGGCCAATAGGGAAGAAATGGAGCGGGCAGGAAGCTGGTCAGGGAACCTGGTGAGAGCCGCTGTCTCTTCTCCCTGACAGGAGAAAGGGGGGGGGGTGAGCGGGGGAAACCTCCGATAGCCCGCAGCTCGCCTTTCTCCTGACACAGCGCCACCAAGTTCCCTGCTGGACTGAGCAGGGAAAAGAGCCTGCAGTCACAGTACACTAATGGGGGGGCTTGACAGCACCTTGATGGTGTCACCCCATTGGCAGGTGGCACCCGGGTGCCCGCACCCCGATATCGACACAACTGTACTGAATTTAAGATCCGATATCTGATTCCAGGGGGGGGCACTTGACCCCCCCTTGCCCCTACCTGCGGACGCCCATGCTACTGTGGCTCTTTACCCCGATCGGGGATGGGCTGTGTCAGAGTGACATGCCTTATCCCCAATTGCCGTGCTGCACGCCCCTGGGGGCTGTATAGAGATACCGCACTTCCTGGGTTTCCTCCATACATGATGTTATCCAAGGGCCCCGTCTCTCTACGTGTTTCGTCTCAGGGGCACAGAATAACAAGCTGTTTGACCTTGCATGTATACTGTATGTGTGTCATATCTTTACGGTGAGAGGTGGAGGAGAGTTTATGAGCACATTGTTGTGTATAAAGGAAGGCGGCACATACAGACTTTTTGCACATGGGACATTTTGTTTCTTGCATGTTTTTGGATTTATTATTGAAATCAATTAAGTGTGACAGATGAGTTCATGTATTGATAGCGCTACACCGTTTTGAAATATTACAGCCTGAATTTCATGAGCAATTTTTGCAATAAAAATGGAACTTGCACAACACATCGTTTTCTGTCAAAATTCATTTTGTTCATGTTTTACAATCAAGTAAAGAAGATAGCAGACTTTGGAGTGTGATCATTTATTGGATTATATGTAAGAGGAGGAATCCTGTTGAACACAGCTTAACATCACTGGAAGGCTGCAGCTTAACAACAAGAGCATTTGGTTCCTAATCCTCTACTAATCTTGCAAATTATGGTGGTAGAACTTCCGATTTTACCACGTTATAAATGCAACAAAGTATAAAAGATGTGTGGGAAAATGGCTGTATCTCAAGGTGGTGAAGTAAGACGTAAAAATGCAAAGCAAACCGTCAAATAAAGCTTTGAGAAATAAAGTACCGTATATACTCGAGTATAAGCCGAGTTTTTCAGCACATTTTTTTGTGCTGTAAGTGCCCCCCTCGGCGAGCACTTTTCTGCAGAAAAAAATTACATTTTCCGACCCGACTTTGCGGCCCCGTATCTCGGGGCCACTTGGCGCTAGGAACCCCCAAATTTGGATATGTTGTACCATTGGTTCCACTGGGTTTCCTAGCACCAAGTGGCCCCGAGATACGGGGCCGCAAAGTCGGGTTGGAAAATTTTATTTTTTGCTGCAGAAAAGTGCTTGACATTTTCCGACCCTACTTTGGGGCCTCGTATCTTGGGGCCACTTAGTGCTAGGGACCCTAGTGTGCAAACCCAGTGGAACCAACATTACAACATATCCAAATTTGGGGTTCCTAGCACCAAGTGGCCCCGAGATACAGGGCCCCAAAGTCGGTCAACTGTGTCCATCTGCAGCAATGTCATTTAGGGACGCTTTGGGTTCAGAGACCCCAAATTTTGGCTGCAGCTAGGGGTCAAGTGTGAGTGAGTCTCTAGCGCTAATATGAGTAAATAGATGGGTCAGAAATAAAACCAATAAAAGAGATAAAAGAATAATATTTGCTTTTTTTACCTGCAGCTAGGGGGCATCTAGGATCCATTAACTACCAAGTTTGAAGTTCAGGGGACCTATGGCTGCAAATGGGCACAGTGAGGCCTGCAAATGGGCACAGTGAGGCTGCAAATGGGCATTGTTGACCCTCTTTTCCACTTACAGTAGCTGCGCATTTCTCACCCTAGGCTTATACTCGAGTCAATAAGTTTTCCCAGTTTTTTGTGGTAAAATTAGGTGCCTCGGCTTATATTCGGGTCGGCTTATACTCGAGTATATATGGTAATGTGCAAATTGGTTAAAGCTGTGCTCCAGCAAGAAATCCCCCCCCCCTAAAAACCTAAATGGCCCCTCCTACGTACCTAGACCCATGGTCGTTTGATGGATTGTGTACCAAGGCTTCTCTCTTTCTCATCAGAGTGGGGGGATCCTATTCTGCATGCCCACATCACTGCGCTGTCTTCAGGGTGGCCAATGTGGGGGGGTGGGGGGGGGGTTGGGTAGAGCTGGCTCTCCTGTACAGGTTTTGGGTCCTATTTTCCTCTAAGCTCAGCACGGGGTCCAGAAGGCAAGATACACCATAATTACAGGGGCTGCAGTTCTCATGGATTAATTAAAAGCTCCGTGGGCCCCATCGGTTCAGCAGCAGGGCCCATGGACAGAAGGGACTTACTACTTTTAGGGATCAGGCAGAGTAATCCTCTGAACAGCAATTGAATTCAAATTTTGGCCTCTTCCTCTATATAAATCTGCTGGGCGGATGAGTAGACAGTCCCCTCTCTGTCCCCAGCCCCTGCTGCTTAACTGACGAGACCCATGCAGTGGCGTACTTAGGGGGTGCGGACCACATTCGGTATCTGCACCCAAGGGGTGCAAGCGGCCAGCTGGCATGTTTTTATTTGTTGTGTTGTAAGACAGGCAAAAGCAGCGATGGCAAGAGATTGGATGGGGGGGGGGGGGGCTGTCAGGTAGGTTGCATGGGGCCCCATGAGTTCTAATGGCAGCCCTGACTGTCTGGGTGACATGGCCTCCTCCTATTGGCTGTCTTGTGGAGATTTAATCTCGAACGATGACCTCGCAACAAGGTGACCCGTCAGAGGCAGGCCCAGACTGCAGTGCTGGGCTCTTGGATGAGCCACTGGTAGGGGACATGTGATGGCGGATACAGGTATTTAAAAAAAAAGGAACATTTTAAGTGTATGTATAGTCAAAACTATGTTTTGGTAAGAGCCGTTAGGAAGGACTAAAACCCCTGCTAGGTAATTTTGTATACTTTTTTGGGAATTTCCCTAAACTTCCTGAGACCCATTAGGAAGTTAGAGGAAATCTACAAAGGTGAGGGTAAAGCCTCATACACACGATCGGACTTTGTACAAACTTTCCCGTGGATTTTTGTACAAAGGGCGTCGCCCGTGAACTTGTATTGCATACACACGGCAGGACTTTTTCAGCCAACTTTCACCAAATCACGTGTTTTTTTTCTGCTCTTTACCGCCACCTTTGGTCAACTTCTGTATTGTTGTCTGATCCTTTGCATTGGTTCTGAGCACGCGTGTTTGTACTTTCTACAAAAGTCCGATGGTTTTCTGTACACACGATCGGACTTTGCTCCATCAGACTTTTGTTGCCGGAAAGTTTGTCTGTTCGCACAGCCAACAAAAGTCCGATGAAAAAACGAAAAAGTTTGTCCGATGGAGCGTACACACGGTCGGATGTTGCCTTAAAACAGCTAATTTGCATGTTGTCAAAAAGTCCGATTGTGTGTATGGGCATTAATTCCCCTCTTAGACAGTTGTACCTGGAGCAGACACCCCCATTGCATGATTTCCCCCTACCATTTTTTTTTCTCATTGTCAATGGTCACCAGTACAAATACAGCGGTGAATCTCCCCAGCGTGGGATACGGGCAGCAATAAAAGCGTAACAGAGGGCCTAACCCTTCTCCACTTTATCCAAAATGAAAAAATACTTTTTGTCTCGATATACACTTTAAGGGTTTTTTTCAGTGTGTAAATGGGTGAGAGTGGGGTAGGAGAGAGGGGTCGTGGCATATCTTTGCATTGGTCTGGAGATAAATTGGTTTTAAAACCAGAGGAAAAAAAATGGAAATAAATAGGCCTCTGTATTCTTTTTTTTTGTATGTGCATTTGGCAAATAAAAAAACGTTTTAAAAAAAAAAAAAAAAAAAAATAGGCCTCTGTACCAGTCTGTCGGGGGTAAAAAAAGTCATCTGTCAAACTACAAAAGTACAAAACATTCCTAGTCATTAAAGTGGAATTCTGGCTATACACCTAACTAGCCTTAACCCCCCCCCCCCCCCAACACCTATGCTAACCAGTGTAAGAAAGATGTATATACTTCCCTATCTTCAGCCTAGTCTGATCATGTGATCCCCTGTGTCAGCAACAGCGGCTGCAGGGGAGAGGAGAGAGCGTTCCAACAATGGCTAGTAAAGCTTGCAGTGGTGATGTCACCCATAGGCCCCAATGTCCCATCTGTTGTCATTGCTCCCTCCTCTCCCCTGAAGCCAATCGGCTGACAAAGGGGAGCCGGATCACATGACCGGACTGGAGCGGACTGAAAATAGGTATTTACATTTTTCTTACACAGGTTATTTAGCATAGGTATTAGGCACTCTCCAAGCTCCTTGTTCTTCTAACCCCAAATGCGTCTTGTGAAAAAAAAAAACAGGCGCTCTTGGTAGATCCAAGATGCATACTTTTGGTGATTAAATTATGCCCCGGAAGCGATTCGGCACTGCGTCGCTTTAACCTACTATTGCGTTGTCATGCGACGTGGCTCTCAAACAAAATTGACGTCCCTTTTTCCCCCACAAATAGAGCTTTCTTTTGGTGGTATTTTATCACCTTTTCGGTTTTTATATTTTGCGCTATAAACAAAAAATTTGCGACAATTTTGAAAAAAACACATTATTTTTTACATTTTGCTATAATAAATATCCCCCAAAAATATATATAAAAAAAAAAACATTTTTTTCCTCAGTTTAGGCCGATACGTATTCTATAGCAATAAGCGTTTATTGATTGGTTTGCGCAATAGCATCTACAAAATAGGGGATAGGTTTATGGCATTTTTATAAATATTTTTTTTTTACTAGTAATGGCGGTGATCATTGATTTTTATCGGAACATTATGGCGGACACATTGGAAATTTTTGGCGTTATTTTGGGACCATTCACATTTATACAGCGATCAGTGTGATTAAAAATGCATTGATTACTGTGTACATGTGACTCTCAGTGAAGGGGTTAAATAACAAATAGAGCTTTCTTTTGGTGGTATTTAATCACTGCTGGTTTTTTTTATTTTTTGCAAAAAAATACGGAAAAAGACCAAAAATTAAAATTAACAAAAAAACAAAAAACGTTTTATAGTTTGTTATAAAATTTAGCAAACAGGTAATTTTTGTCCTTCATTGATGTGCACTCATGGGCACTGATAAGATGGCACTAATGGGCATTGATAAGGCGTCACTGATGGACACTGATGAGGTGGCACTGATGGGCACTGCTAGGTGACACTAATAGGCAGCACTGATGGGTGGCACTGATGATGAGGCACTCATGGGCACTGATTGGCAGCACTGGTGTGCATTGTTAGGTGGCGCTGGTGGGCATTGATAGGTGGCACTGATGGGCACTGATTGGCAGCATTACTATGCACTGGCAGGTGGCACTGGTGGGCACTAGCAGGCGACACTGGTGGGCACAGAAACTCAGGTGATTTCTCACCCTCTTCGGGACCGTTGTCCCTCTGACACAAGCCACACTGTTCTCACTTTTCTCACACTGTCAGTGTGAGCAGAAAAAAAGCCAATTACCAATCTTTTGTTTACATCACGTGACAACGTGGGTGACAACTGATCACGTGTTAAGGGGTCAGGATCGGCCCTGTACTCTGATCTGTGATCAGCCGAATCTCATTGACTCGGTGATCACACAGTGCGCCGTGTGCGCCCCACAGGCAGAAAATGCACAGAAGGACTTCTATTGACAGCCCCCCGGCAATTATGGCACATGCTGATGCCGTCATTTGGGCTATAGTGCGGGCGCGAAGCGGTAAAAATAAAAAAAAAGCATTATCTGGTTACAGATATAAGGAAAGGTTCTTCCAGTGCTTATACGTTATTACTTCCAATATGGGCAACTATCAGACCCGTCGTCGTTGTCAAGGAGTGGTCGCTCATGTATGGCCGGCATTGGTAATTGCTGCACGTAGACTGTAGCGTTTTGTGGTGTTTGTACACACAGCTGTTGGCGGGGATATTACATTTGTCTCCCTGCGCCGTAATCCTCTAACGGTAAACCTCCAACAAAATAAAGTCATTGTTTGCCGAAAACAAAAGCAAGAAAAATCTATTAATGGCGTGTGTGACTGAGCGCAGCAGCCACTTAATTAATGGTGAAGATTTTTTTTTATTTTTTTATTATTTCAGCGCGCAATTTTGAGCCGGCGTATTGTTCGGCGGAGATTAAACCATAATGCAAGTTAAACAAGACTTCCATCTAAAAATACCCATCAGCCCCAGCTATTAAGTATCCGCTGTCGTCTTCAGTGACAGATATATTTCACTTCATTTCCCTGCACTCAAGGAACGCGAGGCATGTATCATGTAACGCGAGAATTCCTCGGAGAGAGATGGAAGTTAGATTGGAGCTGCGTCTGGCTCTCGGGCCTCGGCTTTTAGGAGCTCGGTGTAACCGCGCGCACAGACCTTCTGGCACCACCAAGAAAAGGGAGCGCTCAGAAGCATTTTGTCAGGGTGTGATGCCATTCACCTGGCCGGCTGGGGGGGGACGAGAGTCGGGGAGTGAATAAGAGTGCATTGTTTTCTCTGTGCTCACTGGAACTGTAATGCTTGCTAGACATGTTACAATTGTTTTTCAGCTCAATCTTCGCATATATTAAAAACAAAAATTTCATATATTGCTCCTGGATTTTTTAGCTTTTTACCTTTACCTGGCGATCTTGCCAATGGCACACTTCCTGTTCTCTGGTGACTATGTTCATTTCCACAACATACAGTCATGGCCAAAAATATTGGCATCCCTGTATTTCTAACAATAAATACAATTAATCACTGCGTTAATGTCTATTCAGCAGCATAAATATCATAATTATGGCATATTATAGCATAAAATATAGGTAACAATACATGAATGAATGAATGAATGAATGACTTGTATAGCGCAACCTATGCGAACTGAATCGCCTCAGGGCGCTTTTTTGCCACTGGTGTCCATCTGTGGTATAGCGTGGTCCTTGCCCTGTGGGGTCCCGACACACTTACAAACACATACAGTGGTGTGAAAAAGTGTTTGCCCCCTTCCTCATTTCCTGTTCCTTTGTATGTTTGTCACACTTAAGTGTTTCGGAACATCAAACCAATTTAAACAATAGTCAAGGACAACACAAGTAAACACAAAATGCAATTTGTAAATGAAGGTGTTTATTATTAAAGGTGAAAAAAAATCCAAACCATCATGGCCCTGTGTGAAAAAGTGATTGCCCCCCTTGTTAAAACATACTATAACTGTGGTTGTTCACACCTGAGTTCAATTTCTCTAGCCACACCCAGGCCTGATTATTGCCACACCTGTTCACAATCAAGGCATCACTTAAATAGGAGCTGCTTGACACAGTAAGGTCCACCAGAAGATCCTTAAAAGCTACACATCATGCCGAGACCCAAAGAAATTCAGGAACAATTGAGAAAGAAAGTAATTGAGATCTATCCGTCTGAAAAGGGTTATAAAGCCATTTCCAAAGCTTTGGGAATCCAGCGAACCACAGTGAGAGCCATTATCCACAAATGGCGAAGACATGGAACAGTGGTGAACCTTCCCAGGAGTGGCCGGCCGCCCAAAATTACCCCAAGTGCGCAGCGACGACTCATCCAAGAGGTCACAAAAGACCCCACAACAACGTCCAAGGAACTGCAGGCCTCACTTGCCTCAGTTAAGGTCAGCGTTCATGCCTCCACCATCTGGAAAAGACTGGGCAAAAATGGCCTGCATGGCAGAGTTCCAAGGAGAAAACCACTGCTGAGCAAAAAGAACATCAAAGCTCGTCTCAATTTCTCCACAACACATCTTGATGATCCCCAAGACTTTTGGGACAACATTCTGTGGACCAATGAGACAAAAGTGGAACTCTTTGGAAGGTGTGTGTCCAAGTATATCTGGCGTAGAAGGAACACTGCATTTCAGAAAAAGAACATTATACCAACAGTAAAATATGGTGGTGGTAGTGTGATGGTCTGGGGCTGTTTTGCTGCTTCAGGACCTGGAAGACTTGCCGTGATAAAAGGAACTATGAATTCTGCTGTCTACCAGGAGATCCTGAAGGAGAATGTCCGACCATCTGTTCCTGAAACGAACTTGGGTTCTGCAGCAGGACAATGATCCTAAACACACCAGCAAGTCCACCACCGAATGGCTGAAGAAAAACAAAATGAAGACTTTGGAGTGGCCTAGCCAAAGTCCTGACCTGAATCCTATTGAGATGTTGTGGTATGACCTTAAAAAGGCCGTTCATGCTAGAAAACCCTCTAATGTAACTGAATTAGGACAATTCTGCAAAGATGAGTGGGCCAAAATTCCTCCAGGACGCTGTAAAAGCCTCATTGCACGTTATCGCAAATGCTTGGTTGCAGTTGTTGCTGCTAAGGGTGGCCCAACCAGTTATTAGGTTTAGGGGGCAATCACTTTTTCACACAGGGCCATGATGGTTTGGATTTTTTTTCACCTTTAATAATAAACACCTTCATTTACAAATTGCATTTTGTGTTTACTTGTGTTGTCCTTGACTATTGTTTAAATTGGTTTGATGTTCCGAAACACTTAAGTGTGACAAACATGCAAAGGAACAGGAAATGAGGAAGGGGGCAAACACTTTTTCACACCACTGTACACATATTTGGCCAATTTTATCAACAGGATCTAATTAACCTACCAGCATGTCTTTGGAGTGTGGGAGGAAACCGGAGTACCCGGAGGAAACCCACGCAGGCACAGGGAGAACATGCAAACTCCGGGCAGAAGGTGTCGTGGTCCGGATTTGAACCAGCGACCCTATTACTGCTAGGTGAAAGTGCTAACCACTACACCACTGTGCTGACATAAAAAAAACTTATAAAGATATGCAGCACTAGAAATACAAACATGAACTATGTAAATAAAAGTCCACAGTCATTGAACGTAAAGAGTCCATGTTCCAAGAAATGGCATCACCCACAGTGTAAATATGACAAGCTGAGGTGAACTATGAAATCCTCCTACGCACACCAACACACCGGGCCTCTTACCACAGAAAGTGGACCACTAGATTATAGGTCAGTGATGGTGAACCTTGGCACCCCAGATGTTTTGGAACTACATTTCCCATGATGCTCATGCACTCTGCAGTGTAGTTGAGCGTCATGGGAAATGTAGTTCCAAAACATCTGGGGTGCCAAGGTTCGCCATCACTGTTATAGGTGGTCAGATAAGCATGATATATCCACTATAGCACGACTCCGCTCTGGTTTTAGACAGCGGAATCTCATAGGGTCATAAGGTGGAGTGAATCCACAGGTTCATATGTAGGATAAAAAGAGAAGTAGCTCCTCCATAGTGTAGTATGTTCAATCAAGATGATTTTAAGTAAAAAGCGTACAGGGTACTCACATTTAGACAATTATAACAAGCATGTCAGGAACATGGTTAACATTTGTTTCCAACCAGCAAGATGGCTGTGGTCAGCACGTTGTGACGTCAGATCTCCGGGATCCACCCGACGCAGCGTTTCGTCCAATAAGGAACGTCATCTGGTAATTCACCATTTCGCCCAGAAGATTGTTGCAATTACAAGTGTTTCGGCATTCTCATGTTTGTTTCTTTTTTTTTTTGTATTGGTATGACACAAAAAAGTGGCGAAACAAAAATCTGACACATTCCACGCAAAACTCCAAAAATGGACTGGACAACATTTTTGCCACCTTCTCAAAATTGTAAGAAAAAATGGCATTCCAAGTTTGTGATGCTACTGTTATTTTTAATTAAACTCCCCTCTATCAATTAACAGGTGCTGACAATATAGAACTCATACCGGCAACCAGTTAAAATGGTAAAGAATTGACTCAACCTTTCTGTTGTGTGTGTCTGTGTGCCACGCAGATCATGGAGAAGAGATAGAGCAGCAAAGAATTGTCTGAGGATTTGAGAAAAACAAAAATCTTGGAAACGCATGGACAATCTCAAGGTTACAAGTCCATCTCCAGAGATCTTAAAGCGGAGTTCCGCCAAATTTAAGAAAAAAAAAAAAGTCAGCAGCTACAAATGCTGCAGCTGCTGACTTTTAAAATATGGACACTTACCTGTCCAGGGCGCCCGTGATGTCGGCACCCGAAGCCAATCTGTCCCTCGGCTCTCAGGTAGAGGCGCCGCCATCTCCGGTAAGCGAATCAAGAAGTGAAGCCTTGTGGCTTCACAGCCTGGTTCCCTAATGCGCATGCGCGAGTCGGAATTCTCTACAAACGATTGGAAAAAGTCTGATCGGATTTTGTTGTCGGAAACATTTAGATCCTGCTCTCAAATTCCGACAGAAAAAGCCCGCTAGAGCCCACACACGATCGGATTTTCCGACAACATAATCCGATAGAAAAAGTCCTATCGGAATATCCGACCGTGTGTACGTGGCATTGGGCCTCATGCACACTGGATGTTTTTACAGCTGCTGTTTTTGGCTTCAGAGATTTTTTTTCTACAGTCAATAAACTCTTCAGCTTGTTATCCTATGTTCCCATGCACACATAGGCTGTTATCAACTGTTTTGGGCTGTAAAAAAAAACAAAAAACTAGTAGACAAAAAATGCAGATAAACGTTCAAAAACGCGGCTCACCAGTGTTTTTTTTTGACGTTTTTATCCCTCACTAATAGCAGAGATGTGGTTTCTGTCCAAAATGTGAGCTTTTGGTCGGAAAATGCAACCTTGTGTATGCTCCATCGGACTTTTGCTGGCGGGATTTCGGCCAGAAAAAGATTGAGAGCAGGTTCTCTATTTTTCCGACGGAAAAAGTTTCTATCGGAAATGCCGTTCGTCTGTATGCAATTCCGACATGCAAAATTCCTACGCATGCTTGGAAACAATTTGACGCATGCTCAGAAAGCATTGAACTTCATTTTCTTGTCTCGTCGCAGTGTTGTACGTCACCGCGTTCTTAACGCTCGAAAGTTCAGAGAACTTTTGTGTGACCGTGTGTATGCAAGCCAAGCTTGAGCGGAATTCCGTCGGAAAAAAACATCCAAGATTTTTTCCGACTGAAACTCTGCTCGTGTGTACGCGCCATAACGCAAAAAAAAAAAAAAAAAAAATGCAGAAAAACTCACTACAAAGCTACTGGCCTTTTTAGAACATTTTTAGAACGTCCAGTGTGCATGAGGCCTTATGGTACAGCAGAGGCAAACAGCTCAGGACTTTACCAGCTGACGAGATTTCTTGCAGGATCAGTAGGTATTGAACAGATATAACAAAACACTTCCAATGGTATGTTTAACAGACCAAAGGCTGCAAGTGAGAGACGGGGTTTCAAAATAGGTTTCTTGTATATTGTTATATTTTAACCGCTTCACGACTGGCGCACGACGATATACGTCGACAGAATGGCACGGACAGGCATAAGGGCGTACATGTACGTCCCCTCGCTTGTGCCGGTCGGGACCCCCGTGAGGCCGGTCGCGGGTCCCGCGGACTCGATCGCCGCGGGGACACCCGCGATCGTCTCACGGGAAGGCTGAACGGGGAGATGCGGAAATAAACAGCATCTCCCCGTTCTGCCTAGCAACTAGTGACGCCGATCTCTGCTCCCTGTGATTGGAGCAGAGATCAGCATTCACTAGCTGACAGCCACGCCCCCCCCCCCCCACAGTAAGAAACACACCTCTAGGCATACTTAACCCCTACACTGCCACCTAGTGGTTAACCCCTTCACTGCCAGTGTCATTTACATAGGAATCAATGCATTTAAATAGCATATATAATATAATATAATATAAATATATATATATATATATATATATAGCTGTATAAATGACAATGGTCCCAAAAATGTGTCAAAAATGTCCGATGTGTCCGCCATAATGTCGCAATCACAATAAAAATCGGTGATCGCCGCCATTACTAATAAAAAAAAAAATATTAATAAAAATGCTATAAAACTATCCCCTATCTTGTAAACGCTATAACTTCTGCGCAAACCAATCAATAATCGCTTATTGCGATTTTTTTTTTACAAAAAATATTTAGAAGAATACATATCGGCCTAAACTTAAAAAAAATATATGTTTTTTTATATATTTTTGGGGGATATTTATTATAGCAAAAAATAAAAAAGAATGCGTTTTTTTTTTTTTTCAAAATTGTCGCTCTTTTTTGTTTATAGCGCAAAAAAAAAAACCGCAGGGGTGATCAAATACCACCAAAAGAAAGCTCTATTTTTGGGAAAAAAAGGACTTCAATTTTGTTTGGGAGCCACGTCGCACGACCGCGCAATTGTCAGTTAAAGCGACGCAGTGCCGAATCTCAAAAAGGGGCCTGGTCCTTTGGCTGCAAATTGGTCCGGGGCTGAAAGTGGTTAATAAAATGGGTAATAAATGACCTTGGCTGAGGACATAGCTTGTGTGCATATACAGTATCTCACAAAAGTGAGTGCACCCCTCCCATTTTTGTAAATATTTTATTCTATCTTTTCCTGTGACAACACGTAAGAAATGACACTTTGCTACAATGTAAAGTAGTGAGTGTACAGCTTGTATAACGGTGTAAATTTGCTGCCCCTCAAAATAACTCAACACACAGCCATTAATGTCTAAACCGCTGGAAACAAAGGTGAGTACACCCCTAAGTGAAAATGTCCAAATTGGGCCCAATTAGCCATTTTCCCTCCCCGGTGTCAGGACAGGACAGGTTCCACTTAGAATAGGCCTCGCTATGGTCGACCAAAGAAGATGAGTTCACGTGCTTATGCGTCATGAGGGGTGTACTCACTTTTGTAAGATACTGTATACCGTATATACGAGTATAAGCCGAGTTTTTCACATTTTTTTTGTGCTGAAAGTGCCCCCCTCGGCTTATACTGAGTCAAGCACTTTTCTGCAGCAGAGAATGGCATTTTCCGACCCGAATTTGGAGCCCCGTATCTCGGGGCCACTTGGTGCTAGGAACCCCAAATTTGGTGTGCAAACCCAGTGGAACCAACACTACAACATATCCAATTTGGGGTTCCTTGCACTAAGTGGCCCCGAGATACCCAAGCTTGGTCAACTGTGTCCATCTGCAGCAATGTCATTTCAGGACCCTTTGGGTGCAGCTAGGGGGGCATCTAGGAACCCTTAACTATCAAGTTTGAAGTTCGGGGGACCTATGGCTGCAAATGGGCACAGTGAGGCTGCAAATGGGCATTGTTGACCCTCCTTTCCACTTACAGTAGCTGCGCATTTCTCACCCTAGGCTTATACTCGAGTCAATACGTTTTCCCATTTTTTTGTGGTAAAATGAGGTGCCTCCGCTTATATTTGGGTCGGCTTATACTTGAGTATATATACGGTATATATTTTTTAGGATATCTTTTTTTTTTTGGTTGATATCTCGTATAGAGCTTAGTTGGGTTCCACCCTTTAATTGTAGTAAGTTTACAATAAATGGCAGCATTTATCAATATAAGTGTAATAAAAGGTCCGCTATGGTGTTCTATTACATTTGTTTGTTCACTCGATGCAAAGATGATGCATGTCTGACTTCAATTCAAAATGTTAAAAAGAAAAATGAATCAATTATTCCGCAGTCCATTACACTCACAGTCCATTTTCAAGTGGGATCATCTACTCAACCCAAACTGGTTCATCACCATGCATGTTGTCCCACTCTATTTGATATATGATACCAGCACTTAACAAAGTCCACTTTTTCATTATCAAGCAAACTACATGGAAGTGCAGTCTACATATCTATGTCACACATGCCATGATAGAGTCCTAATGTGAAGATACAGTGCGCTTTACTTCATACAGTAAGTTAGACTTTGCTGATGAATTAGGGTGTGCTAATTACATACATTTTTGTTGCCTGATAGAACACCACTAAGCAGTTGCTACATCTCCCTTATGAATAGGTTTGTATTCAGTATGATAATATCCTAATCCACTAGACATTCAGCATCTTCTAGCCCTATGGTACCCAACGCGCTGGCCTTTGGTACATGATGTGCCCTCAGCAGTCTGTAGTGGGAACACTGATTAGGGCAATAGCATTAATCTCTACCAGGGCTGATGCAAGGATTTTTAATACCCTAGGTGAAACCTTATTTTGCCCCGCCCCCCCCTCTTGGCTCCATCCCTGACTCCTCCCGCTTTGCCCTGCCCATGTATACCCCACCTTTTTAATGAAGTGCCCATCAAATGCAGCCTCACCAGCACCCATTAAATGCAGCCTCACCAGCACCCATTAATGCAGCCTCACCAGCGCCCATCAAAAGCAGCCTCACCACCAGCGCCCATCAAATGCAGCCTCACCAGCGCCCATCAAATGCAGCCTCACCAGCGCCCATCAAATGCAGCCTCACCAGCACCCATCAAATGCAGCCTCACCAGCGCCCCTCAAATGCAGCCTCACAAGCACCCATCAAATGCAGCCTCACCAGCGCCCCTCAAATGCAGCCTCACCAGCACCCATCAAATGCAGCCTCACCAGCGCCCATTAATGCAGCCTCACCAGCGCTCATCAATGCAGCCTACCAGGGAGGGATGGGGGGGACCCGACCCCTCGGTACATGGACAGATCAGTCTTTATACACCAACTACATTTATTTACATGCAAATCTGTAATAATGCAATCTCAGACAATTACAGTATTTCTGCTCTGCATCCATCCGACGACGCAACCCTGCCAGTGCGTGTGCGGGGAACAATTTTAAACTCTGCCTGTAGTGCCTCCTCCCAGGCAGGCTGCACCTGTCACCAAGCCCACAGCGCTGCCTCCAGACACTATAGCACTTGAGTTGTACTGTATAGAGGATACTGTATAGCTGCAAACTAATACAGGACTCTATACAGTACAACACAGGTAGGAGGATCGCAGGGTCAACCAACGATCGGCACGGGCACGTAACCACTTACCACAAGCTGCAACTTCCTAACCAGCCAGTGTGCAGGTCCTGATGACCAACACTACCAACTAATGAACTACAACCTCTGTATGTACCTTACGGTGTGGAGAGCGATTTGATGTGGAAAGGAATACTACTAGAATAAAGGAGAATCCGCCTATCTTCCAAGGCTCTGATGAAGAGGAAACCCCTCATAACACGTTAGCCATTTATTCAGCTTTTACCCTTGCATGGGCATCAACTTTTACTATTTTATCAAATGAGAATATTGTAACTTATTTATGAACAGGTAGTATTTTCCTTGTATTTATCTATTTGTTTAGAATAAACTCTACTATCTTGATTCATGCATTAGGTCACGCACCTTTTTTCTCCTTTCCTACTTAGCCTATACTTAGTCACTTTACGCTGCGGGACACGCATGGTCTTTTTACACATTTTATCATATCATCTGAAATTACTACCACCTTCTACTAAGGAGATTGGGGCCCCGAGATACGGGCCCCAAAGTCGGTCAACTGTGTCAATCTGCAGCAATGTCATTTCGGGATCCTTTTGGCTGCAGCTAGGGGGCAACTAGGAACCCTTAACTACCAAGTTTGAAGTTCGGGGGACCTATGGCTGCAAATGGGCACAGTGAGGCTGCAAATGGGCATTGTTGACCCTCTTTTCCACTTACAGTAGCTGAGCATTTCTCACCCTAGGCTTATACTCGAGTCAATACGTTTTCCCAGTTTTTCGTGGTAAAATTGGGTGCCTCAGCTTATATTCGGGTCGGCTTATACTCGAGTATATACGGTATTCCCCAAAAAATATATTGCTAAAGAAACTTGCTTAAAACACAAAAGACAGCAGCTGCTTTCAGAACCTAAAAAATAAGAGCAAAATCGTTTTGGCTTCTATAAACTTGCCCGTAGATGAATAGGTGTCATGATAAAGCCACCTGACCTTACCCTCACCTATAATGGCTCAAAGTTTTGTTGCTTTATCCCTTATCTCTCCATCGCTAAAGCGTCACACAGGATTAACATTTACTTTCCCGCAGGGAATATACACCGTCACCTAGCTGGGCCTGTACGAGGCAGCCTGAGATGTCCCATGGTGGACTAATAGAACCATAGGCATCTGTGTGCAGGAAAATATTTCCCCCCAAAACCACAACTTTATCTCCGTTATCTTAGGTTCTGATAAGAGCCTGGAATCGTATATCTCTAAGTGATATTAATAGCCTGTCCGTATAAGATAACTCGTGTTTTACATTTATTAATAATTGACTATTTGTCTTACTGTATCCTCCACATCTCAGCGGTCTCATTGCTGTGATGCTTTGTTCCAGTTGCACTTTTCTGCCATTTATTCTTGTGACAGGTCTCTTCAATAGGTTGGAGAAGGCTAGTGGAACTCATTACAGGCTAAAGAGGACCCTAACAAGCCATCGGCATCCTCCACAGTCCATGGCATAAAGAAGAATCAACAAGTCTTTTGTTTATACTGCCTGATATTTTGGTCCCTACGTTCCCATCACCCAATTATTGCTTCATTACCTGGAGCAGCTTTAGACCCCTTTTCACACTGGGGCGTTTTTTAGGTGTTTTTCAGGCGCTTTAGCGTTAAAAAAAGCGATTGTAAAGCGCTTGAAAGAAGCCTCATCTGCAATCCCAATGTGAAAGCCCGAGTGCTTTCACACTGAGATCCCTTTCACACTGGGGCGTTTTAGCTTAAAAAAAAGCGCCTGAAAAAAGCCGCAACTGCAATCCCAATGTGAAAGCCCGAGTGCTTTCACACTGAGGCGCTGCGCTGGCAGGGCGTCAAAAAAAGTCCTGCAAGCAGCTTCTTTGCAGCGCTTTTGGAGCGGTGAATACACCGCTCCTAAAGTGCCCCTTCCCATTGAAATCAATGGGAAGTGCCTGCAAAACGCCCGAAAAGCGCCTGAGAAACGCCCGAAAAGCGCTTTTGGCAGCAGCGCTTTGTGGGCTCTTTTAACCCTTTATTTGGCCACTAGCAGGGGTTAAAAGTGCCCCACTAGCGCTCGAAAAACGCTGGTAAAGCGCTGCTAGTTTAAGCGGTGCTTTACGAGCGTTTTTCGGGCGCTGGCAGTGTGAAAGGGCTCTTAAAGCACTCGGGCTTTCACATTGGGATTGCAGATGAAGCTTCTTTCAAGCCCTTTTTTTAACCTTAAAGCGCCTGAAAAACGCCCCAGTGTGAAAGGGGCCTTAAAATGTATTCAAGGTCTAGATACCAGCAATGATGAAGAGACAGTAGTGGAGAGACTTGTCATTCTGAACCTTTAACTCCTAGACATGAGTTGACAAATACTGAACTGGCCATTCAGGTCCAGTGTCTGCCAACCCTCTCCTCCAATCCCTACACTGGCTCCCAATCACCCAGCGAATTTAATTCAAAATACTAACCACAACATACAAAGCCATTCACAACTCTGCCCCCCGAGCTACATCACCAATCTTGTCTCCAAATATCACCCAAATTGTCCTCTCCGCTCTTCTCAAGACCTCCTACTCTCAAGCTCTCTCGTCTCCTCCTCCCATGCTCGTCTCCAGGATTTCTCCAGAGCCTCTCCCATCCTCTGGAACTCGCTACCTCCACCTGTCCAGCTATCCCCTACTCTTGCTACCTTCAGGCGATCCCTGAAAACTCATCTCTTCAGGAAAGCCTATCACGTCTCCAACTAATCTTCTACCACTTCCATCAGCTCATTCCCCACAGTTACAACCTTTTGTACCACCTCCCCCACCCTATTAGATTGTAAGCTCTTCTGAGCAGGGCCCTCTTAATCCTCTTGTATTTTATTATTGTATTATATCTGTATTGTCTAATTTTTATATTGTAAAGCGCTGCGTAAACTGTTGGCGCTATATAAATCCTGTATAATAATAATTCAGGTGATGATCTAACTTTCCGGTGTCCAACCTGCAGCCCAAGGGCCCCGTGTGATCTTTGCTACATATTTTGTGGTCCCCAGTTACCAGCAGCCAGTACCAGGAATGCAACCATTGATATGTAAGGGGGGACCTTGTAATCTCATGACATATGTCTCTAGTGCAGTGGTCTCAACTCCTGTCCTCAGGACCTCCTAACAGGCCAGGTTTGCAAGATAACTGAAATATATCACAGGTGATATAATTTGCTGCTCAGTGATTGCAGTATTCTAGTCTGCATATCCGCAAGAGAATACTTAAAATCTGGCCTGTTAGGCCTGATTCACACCTATGCGTTTTTAGTGCATTTTGCAGATTTGCACTACAGTCCATTTACCATGGTTTCCTATGGAACATGTTCTGTAGTGCAAATCTGCAAAAAGCACTAAAAATGCATAGGTGTGAATCGGTCTTAAGTGGGTCCTGAGGACAGGAGTTAAGAACCCACTTCTCTAGTGTCTAATTGTACACATACACACAAGCTGAACAGTAGAAATATGATAGATTCCTCCATCCCTGCTGATTCCTCCATCCCTGCTGATTCCTCCATCCCTGCCGGCTACTGTATTCAGACAGCATGGCTGTGATTGAAAGCAGCAGGAGCCAGTGGTTCCTGCTGCTGAGTCTTGATCTACAGGGTGAAGAGAGAGAGAGAGCTGCTGCTGTCGGGCACAGCGCTGAATTGAGATCAGGCTCAGGTAAGTATAAGGGAGGAGCTAGGAGGTGTGCTGCACACAGAAGGTTTTTCACCTTAATGCAGAGAATGGACTCTGTGCTGTCAAAATACACTGATCGGTGACTGCAGCCCATTTTCTGCTGCCGCTGGTCAAGAAGATATTCATTAGATTGACTTTTGTTTGAGCACACATGGATCACAATTCAGCCGGGACAGCTCAATCCATAAGTGGCCAGCTTTAGAGCCTGTGGCGACGGGCTTTTTTTATCTTAATGCGTTCTATGCATCCTAATATTTACCTGAGCTCCATCTTGATCCAGCGATGTTCCATGAGAGTCTTGGCTGTCTGGGACTCCCATTCTCATTGGCTGAGACGGATTGGCTTCTGCTGCTGTCAATCAAAGTCAGTGAGGCCAATGAGGAGAGAGAGGGGGGTGGGGCTGAACCACAGCTCCGTGTCTGAATGGACACACAGAGCAGCGGCTCGGCTTGGGGGCCCCCACAGCAAACTACTTGCTGTGGGGGCACTCATAGGAGGGCGGGGCCAGGAGCTCCGGCAAGGGGCCCGAGAAGAGGATGATCTAGGCTGCTCTGTGCAATGCCACTGCACAGAGCAGGTAAGTATAACATGTTTATTATTTTTAAAGGGAAATAAAAAGAGACTTTAGTATCACTGTAAAGCAGGTCAGAAGGAGGTCAAGTGCTGGTCAAATGCATCTGTCAATGGTTTCAGAAGTGTCCCAAAGGCCCCTTTCACACTTATACGACTTGTCCCACGATTTGGGACTGCAAAGTAGCATGACAAGTCGTTCCCCATGATTTCCAATGACAGCCATTCCTATTAGTACGACTTCAAAGTAGTCCCTGCACTACTTTGGTCCGATTTTGATGCCACTTAACACAGGCATTCCTTGAAATCGCGGCAAAATCGCGCGACTTTGAAGTCGCACAAGTGTGAAAGGGGCCAAACTGATGCCAAAGCCCATTGACATAGGCCCTTATTACCCTTCCCTACAACACCTTGAACCTCATTCATGAGCGATAGCTTTACTTTCATAAAACTTCACAAGAGGATGAAAGAGTCCGTGGCACTGTGTTATGTTTTCCACGAGTACTTTACTATCTTCACCAAAAAAAAAAAAAGCCTAGAATTTTATCTCGAAAAGACAAAACATCGTACAGCAAAGCGTGTAAACAAGGACTCCAGCACACATGGGTTAACCTTTGTGCCTCTTCACATCTGACACTAGAGGATGCCTCTACCCTTACACACAGCCACCAATAACCCCCCTGGCGTCTCCGTAACTAAGCCGATCACCTGAGTTCGTAGACCTCCTGTCTCCACTGAATCACGAGCATCGGAATCTTTTGTCATGTCCCGAAATGGGAATGCCTATCACAGGCTCTCTATGAGGGCAGAGAGGCTGATAAAGTGTTTCAGATAAGGTTATGTGACACCGCAGGTTTAAAAATACCAGAAATGAAATTGTCCCTCCATCTGCAGGCTTCCATTTCACAGCCCAGAGCCGACGGTGGCACCGTATACCTTTTCTTGGGCTCTGTCTTGAGCTATCGGAAAAAGAGGAGGTAGAGTCCAAGACGGGTGCTCCTTTGACCCAACCGCGCCGGGGACTCTGTCTTCCGTAAGGCAGCCGTGCAATACTAGACCATCACTGCCCCTTATCTCGTCTGTCTTTTGCTACAGCAGTCCGGGAGCGACAATGTGGCAAGTTAAAAGGGAGATGAATGATATTGAGTGGAACATGAGAATACAGTCTGAAAGGCCAATGTCTCTTTTTAAATATGGCTGCAGGAAAAGGCCACAAGACCTACTGAAATAATAGCTAATAACATTTAAAAATATCAGTGATAAGATACTAAAGCATGTGAAATTAGTACATATTTATATGTCCACATAATCTGCACTTATATAAATAATGTTTCTTTTTTTCAATTTGAATTTTTCTGAAAGTTTGTAAGTTTTAAAACCCATTTTTTTTTAGTAAAACTTATTTTTATATTATTTAATTATTATTAATTATTATTATATATTATTTTATATATATAATATTTCATATATATATATATTTTATATATTATATATACATATATATATATATATATATTATATATATATATATATATATATATATATATATATATTTCATATATATATAATATTTATATATTTTATTTTTTTTTAAGGCTTTTGGAGAGAAAATACATACAGCATAGATTTCAACATGAGGAGACATACAATATTCCATGCTATCAAAATAAAGTGGGGAAAATAATTATGTAATCCCCTGCAGATTTTGTACGTTTGCCCACTTACAAAGAAATGAAGGGTCTATAATTTTTATCATAAGTGTATTTTAAATGATAGAGACAGAATATCAACCAAAAATCCAGAAAAAAAAACATGATACAAATGTTATAAATTGAGTTGCAGTTCAGTGAGTGAAATAAGTATTTGATCCCAAAGCAAAACATGACTTAGTACTTAATGGAGAAACCCTTGTTGGCAAGCACAGCTGTAAAGCCGCGTACACGCGATCAGACTTTTCGACGGGAAATGTTCAATGTCAGCCTGTTGGCAGTAAATCCGACCGTGTGTACGATCCATCGGGCAATTGTTGTCGGACTTTTCGGCCAACAAATGTTGGCTAGCGGGTTTTCAAATTTTCCGCTAACAATTGTGTGTTGTCGGATTGTCCTAGCGCGTGTACACAAGTCCGTCGGACAAAAGTCCAAAGTACAAACACGCATGCTCGGAAGCAAGGATGAGCCAGAAGCGGTCGGTCTTGTAAACTAGCGTTCGCAATGGAGAATTAACATTCATGAAATCTCCAAATGCAGCGCACAATTCTCTTCTTCTTTAATGGGATAATAATGAAGCTGCTTTGCTGGTGATACTGATGGAGTTATTGCAAACAAATTTTCAAAGGCTTTTTTTTTTCTAGTGATATCAAGAATAATATTATTATGTTTTTTTTTTTTTTTTTTGGTGCAAGTTACCACAACACCATTATCCCGTAGTTTATAAGATCAAAGCTACAACTATGTTGGTGTCCCTTCTTAATTTTACATTGTATTTTTTAAAATGTAACTGTCGACTCCAAAACTGTCATTTGAAGTAAAACACATAGACAAGTATTATTCTACACAATTTTTTTATTGTGCATTAAAAAAAATAAAAAATTTACATGCTATCTGCCAATAGAACTTAACCAAAAATTGCATTCTTTGCATCCAAAAATATAGAAAATATACCAAATCAAATCATCATTCAACCAAAAAATAATGTCAAAGCAATAACTCCAAGGCCAATAATAAATAACACGTTATCTCCTCCGATTCCGCAACATGAAGGGGAGAATTTAAAGCAGACCTTTGATCACCGGTATGTACACTTCCCTCCCAGGCACCCTACCGCCCAGACAAAATTAGCAGTAAATAAAATGATAAACCAATACCTTAGCCTTGGCTTCCTGAAGGGACGTGTGATGTCGCCATGTCGTTCTGCTGACTCCTGGGACAGCCAAGCACTCAAAATCCCATGAGAATGCATTACAGCCCACTGCAAAATTGTATTTTCATGGAATTTCAAGTGACCGGGAGGAAGCAGTGATAGGCCGTGACATCACCTGCACCCGGGTGATGTCACCATGTCTTTCGGCTGACTCCTGGGATAGCCAAGCACTCAAAATCCCATGAGAATGCATCACAGCCCACTGCAAAATTGCATTCTCATGGGATTTCAAGGGACCGGGAGGAAGCAGTGATAGGCCGTGACATCACCTGCACCCGGGTGGTATCACCATGTCTTTCGGCTGACTCCTGGGATAGCCAAGCACTCAAAATCCCATGATAATGCATTACAGCCCACTGCAAAATTGTATTCTCATGGGATTTCAAGTGACCAGGAGGAAGCAGTGATAGGCCGTGACATCACCTGCACCTCCCTGAAGCTGGTACCAAGGTGAGAGTGATTTCTCTTATTTCTTGTGAAATCTTTATTGTTCAAGTTGGCAGTGAAGGGGACCTTTCAAGTTGAGTATCTCCAATGTGGCAATGACCACTTCCAAGTAGTAGTATTCCATATTCATCAGAATAACAAGCTTTAAAAGATGTGGTCACCCTATGCATGGCATAAAACACAACAAAGGACAAGGCTGCTACAGTTTTATGTGAAATATTGCCAAATTTAGTCTTTGCTGTTGAGTTGCTGCTTTTGCCCATCACATCCACCTAGATTAATTCTTGTTTCTTTGGCAGATGGTCTGAAGCCTGAGACGAAGCAGATTCTCAATTCCTCCTCGAAAAAGAAGTCCAAAGCAAAGAAAGAAGATGGAGACAACCAGAAGGAGGAGGAAGCCCGTTCGGATGGCCAGGTGGTGCTCATCACACTGGGGTTTAAGAGATACGTATTTGACCCACAGAAGAAGATGACTCAGTCGTGAATCCATTGTCTACAATGGCATGGAGATGGCAGGACACAGTGATTTGCGTGGAAGCTCCCACCCTAGACACGAATAATGTAACCCAAACTATGGCTTTAATTTTGCCACAGAGGGCCTTAACTTTTTTAAACAAATTTTAATTTTGAGGAGGGGGTCGGGGTTGCAGAATTAAACAAAGTTATATAAATATTATTGGTTCTAAACTTGTCATTTGTTCATTTCCTAAATGATAGGTAAGAAAATTACAGGAATACGAAGTATGTTTGTACTAGTGATGCACCAAAATGGAAATTCTGAACCGAAAATTCAGGATGCACTTGGCCGAAAATCGAAACCGAAATGGATAGTTATTTTTTTTTACATAGAATTGTATTGTATTCATCTTTTTCATTCATTTAATTAATAGTTTTTGAAGCGCTTTTGTGTTAAAAAAAAAAAAAAAAGTGCAAGAAAAATGCATCCCTTTAACCACTTCAGCCCCGGAAGGATTTGCCCCCTTCCTGACCAGAGCACTTTTTGCGATTCAGCACTGCGTCACTTTAACTGACAATTAACCATTGTACCCAAACAAAATTGACGTTCTTTTTTTCCCCACAAATAGAGCTTTTTTGGTGGTATTTGATCGCCTCTGCGGTTTTTATTTTTTGCGCTATTAACAAAAAAATGCGTCAATTTTTAAAAAAAAAACTATATTTTTTACTTTTTGCTATAAAAAATATATAGAAAAAGCTATTTTTTTTTTTCCTCAGTTTTCCTCAGTTTTTTCCTCCAGTACCAAAAATGTTGTAATTTGAGGGTGAATTGCTTTGTAGTGTCTCTAGCTACGGAGGTTGGGATGTCTTGTTTAAGCGATTGATAAAGGTTATGTAAATGCCTAAATGACCCAAAATTGGCACATGTTCCCTCTATTGTAAAAAAAAAAAAAAATCACAATAAGCGTATATTGATTGATTTGCACAAAATTTGCCTAAACGACCATAAATTGGCAGACGTTCCCTCTATTGTAAAAAATTCTATGTATGTCTTCGCACTGGTCTGTTGCACTTCCGTTGTGGTGTAACGCACCTCCCCAATGAAATGCATTGATAAAAATGTTGCGTTTTTAATGCGGTTTTTGAGTCACAAATCGCAGTAAAATTGTAGTAAAATCATGGTAAAATCACAATGCGTTTTTCTATGGCCATTATCGGCACGTTTTTTTCCTATCGGCAAAATGCCGGTAACCCTATTTTCGGCCGATGATTTTCATCAGCCGATATATCGGTGCATCCCTAGTTTATACAAGTACTTAGAGGGAACATGTGCTAAGTTATGGTCATTTAGGCATTTACATAACCTTTATCAATTGCTTAAACAAGACATCCCAACCTCCGTAGCTAGAGACACTACAAAGCAATTCATCCTCAAATTACAAAACCCGTGCACTGTAGAAATATAGGCACCTTTAAAAATGTTCAGTAGATAATTGCAGGGTTTTTGTTCTTTGCATACCCTTTTTTTTCTTTTCCTGACCTTTCCTGTGGCCATTTTCCATTTTTTAATGACAGGGGGAAAGGACTGCTTTAAAGAGGAAGTAAACCCTGATGGGTGTTACTTCCTCTTTGTTTCCCTGCAAAGGTAAAGCATAATGGACTACTATGCATTGCATAGTAGCCCATTATGTGTCACTTACCTGACACAGGAGCCAGCAAAGTCACCGCTGTCCCCTTGTGTACGGAGCGTCCATATTCTTGGTGGGTCTCGCTGCTCCGGCGCTGTCATTTGACGGAGCCGCAATGACGTCACTCCTGCGCTTGCGCACGGGAGCCGCCACTCGTGGCATATCACTGTTAACAGCGGCCTGCTCAGTGCGCCTGCACGCCGCTGTCTATGGCGCATGCACCATAGACAGCGGTGCGTGTCTTTTGGCAAATATCTCCTAAACCGTGTAGGTTTAGGAGATATTTCTTGGACCTACAGGTAAGCCTTAATCTAGGCTAACGGAACGCAAAAAAATGGGTTCAGACGGCTGTTCAGAGGCATTTGAAACGCCAACTGCCTGTAGCAGCCTGTAAACGCTGCCAAGCGCACTAAATCGCATTTAGCAGTGTTTCGTTTACAGACGTCTTTCATTTTAACAAAAAAAATTTGCAAACGCGCCATTTGAATGCGGCTAAATGGACGTTTTTAGATGCCGGTTTCTAGCTGTCAAGTTAAATCATTCAGGAGAGTTTAAACAACGTCCCGTGTACATGAAGCCTAATGTGTCAAAAGCATTGAAGAGAGTCTACAAGCACAAGAGTGCAAGATAACTAATGCCAACTGTTTACAAAGTTGATTATTGAGGTTTCCTGTCTTGCAACATTGGGTTTGACGTGAAAGTGAAGTCCTGCTTCAAAGGTCACCAGATCAAATACCGGGACATGTACCGGTGGCGTACAACTACTTAAGCAAAACAAAGATAAGTTTTGAATTTTTCACATCTATTTTGCTTTCAAAAATAAAACAAAAGAAATCTTGATAGGGTACGCTTTTATAGGAGACGTAGTACTAAGTCGCCCCTTCAGCTTTGAAGATCCGTAACCGGGCTCCTTGAAATGAAGAGGGCGTGAAGTGGAACTAGGTACAGCCTAAACAATTATTATTACCTGTTCTTCAGCTATGTACACAATATGCACCAGCAGACAAAACACGGCACGCACGGGAGTGTGTCCTCTGGATGGGACTGCCTGCATGGGGCCAGGTTTGAGGTTCTAGCATCAAATCACCTTCTACCTTTCTAGCTGTTCACATTGATTTCAAGCTGTCTTCTTTAGTAAAGTCTAAAGTCTGCCTCATTAGGTCAAAAAGCCGGTATGGAGAGGTGCCGGGGAGGTGAAATAGGTATGTACATAAAGCCTTTGGTACTTGCTTTTAGATAGGCTGGTTAATAAAGTTACCTTAGCTCGAGGTTCCCATTAAGGAAAGATAAAGGACCACAATCATAATGAACTCAAGGCAACCCACTAAATATGGAGCCGAAATACATAAATAAGTAACACTTACAGCAGAAGTGTCCAACCTTTTGACCTTCCTGGGCCACTTTGAAAAAAGAGGAATTGTCTTGAGCCACATATGAAATATACTAACAACAAGGATAGCTGAGGAGCAGAAAAAGTCAGGCAGATCATATGAGAACGATCGATGATATACACTCACTGGCCACTTTAGTAGGCACACCTTGGAAGGATAAAGACACCAGGAAAGACCTGGCCAAGGGTAGAGACACCAGCAGAGACATGGCCATGCATAGAGACACCAGCATAGATCTGATCAAGGATAGAGACACCAGCAGAGACCTGGCCAAGTATAAAGACACCAGTAAAGACCTGCCCAAGGGTAGAGACACCAGCAGAGACATGGCCATGGATAGAGTCACCAGCATAGAGCTGATCAAGGATAGAGACACTAGCAGAGACCTGATCAAGGATAAAGACACCAGCATAGATCTAGTCAAGGAAAGAGACACCAGCAGAGACCTGGCCCAGGATAGAGACACCACCAGTGATCTGGTCAAGGATAGAGACACTAGCAGTGATCAGATCAAGGATAGAGACACTAGCAGTGATCTGATCATGGATAGAGACTCTAGCAGTGATCAGATCAAGGATAGAGACACTAGCAGTGATCTGATCATGGATAGAGACTCTAGCAGTGATCTGATCAAGGATAGAGACACTAGCAGTGATCTGATCAAGGATAGAGACACTAGCAGAGATCTGGTCAAGGATGGAGACACTAGGAGAGATCTGGTCAAGGATAGAGACATTAGCAGAGATCTGGTCAAGGATAGAGACACTAGCAGAGATCTGGTCAAGGATGGAGACACTAGCAGAGATCTGGTCAAGGATAGAGACATTAGCAGAGATCTGGTCAAGGATGGAGACACAAGCAGAGACCTGGCCAGGGATATAGACCCCAGCAAAGAGGTCAGGGACACCAGCAGAGATATGGCCAAGGATAGAGACACCAGCAGAGATCTGACTAAGGAGAAAGACACCAGCAGACACCTGGGCAGGAACAGAGACACTAGCTAAGACCTGGTCACGGTTCGAACCCAAGCCCACTTCTTCCAAATTTAACAGAGGCACGCTGTCTTCAGGGATTTGTCCAGCACTACATGTGCCTCAAGACACAGATTTTCCTCTTGTGGTCCCCCATTCCACAGAAGCAAGGGGGAACTAAATTCAGCTTTGACTGGTTTCTAAAATGTGTGCAGAAATATTTGTAAATGTTATTTCTAGCTGTTTCATATTAAGCCCCTTCTATTTTAATGTTTACTTTTCCTTTAAACTTATTTTTGGATTGAGTCCCCCTACAGAAAAATGCAAGAAAGCTGAGAAAAGTTTGGAATCCTGACAGTGAAACTTCACTTCCTCTCCTGTTTCGAGGAACTGGTGGAGACAGAAAATCACTTAGCAGATGGCTCACTGCTCTAGCTTGTAATACGCAAAGAATTTATTTTTTGTCTTTTGTCAATTAAAATTGTATCAAAACCAAACCGAAGTCTGTCAGATTCAGTCCGTATGTTTCAATAACTGAAACAGAATAGAATTGGGTATATTGGATTGTACGATATTTTTTATTTTTATTTATTATTTCTTTTTTTTATGGTTGAACTGGATGGACTTGTGTCTTTTTTCGGCCTAGCTAACTATGTAACTATGTAATAACTAAAAACAAGATTGCGCAGGTGAAGGCTTCTAATTTCTTCATATTTTTTTTCCACTTTTTTTAAAAATACAGTTGGACCGGGAATTTATGTGGATGGGGCTTAGCTTGGAAGGGGGGCACGCTTTGGCAGATTTTTGGGGTCTTTTGCAGGAAATCTGTTTTATCTAACCTCCTACTTCTGTGTTAGACACCAACTATGTTATGAAAGCAGAACTCATAGTGCCCAGAGTTCCATTTTAAATACCCGCTAACACTCCTCCCATATTATCCCTATGTTGGTAAAAAAAAAAAAAAAACCTAAGCTAAAAGACCATTTTACTTAAATCTTTGGTCATAGGATGCTTTTGGACCTTTAGAACAGCCTTTCTCAACTAGGGTTCTTTTAAAGGTTGTTGGGGGTTCCTTGAAAAATTAGAACTTTCCAACCACCAATATAAGGAGCGTCCTTTTCTATCTAATGCCCCGTACACACGGTCGGAAATTACGACCACAAAATCCGACGGATTTTGTCCAACACTGGTGTTGCATACACACGGTCGGACAAAGTTGTCGTAAAATCCGATCATTCTGAACGTGGTGACGTTCGTTGCGTACGACGGGACTATGTAGAGGCTAGTAGCCAATAGCTTTGGTCTTGTAATGTGATCTGAGCATGCGTGGCACTTTGTCCTGCGGAATTCGCTTCACACGATCGGAAAAAGTCCGATAGAACTTTGTTGTCGGAAAATTTGAGAGCAGGATCTCAAACTTATTCCATCGGAAATTCCGACGGAAAAAGTCTGATGGAGCCCACACACGGTCGGAATTTCCGACAACATGGTCCGATAGGACATTTTCCGCGGAAAATCCGACCGTGTGTACGGGGCATTAGACTTCCCTGTCCAAGTTGACAACGCTTTTGTGCGATTTCACTGCGGAATGAACAGCGTTGTCACCCTGTTAAAGGAAAAACATCTACTGGCAAGTTCAACAGATGATAAAACTATATAACGGGGTTGGGGGCTTAGAAAAACCACAAAAATTGGTGCTTTAAAGTGGAAGTAAACCCCCCTATTGTTTTCAGCCAAGGAAGCCGCCATCTTTGCCTCTGTTTAATCTTCAACTGCCACAGTGCTGCACATGTGATCCTTTATGACACCAGCCATTGGATGGTTTGACTGTTTGGTTGAGAGCACAGCCAATGTGCAGTTAGCATTCCCGGTATGCCTTTTTTTTTTAAACTGTTAAATCGATGGGTTTACTTCCGCTTTAATACTATTGACTGCAGCATACAGTATATGTATTTTGTGCATTATTCACATAGTTCCACCTTAAGAGATTCACTACTGCATCATAAATCCTTTTAATGTATAAGAAGCTACATTTTTTGGTGGTAGGATTCCTCTATTCTCCAGAAGTGGAGCCGGTCACTAGAACGGACAAGCACAACATTAACTCCCAGAATTATACACACAATTAACATTATGGAGAAATACTTAATGATGGCTGAAAGAACACAGATGTTTATGATGGACATTCTGTAGTCCTTGGACACGTTATTAAAACCGGATCATTTAGGAGGGAGCCCAAATTAGCTTTTCAGGCAAATTATGGTATATTTTCCCTAATTTCAGTCCTTCAATTGTTTCAATGTATATTTGCGGATGTGTTGTCTAGAAAACTCTGGCTTTATTCCTCAAAAAAAAAAAAAAAAAAAAAAACATAATGGAAAATGAATTAGAAGCAATATATCAAGGCAGAGTAATGGGCAGACAGTGGTTTAAAGTGGAACACCAGCCAAAACGTTTGGCTTGGATAGATGCGAAGGTTTAGAACCTTTGTGAGACTTTTATTCCTTCTATCCTGTTAGGGAGAAATGGTTGATGGGAAGAAATTGTACCACTGACAGCTACCATTGGGATAAGTGCCCCATTGCAAATGTTAGATCTGGAATTCCAGCGGCGCCCAATGTGTATATCAGATGTTTTCCCACAAAGTATTGAGGTCTTTTCAAGATTTACAGGAGGAGGATCTCCTTCCGCAGATTTTACCAGTATCTCCAGATTTGACACGCGCTTTCTGTCCAAGTTAAATCGGTTAATTTATACCTGATTTCTACTCCAATCATGGAGACTCTAGATACAGCCACAGATACAGAACAAAGACCCTTATATCTTCTCTTTACATGCAACTGCTAGACAGATTCCTGGATAACTTATCGCTCCCTGGTAGGAACGTATGGGTAAAGGACATTAGGGGGATTGTGGATGACATCTGACAAACTGTTTTGGACCAAGTTTCATTGGTGTCACTTTCACCTACGCAACGCTTGTCCCAATTGTTTTTGCTCCATAGGGTGTGTTGAACACCATTAAACCTATTCCAGGGAAAATGCTGAGAGGACCCAGATGGTCCTCAGTGTTGAGGATCCCCACCCCAGCGGATCTCCTTCATATGCTCTGGAAATGCTCTAAATTGTTTTGTTACCGACCCATGGTAGAGGACACTATTAATAAGATTTTCCAGACACACCTTTGTAATGATCCACTGGCGTGTTCTGGGGTATCTAGATGAGGAAACTTTTCTGCCAGAGGTTAGAGTACCCATTACCAGATTTCTTTTCACAGCACGCAAATATATAGCCTTGAAATGGCTCCTACTTTCCCCCTTCTTTTCAGGATTGGTGTGTACAGGTGAACTCCATGCAAATGTTCCTTCTTTCCCTGTTTTTTTATCTGGAAAATTCTATCTCCCCATATACTATTAATAAATCTGGGAGGAAGAGTGCCCCATCTTTGGTGTCAGCAGGAGGAATAGTGCCCCATTAATAGTGTCAGTGTGAGGAATAGTGTCCCATTATTGGTCTCAGTTATAATAGTGCCCCATTGTTGGTATCAGTGGGAGGAAGAGTGCCCCATCATTGGTGTCAGTGGAAAGAATAGTCCCCCATCATTGGTGTCTGTGGGCGGAATAGTGCCCCATCATTGGTGTCTGTGGGCAGAATAGTGCCCCATCATTGGAGTCAGTTGGAGGAATAGCCAAAGGACCAGAAAAAGGCAAGCAAAGGGTTGGATACCACTGCCTTAGACCAACAGAGCATGGAGGAGAACATGCTGCAGGGACCAGTCTAGTGGCACGGAGGATCAGGTAAGTAAATCTACTTTTCAATACCCCCTAGACCTAAACAAGCAGTTAACCCTTTAACTTTTTTTTAAAAGTAGCAACGCAACCATTTTTAGTAGGGTTTCTAAGGGCTCATGCCGACGAGCCTGGTTTTCCTGTGTTTCATGTTCTTTTGCCTTCCGCTACATTTTTTTTAATGCAGCATGTCTTGTTGAGGTGCGTTTGAACTGCAGGCCAAGCAGGTCAGCCATTCCAGTGCAGTTGCATGCATTTGGAAAGGGGCACAAATTTGTTTTAGGCAATGGCTAATATAGCTGTCAATCTGCAAAATCTACAGTTATTTTACTGAGCCACATTATAGTAAACAAAAACATGGTGGGTCTGGTGATTTTCTTTAGCCACACTGAGCAATGTAAAATAATAAACAGATCGGACTGAAAAAAAAGTAAGGAAGAGAAAAGAAAGGAGAGATAAAATTAGATGGTAGAATGGCCATTGGCTCGCGCTGCTGTCAATCACATCCAATGACGCGGCGCGCCCGGGGGCGGGGCCGAGTGATACAGTGAGTGGCTACGGCCGCCAGCTGTATCACTGGAGCGCGCCCGCAAGCACTCCACACCATGCGAGGGAGCTCGGATGAAGTTGTGGAGTCCTTGGGGGAGGGAGCCGAGACAGCCGCCGAGGGACCCCAGAAGACCAGGTTCGGGCCACTCTGTGCAAAACGAGCTGCACAGTGGAGGTAAGTATAACATGTTTGTTATTAAAAAAAAAAAAATTTCCTTTAGTGACCCTTTAAGTGACATCCTGCCCCCCCCCCCCCCACATACACAAGGGGGCTTATTTACTAAAGCTGGAGAGTGCAAAATCAGGCTCACTTCTGCATAGTAACCAATCGGCTTCCAGGTTTTATTGCCAAAGCTTAATTGAAGAAGCTGAGGTTAGAAGCTAATTTGGCTACCATGCACAGCTGCACCAGATTCTGAGTGCACCAGCTAAAGTAAATCAACCCCAATGTTCTATGGGCTATCAGAAAGCAGGGTCACTTGTCCTCGAATAGGCAAAGTGCTAGTGTCTTTAATGGTTAACTCATCTTGGATGGAAATGGTGGTAGAGTGTAAGTAAGGCCACCGTGATGACGATCGGAAACATCTCTGATGGGGCACCCTGAATATGGTGAAGGAGATAAAGAACCACCTTTCTCAATGAATTCAGGCCACAAGCATGTCACAGGGAGCTGCAACTCATCGAAGAAGAGGGCCCCATTTCTCCAAGGCAATAGCCAAAGAGCTCCACGAGACTCCTTTTGTAGGTAATGAGATGAGCGCTTTTCAGGAATGTCCTCCTGAGCTACATGGATCAGATGGAAGACCCTTCTAAATGAAGTAATGGAGCCCATTTGATCACAGTAGATTATTCTGTCTAGGTAGAGGCCGATCTAAAAAAAATAGGGCTTTTTGAGGAATTTTAGTTTAGGATGGAGGAGGGAAACGGGTTATATAAAGAAACTCTTTATTGGGTTTACGGATCTTGGCAAAGTAGGCGGTAAGGGGGTGGGCGTAGAGGTAAGTGTTGGATTTAAGGCTATTGCAAAGGTTGACATAATGTAAACTGAGGGAGTTATGTAGGAAGTTGCAGAGAATCTGTCTGGACGGGGAGTTTAAATGGTTTAAGTGACTGTTGATCGGTTAGAACGATATCTGATTCAAGGGCGTCAAATAAGCCTGTGAGTGTAGAAGGGAGATTTACATGTTGGAGGAAAAAGCTGTCAGCAAGTGAAGATAAGGAGGAGGCAGACTTGCTGTAGAATTTTGATAGACAAGTGATTCTACAGAGCCCAGCGGTGACTCTTTATCTCTTAGCGAATATGGTGTCGGATTTGGCACAGCACCTCTTATCCAAAGTCAATGTGGTCAACTAGCCACAGGAACCATAGATTCCAAACAGCGTGGATGGAGGAACCTCCTCTGGTGGCTATTGTATTCTGACAGTCAGAACCTGCAGCCTTCTGAATACCTGAAGATCTGATTGGGTGCAGTCACTGTAAAGCCCCGTACACACGGTTGGAAAATCCGACCACAAAATCCATCGGATTTTTTCCAACGGATTTTGTCCGACACTGGTGTTGCATACACACGGTCGGACAAAGTTGTCGGAAAATCCGATCATTCTGAACGTGGTGACGTTTGTTGCCTAAGACGGGACTACGTAGAGGCTAGTAGCCAATAGCTTTGGTCTTGTAATGTGATCTGAGCATGCGTGGCACTTTGTCTGTCGGAATTCGCTACACACGATCGGAAAAAGTCCGATAGGACTTTGTGGTCGGAAAATTTGAGAGCAGGAGATAAAACTTTGTCCGTCGAAAAAGTCCTGTGGAGCCTACACACGGTCGGAATTTCCGACAACATTGTCCGATAGGACATTTTACGTCGGAAAATCCGACCGTGTGTACGGGGCATTAGAATTTCCTCCCTGATCAGCTCATGTGACTATAGAGTGGCACTTGTGGGAGTACAAAGCCATCCACAACTCTGCCCCGAGCTACATCACCAATCTTGTCTCCAAACATATCCCAAACCGTCCTCTCAAGACCTCCTACTGTCAAGCTCTCTCGTCTCCTCCTCCCATGCTCGTCTCCAGAATTTCTCCAGAGCCTCTCCCATCCTCTGGAACTCACTGCCTCAACCTGTCCGGCTATCCCCCTACTCTAGCCACCTTCAAGCGATCCCTGAAAACTCATCTCTTCAGGGAAGCCTATCACGTCTCCAACTAATCTTTTACCACTTTCATCAGCTCATTCCCCACAGTTACATCCTTTTGTACCACCCCCCCCCCACCCCCTATTAGATTGTAAGCTCTTCTGAGCAGGGCCCTCTTAACCCTCTTGTATTTTATTGTATTATAACTGTTTTGTCTCCCTTTTATATTGTAAAGCGCCGCGTAAACTGTTGGCACTATATAAATCCTGTAATAAATAAAAAAATATACAGGGATAAATGACAGCCCACTCACTCCCTCCTCCTCCATGCCCACTAAATAGCTCTACACTATGGGGACGGGAATTGGGATATTACATCTTAATTGGTGAAGGCTTCACCTCCCTGTAATTCTAAAGCCCCGTACACACGATCGGATTGTTGGCCAACAAAACCGCGGACTTTTGTCCGAAGGGTGTTGGCCCAAACTTGTCTTGCATACACACGGTCACACAAATGTTGGCCAACATTCACGAACGTAATGACGTACTAGACGTACTACGTGGTTTTTCAGCTCTTAAGCGCCACCCTTTAGGCTCCTTCTGCTAATTTTGCGTTAGTAGAAGTTTTTGGTGAGTGTTGATTTGCGCTTTTCATTTCGTGCTTTTCGGGTTTGTTTCTGAACAGCCTTTCGTAAACCAGACATGTTGCGGAATCGGAGGAGATGACGTGTTATTTATTATTGGCCTTGGAGTTATTGCTTTGACATTATTTTTTGGGTTGAATAATAATGATTTGATTTGGTATATTTTCTATATTTTTGATGCATAGAATGCACTTTTTGGTTAAGTTCTATTGGCAGATAGCATGTTTTTTATTTTTTAATGCACAATAACAAATTGTGTAGAATAATACTTGGCTGTGTGTTTTACTTCAAATGACAGTTTGGGAGTCGGCAGTTACATTTTATAAAATACAATGTAAAATTAACAAGGGACACCAACATAGTTGTATCTTTGATCTAAAAAAACTGCGGGATAATGGTGTTGTGGTAACTTGCCCAAAAAATAAAAAAATAAAGCATAATAATATTATTCTTGATATCGCTAGAAAAAAAAAAGCCTTTGAAAATGTGTTTGCAATAACTCCATCAGCAAAGCAGCTTCATTATTATCCCATTAACCATTTTCAGCCCCGGACCAATTGGCAGCCAAAGGACCAGGCCCCTTTTTGCGTTTCGGCACTGCGTCGCGTTAACTGACAATTGCGCGGTCATGCGACGTGGCTCCCAAACAAAATTGGCGTCCTTTTTTTCCCACAAATAGAGCTTTCTTTTGGTGGTATTTGATCGCCCTTGCGGTTTTTATTTTTTGCGCTATAAACAAAAATAGAGCGACAGTTTTGAAAACAATGCAATATTTTTTGCTTTTTGCTATAATAAATATCCCCAAAAAATATATAAAAAAACATTTTTTTTCCTCAGTTTAGGCCGATACGTATTCTTCTACATATTTTTGGTAAAAAAAAATCGCAATTAGCAATTATTGATTTGGTTTGCGCAAAAGTTATAGCGTTTACAAAATAGGGGATAGTTTTATAGCATTTTTATAAATTTTTTTTTTTTACTAGTAATGGCGGCGATCAGCGATTTTTATTGTGACTGCGACATTATGGCGGACACATCGGACATTTTTGACACATTTTTGGGACCATTGTCATTTATACAGCAATCAATTCTATTTAAATGCATTGATTCCTGTATAAATGACAGTTGTAGTGAAAGGGTTAACCACTAGGGGGAGGGGAGGGGTTATGGGCTGTGACGTGTGTGTGTTTTTTTACATTAGGGGGCGGGGCTGACGTCTGACGTCATTGATCGGCTTTCCCGATGACCGGAAACAGCCGATCAATGACAGGCAGTGTAGGAAGCACGGGGAGAGGTTTGTTTACACAAACCTCTCCCCATTCTTCAGCTCTGTGACCCGATCGCGGGACACCAGCGGCGATCGGGTCCGCTGGTCCCGCGGCCGGGGTCACGGAGCTCCCAACCGGGTCGCGAGCGCGCCGCTGGCGGCGCGTGACCCACGGGCAGGCAATTAAAGGGCCACGTACAGTTACGTGATTTTGCCTGCCCGTGCCATTCTGCCGCAGTATATCTGCGTGAGGCGGTCGGGAAGCGGTTAAAGAAGAGAATTGTGCGCCGCATTTGGAGATTTCATAATTTGCCGCGTCACGAATGTTAATTCTCCATTACGAACGCTAGTTTACAAGACTGACTGCTTCTGGCTCGTCCTTGCTTCCGAGCATGCGTGTTTGTACTTTGGACTTTTGTCTGATGGACAGGTGTACACACAATTGGACAATCCAACAACAAACATTTGTTGGCGGAAAATTTTAGAACACGCTAGCCAACATTTGCGCCAACAACCTCACATCCAACATTTCCCATCGGAAAGTCTGATCATGTGTATGGGCCTTAAGTATATAAACACAATAGACACGGGCTGGAGGCGTGTGGAGCAGGATGTGACTGTCAGACCCCCCCCCCCCCCCCCCCCCCCCAAGTATCATTACAGTGTACCTTTGTTAACTCAATAGAACCTCGTCCTGCCGATGTTTCCCTGACAAACAGGAGGAGCCGGGGAAAGACGTGTGACTGCTGTATACTGGCTATGAGAAAAGGTACTTAGATTTAGACATGTGCAATTCATTTTGGTTTTTTTCGTTTTTTTTTTCGTTCGTTCGTTTTCGTACGAATGAACGAATCGTTCGAATCGAACGAATCTGAATAACGAATCGTTCGAATCCAAAAAAACAACGAAAATCCGAAAAAAAATTAGAAACAACGAATGTACGAAAATCCGAAAAACGAAAAAAGGAACAACGAAAATTGAACGAAAAAATTCGTACATTCGTAACTTTTTTTTTTTGTTGAAGTGGTAATTTTCCGCGTCCCTTACAATGGCGCTGCTTAACGTGCTTCGAATAGATTGAACGAAAAAATTTGTACATTCGTAACTTTTTTTTTCGATTCGGAACTTTTTTTTTTTCGGTTCGTTTATTATTAAAATGTAATAATAGCATACACATTACATAAAATTATGAATTATGCTCCGATTACGAATCTACGAATGTTACAAATGTACGAATAAATACGAATGCGTCCGAATTTCGAATAAACGAAAATTAAACTAACGAAAAAACGAATCAACTAAAAATAACTCTTACGAATGTACGAATCGTTACAAATACGAACACCGACGACTTACGAATGTACGAATCGTTACGAATCAACGGAAACGAAACGAAAATAAACAAATTTTTTTGTTGTGCACATGTCTACTTTGGCATCATCCATATATGTCAATAGAAGGTATAATATATGTAAGAGGGGCCTTTTGGTTGGCTAGTTTTGGCACCCAAGCTCAGGGTCCTACCTTTGCTCCAGCTCTGCTAGAACAAAATCCCACCTGCTGAGCCCCGACCCCTCCGCCATTTTGTGCCCTGCTCCTCGCCATAGTCCTCCTCACAACATTCCCAGCCATAGACATTTGTATCCAGAAGAAGGAATGTCTACGCGATAGTTTGACAGAACTTTACTGATGTTGTTCAGGGAATGGCATCACTAGAACATACATTCTGGAATCACTTGACGTATACAGTCAATCACATAAAGTGGACGATCCGCAGTAATCACCAGCGAAAGCATGTGTAGCACCTTCCAGCCACCTAGTCTCTCCTCTGCCCAGGGTCATCAGTACTCACAGGACTGTGTTCTCTGTAGACTCCAAGCTGGGTACACCTCTCTTGGGAGCCTGGCCTAAAAATCCTATTGCGATCTGCCTTAGCCCCCCCCCCAAGGATCATAATGTCTACAGCTGGCTCCTCCTGCATACAGGTCCACTCCACCCGGTCTCCTGCCCGGTCCAGGGCCTACGTGTGTCTATTACATTCTCACAGGTGTTTGGCTCCCAAACCTCCCACCCCTGACATCACTCTTCAGAGAGCTTTACCTAGAAGGGGCCTAACACCTAGTGTCACTATCTGCTGTACCAGACACTATTCTGGTAAAGAGCCACCTATCAATTTTTTTATTAGATATGTTTATAGCAGAAAGTAAAAAATGCAGTTATTTTTTTTAAAAATTGGCGTTTTTTTGTTGTTGTTTTATAGCGCAAAAAAAAAAAATGCAGAGGTGATCAAATACCACCAACAGAAATCTCTATTTGTGCGAAAAAGAGGGCATCAATTTTTTTTTGGGTACATCGTCACATGACCGCGCAGATGTCAAAGTAACGCAGTGACATATCGCAAAAAATGGCCTGGTCGGGAAGGGGGTAAATCTTCTGGAGGTGAAGTGGTAAGGTGTTACTAAACCCCGGACCCTGCATTCACTATATCCGGTCTCCCACAGTACACAGAACATGGAAATGCAATTAGTTTAGTCAATTTAAACTGCTAAATCCCTTTTCTCATCTGCAGTATATAGCAGTCTTGTGACTTCTATCAGTGTGCAGCCAAGCACTGGTTAAAGCATCGGTGCTCAACCTGTGGCCCTCCAGCTGTTGTGGAACTACAAGTCCCATGAGGCATTGCAAGGCTGATAAGTTACAAGCTTGACTCCCAAAGGCTGAAGCATGTTGGGAATGGTAGTTTGACAACAGCTGGAGGGCCACAGGTTGTGCACCCATGGGTTAAAGCTTGTAGGAGGAGTTTTCTGACTGTCCTACGAAACTGCAGAACCCCTGACCCTCTGTCTGGGCAGTGCTCATTGGCCCTGTGCTGATCACATGCACCCTTCCAAGAAAAAAAAAAAAAAGCCTCTCTAGCAATACACACCGAACTGAGCATGTGCAGCCTGACTCCACAGGCTCTGTGTTATCAGGAATTTATCAGAGGACAGTGGACGAAGGGGAGGATCAGAGAAGACGGGATCAAATAGCCTTTTTACACAACTTGCAATTATTAACCCCTTAGGTTCAACAGTGAGTATAACGAGCATGCTTTACTGCATATACAGACTGATTTTACTGTTGTGGGTTTAGTAACACTTTTTAAGTAACACACGTCTTGTCCTTCCCCCTGCCTGCGATTGGCCAGTAAAGTAGAAGAATGCTGAGTCTAGGGCTGCAACTAACGATTATTTTCATAATCGATTAGTTGGCCGATTATTGTTTTGATTAATTGGTTAATAACCTTAAAAAAAATTGTGGTGTATAATTTAGTTAATATGTAAAGTTTAAAAAAAAAAGCAATTTATTCCTAAATATCTCTATGCAGTGGTAAATATAAATAACCAGCTATATGGTTAGGGAGCAAAATCTCTAATCCACTCTGAGAATAACAGATAGAAGAGATATACTGTATATACTATTAGAGGATATATACTGTATACACTATTAGAGGAGATATATACTGTATACACTATTAGAGGTGATATATACTATTAGAGGAGATATACTGTATACACTATTAGAGGAGATATACTGTATACACTAGTAGAGGAGATATATACTGTATACACTATTAGAGGAGATATATACTGTATATACTATTAGAGGAGATATACTGTATACACTATTAGAGGAGATATACTGTATACACTATTAGAGGAGATATATACTGTATATACTATTAGAGGAGATATACTGTATACACTATTAGAGGAGATATACTGTATACACTATTAGAGGAGATATACTGTATACACTAGTAGAGGAGATATATACTGTATACACTATTAGAGGAGATATATACTGTATATACTATTAGAGGAGATATACTGTATACACTATTAGAGGAGATATATACTGTATATACTATTAGAGGAGATATACTGTATACACTATTATTTGCTCTTTTTGTACTATAAAGGACTCATTTTAGTTTCTTTTAACCCCATTAACTTACTGGCCGATTAATCGATTATGAAAATAGTAATCGATTATTATTTCATAATCGATTAGTTGTCGATGAATCGATCAGTTGTTTCAGCCCTAGCTGAGTCCATCTCTCTGCCACTCTGCTCTCCCCTCCTGTCAGCCTTGTTAGCAAATGAGAACTGCAGGACTTTCTCCTTGTGCTCCTTCCTCCTCCCCTAGTCTAAGCTCTTCTGTACAGGGGGATTTCATTGGCTGATACCAAGGCAAAGTCAGGTACTTACACTAATTGCTTATAAAATACACTTAATAATTTTTAAATGAACACAAAACTGCAAGAATCCAGTATTTTTTTTTTTTTGTAATCTTCCCACAATTCAGCTTTAATAACCATAAGAATGAGAGGTTTACGTTTGGCTGGAGGCCTTCTTTAACACTCGGCGGGATTAGTGACACAGCCCCCTCCTCCCTTTCCTTGGCGTTTTCCTTCCATTACACTTTATAATATTCTTTCCATATGCAACAATGTAATGTGACTGCTGCTGCAGGTGTGCAGAATATAAACACTCCGCAGGATTTGGGTCCTTCGAGGCTCTGCGTAACGGTGCGGGGAATCTGGAAGAATTGAAGGGATTAGGATTTAGACGTGAATGTTAGGTGTCTTTTTTCATGCCTAAAAAAAAAAAAAAAAAAGTAATATTAATAAAAGCCTTTATTACAGATTCCTTCTATACAGCCTGCATAGCAGAGCCCTATCACCTTCTCATTACAGAACATATGTCTTACAGGTCTCAAGTCCGATATGGAAGACTCCACACACTCACGTGTTTTCCAATCCGTCAAATAACCATTTATCCCGAAGAGTTTCGCACTGACCAAAAATCTAAAACGATCTTGCAGGTGTATTGGTCACGCCAGCAGTTCCATGGCGCGAATTGCTGGCTTAAAGGGGAGCTCCAGACACAGAAACCTTTATCTAACCCTTTTGGTGCCAGAGCCGACTTTGCAGGTTTTTTTTTTTTTTTGCACGTTTAGCCACTTCAGCCCCGGACCAATTGGCAGCCAAAGGACCAGGCCCCTTTTTGCGATTCGGCACTGCGTCGCTTTAACTGACAGTTGCGCGGTCGTGCGACGTGGCTCCAAAACAAAATTGGCGTCCTTTTTTTCCCACAAATAGAGCTTTCTTTTGGTGGTATTTGATCGCACCTGCGTTTTTTATTTTTTCCGCTATAAACAAAAATAGAGCGACAATTTTGAAAACAACGCAATATTTTTTGCTTTTTGCTATAATAAATATCCCCCAAAAAATATATAAAAAAACATTTTTTTTCCTCAGTTTAGGCCGATACGTATTCTTCTACATATTTTTGGTAAAAAAAATTGCAATTAGCGATTATTGATTGGTTTGCGCAAAAGTTATAGCGTTTACAAAATAGGGGATAGTTTTATAGCATTTTTATTAATATTTTTTTTTTACTAGTAATGGCGGCGATCAGCGATTTTTATTGTGACTGCGACATTATGGCGGACACATCGGACATTTTTGACACATTTTTCGGACCATTGTCATTTATACAGCAATCAATGCTATTTAAATGCATTGATTCCTGTATAAATGACAGTTGTAGTGAAGGGGTTAACCACTAGGGGAGGGGAGGGGTAATGGGCTGTGACGTGTGTGTGTTTTTTTACATTAGGGGGCGGGGCTGACGTCATTGATCGGCTTTCCCGATGACAGGGAACAGCCAATCAATGACAGGAAGAGTAGGAAGCGTGGGGAGAGGTTTGTTTACACAGACCTCTCCCCGTTCTTCAGCTCCGTGACCCGATCGCGGGACACCAGCGGCGATCGGGTCCGCTGGTCCCGCGGCCGGGGTCACGGGGCTCCTGACCGGGTCGCGAGCGTAACCCACGGGCAGGCAATTAAAGGGCCACGTACAGGTACGTGATTTTGCCTGGCCGTGCCATTTTGCCGCAGTATATCTGCGTTAGGCAGTCGGGAAGCGGTTAAAAAAAAAAAAATTTGACCTCAAAGTGGAGGTTCACACAAAAATGGAACCTCCGCTTTTCGGAACCCTCCCCCCTTCCGGTGTCACATTTGGCACCTTTCAGGAGGGAGGCAGATACAGGAATTTCCACCCACTTCCGGGCATAGACTACGCCTCCCCCCCCACTGTCTGCTGGGAATGAATGAATAATTTGTATAGCGCTACAATGCGAACTGAATCGCCTCAAGGCGCTGTATTAGTGCTTTGTTGTCAAGCTTCTTAGAAGAGGTAGGTCTTGAGTATTTTCCTGAAGGCCTGATGGTTTTCTTCCATGCGGATGTAGGTCAGTAGAGCATTCCATAGCTGTGGTCCTTGAACAGCGAATCTCCGTTCCCCCTTTGATTTGTAGCGGGATTTGGGAATGAGGAGGAGGTTTTGGTTAGACGATCGAAGACTGCGATTGGGTGTGTAGTGTTTTATTTTCTCAAGAAGGTATTGAGGAGCGTCTCCATGGGTGCATTTGTGGGTGAGGCAGAGGGTCTTGAATGTGACCCGATTCTTTACGGTTAGCCAATGTAGGCTCCTCAGTGAAGGGGAGATGGATTCCCAGGTTTTTTTTCCTGTTATCAGCCTCACCGCAGTGTTTTGGATAAGTTGTAAGCGCGCAAGTTGATATTTGGGTAAACCTATGTAAAGGGAGTTTGCGTAGTCAAGTCGTTAATTAATGACTGTTCCAACTACCACTGCTTTGTCCTCCTTTGGAATGAAGGGGATGATTCTGCGTAGCAGGCGGAGCAGATGGTGTGATCCACTGACTACTGCTCCTATTTGTGCATCCATTGACATTTCAGAGTCAAAGATGACTCCGAGACTCTTGGCCTTGGTCCTTGGGGAGATGGTCTGTCCAAAGATGGTGGGTGGTGTCCAAGGGATCTTGGTTCGGGAGTTCAGGAAACACGCGGATCCCAGAGACAGCAGGGACCATCCGGATTGCGCAGCCCAACTTCCCAGTAGGGAACCAGGCTGTGATTCCCTTAACGAAGATGGCGGCGGCAGCATCCGAAGACCGAGGGACGATTTTGACCTTGGGTGCCGACATCGCGGGCACCCTGGACAGGTAAGTGTCCTTATTTTACTTTACTTTTTACTTTAAAAAAAAAAATATTTTGCGGGACTTCCGCTTTAAGATTGCATAAACCCCCCCAAAGCATTATATATTTTCTTAAAGCAGACACCCTGGAGAATAAAATAGTGGTGGTTCCATTTGTGTTTATGTTGCACGATATTACCACAAAGGTTTCTGGAAAAAAATACTCTAAATTTAATTTTAGGGCACGCAAACGCTATAAATCACCCAATTGTCGGGTAAAATATAAAGTTGCAAAATAGATATCCAACATGTCGAACCTTAAATTGTTACTAAATCCAGGACCCTGCATTCACTATATCTGGTCTCCCACGGTACACAGAACACGGAAATTCAACCATTTTTGTAAATATAACCTGCTAAATACCTTTTGTCATCAGAAGTCACAAGACTGCTATATACTGCTATCAGTGTCTGGTTAAAGCTTGTAGGAGGAGTTTTCATTTTCCTATGACTGTCCTATGAGGCTGCAGGACCCCTGACCCTCTGTCTGGACAGTGCTGATTGGCCCTGTGCTGATAAAATGCACTCTCCCAGGAAAAAAAAAAAACCTCTCTAGCAATATACACTAAACTGAGCATGTGCAGCTTGTCCCCTTGCCTCTGTTCTATCAGGAGATGGATTGTTGACAGTGGAAGAAGGGAAGGATGAAAGAAGACAGGATCAAACAGACTTTTTACACAATGTGTAGGATTAACCCCTTAGTAGACATGTGCAATTCGTTTAGTTTTTTTTCGTTTTTCGTTTTTTTTTGTTATTTTCGTTCGTTTTCATACGAATCGTACGAATCCGAATAACGAATCGTTCGAATCGAACAAATCCGAAAAAAAAAAAAAAATTAGAAACAACGAATGTACTAATGAAGAAAATCTGAAAAACGAAAACGAACGAAAAAATTCGTACATTCGTAACTTTTTTTTTTGTTGAATTGGTAATTTTCCGTGTCCCTTACAATGGTGCTGCTTAACGTTTTTTTTCGATTCGTAACTTTTTTTTTTTTTTTCGATTCGTAATGAATGGATTGAACAAAAAAATTCGTACATTCGTAACTTTTTTTTTCGATTCGTAACTTTTTTTTTTCGATTCGTAACTTTTTTTTTCGATTCGTAACTTTTTTTTCGATTCGTAATGAATGGATTGAACAAAAAAATTTGTACATTCGTAACTTTTTTTCCGATTCATAACTTATTTTTTTCGATTCGTAAATTATTAAAATGTAATAATAGCATACACATTACATAAAATGATGAATTATGCTCCGATTACGAATCTACGAATGTTACGAATGTAAGAATTAATACGAATGCGTCTGAAAATTAAACTAACGAACAACGAATCAACGAAAAAATAACACCGATGACTTACGAATGTACGAATCGTTAAGAATACGAACACCGATGACTTACGAATATACGAATTGTTACGAATCAACGGAAACGAAAAAAAACTAAACAAAAAAAAAAACGAATTTTTTCGGAAACGAAAAAAACGAAAATAAACTAATTTTTTTGTTGTGCACATGTCTACCCCTTAGGTTCCACAGTGAATATAACGAGCATGTTTTACTGCATATACAGACTGATTTTACTGTTGTGGGTTTAGCAACGCCCTCAATTTGCGTGCATATGCAAAAAACTTCAGTACCTTATTTTTTCCATAGGCAACTCTTTAAAAGCCCCCCACCAGGTCATCAGTTTAACATTATGGAGGAGGTCTGATGCTCCGTTGTGCGCAGCGATATGTAACATCTGTATCGCAATCTGTATATACATGTTTGTACATCCGTGTATGTGGCGGGGCCTCAAAAACTTTTTTGGAGGGGATTTTATGTGCTTCGTGTAGCTTTAATTTTTGACAATTAAAATTTTTTTACTTTTTTTTTTTTTTGGTGACGGGTTCTCTTTGAGACATCTGGGGTCTAAGGCCTGGTTCACACCTGTGCATTTTTAGTGCTTTTTGCATTTTGCAGATTTGCACCACAGTCCATTTAACACGTTTTCCTATGGAACATGCAAAATGCAAAAAGCACTAAAAATGCATAGGTGTGAACCAGGCCTCAAAGACCTCCTGCGGGTTGTGCCAAGGAAGTTTGGGTATTTCAGCAGGACACCCCAGGTCGGAATGATGTAGTTCTGTGCTGGAAAGAGAGAAAGGGAGCTTGGCATGCCTGAACCACCAGGGTGAACAAAGATAGACACAGAGGAAGATGAAGAAACCTTGCCACCTTTGTCTAGCAGGTCTGTTGCTTGGTTTAGGATGGCCTCAGGGCCCAAAGAGAAGCACCCCATGTGTGAGAAAGGTACATCTGAAGTGTGATCCACCTACGAGACGAGTCTGGCAAGAGATGGGAAAATGACTTTAATGGTTCTCTGACTATTCCGAGTGTTCTGCACTAAAAAGACAACCAACAAAAAGTCATATAATGGAGGTATAGTGTTCTACACTAGCGATCACTGTCAAGGAGTTGTACTAATGACTGTTGTGTTGTGAAGAAGAAGTGTCATTGTGCCAGAATGATTATCTGAATGGGTTGCAATAAAACGTTAAAAATGGTTTTGGACTGGACCTTCTTTATTCCAGATAACAAGCCTCAGACCAGGAGAAGAGTGACACAATATGGTGGAGGATCTCCAGAATGACAGGTAGCTGACTATCCCATCCAAGAAGAAGCAGGGTGTGTCCAGAGTTAGCTTGGCGGGAACAGCCGTCCAATAAGGCACCCTTACACACTCAAAGCTCCCAAATGACAGAATGAGCTGGAACACACAAAGGTTGTCAGGAATACTAAAAGCTCCCAAGGAACAGAATGAGCTGGAACACACAAGGGTTGTCAGGAACACTCAAAGCTTCCAAAGAACAGGAGGAGCTGGAACACACAAAGGTTGTCAGGAACACTCAAAGCTCCCAAGGAACAGAATGGGCTGTAACACACAAAGGTTGTCAGGAACACTCAAGGCTCCTAAATGACTGAATGAGCTAGAACACACAAAAGGTTGTCAGGAACACTCAAGGCTCCTAAATGACTGAGCTGGAACACACAAAGGTTGTTGGGAACACTCAGAGCTTCCAAAGGAACAGAATGAGCTGGAACACACAAAGGTTGTCAGGAACACTCAAAGCTCCCAAAGGACAGAATGAGTTAGAACACACAGAGGTTGTTAGGAACACTCAGAGCTTCCAAAGGAACACATTGAGCTGGAATACACATAGGTTGTTGGGAACACTCAAGGCTCCTAAATGACAGAATGAGCTGGAACACACAAAGCTTCCAAAGGAACAGAATGAGCTGGAACTCACGTAGGTTATCGGGAACACTCAAGGCTCCTAAATGACTGAATGAGCTAGAACACACAAAGGTTGTTGGGAACACTCAAAGCTCCTAAAGGACAGAATGATCTAGAACACACAAAGCTTCCAAATGAACACATTGAGCTGGAACACACAAAGGTTGTTGGGAACACTCAAGGCTCCTAAATGACAGAATGAGCTGGAACACACAAAGGTTGTTGGGAACACTCAGAGCTTCCAAAGAAACAGAATGAGCTGGAACACACATAGGATGTTGGGAACACTCAAGGCTTCTAAATGACAGAATGAGCTGGAACACACAAAGCTTCCAAAGGAACAGAATGAGCTGGAACTCACGTAGGTTGTCAGAAACACTCAAAGCTCCTAAAGGACAGAATGAGCTGGAACACACAAAGCTTGTCGGGAACACCCAAGGCTCCTAAATGACAGAATGAGCTGGAACACACAAAGCTCCCAAGGAACAGAATGAGCTGGAACACACAAGGGTTGTCAGGAACACTCAAAGCTTCCAAAGAACAGGAGGAGCTGGAACACACAAAGGTTGTCAGGAACACTCAAAGCTCCCAAGGAACAGAATGAGCTGTAACACACAAAGGTTGTCAGGAACACTCAAGGCTCCTAAATGACTGAATGAGCTAGAACACACAAAGGTTGTCAGGAACACTCAAGGCTCCTAAATGACTGAATGAGCTGGAACACACAAAGGTTGTTGGGAACACTCAGAGCTTCCAAAGGAACAGAATGAGCTGGAACACACAAAGGTTGTCGGGAACACTCAAAAATTGCTACTAAATGACAGAACGAGCTGGAACACACAAAGGTTGTCAGGAACACTCAAAGCTCCCAAAGGACAGAATGAGTTAGAACACACAGAGGTTGTTATGAACACTCAGAGCTTCCAAAGGAACACATTGAGCTTGAATACACATAGGTTGTTGGGAACACTCAAGGCTCCTAAATGACAGAATGAGCTGGAATACACAAAGCTTCCAAAGGAACAGAATGAGCTGGAACTCACGTAGGTTATCGGGAACACTCAAGGCTCCTAAATGACTGATTGAGCTAGAACACACAAAGGTTGTTGAGAACACTCAAAGCTCCTAAAGGACAGAATGAGCTAGAACACACAAAGGTTGTTGGGAACACTCAGAGCTTCCAAAGAAAAAGAATGAGCAGGAACACACATAGGATGTCGGGAACACTCAAGGCTCCTAAATGACAGAATGAGCTGGAACACACAAAGCTTCCAAAGGAACACATTGAGCTGGAACACACATAGGTTGTTGGAAACCCTCAAGGCTCCTAAATGACAGAATGAGCTGGAACACACAAAGGTTGTTGGGAACACTCAGAGCTTCCAAAGAAACTGAATGAGCTGGAACACACATAGGTTGTCGGGAACACTCAAGGCTCCTAAATGACAGAATGAGCTGGAACACACAAAGCTTGTCGGGAACACTCAAGGCTCCTAAATGACAGAATGAGCTGGAACACACAAAGCTTCCAAAGGGACAGAATGAGCTGGAACACACAAAGGTTGTTAGGAACACTCAGAGCTTCCAAAGAAACAGAATGAGCTGGAACACACATAGGATGTCGGGAACACTCAAGGCTCCTAAATGACTGAATGAGCTAGAACACACAAATGTTGTTGGGAACACTCAAAGCTCCTAAAGGACAGAATGAGCTAGAACACACAAAGCTTCCAAATGAACACATTGAGCTGGAACACACAAAGGTTGTTGGGAACACTCAAGGCTCCTAAATGACAGAATGAGCTGGAACACACAAAGGTTGTTGGGAACACTCAGAGCTTCCAAAGAAACAGAATGAGCTGGAACACACATAGGATGTTGGGAACACTCAAGGCTTCTAAATGACAGAATGAGCTGGAACACACAAAGCTTCCAAAGGAACAGAATGAGCTGGAACTCACGTAGGTTGTCAGGAACACTCAAAGCTCCTAAAGGACAGAATGAGCTGGAACACACAAAGCTTGTCGGGAACACCCAAGGCTCCTAAATGACAGAATGAGCTGGAACACACAAAGCTCCCAAGGAACAGAATGAGCTGGAACACACAAGGGTTGTCAGGAACACTCAAAGCTTCCAAAGAACAGGAGGAGCTGGAACACACAAAGGTTGTCAGGAACACTCAAAGCTCCCAAGGAACAGAATGAGCTGTAACACACAAAGGTTGTCAGGAACACTCAAGGCTCCTAAATGACTGAATGAGCTAGAACACACAAAGGTTGTCAGGAACACTCAAGGCTCCTAAATGACTGAATGAGCTGGAACACACAAAGGTTGTTGGGAACACTCAGAGCTTCCAAAGGAACAGAATGAGCTGGAACACACAAAGGTTGTCGAACACTCAAAAATTGCTACTAAATGACAGAACGAGCTGGAACACACAAAGGTTGTCAGGAACACTCAAAGCTCCCAAAGGACAGAATGAGTTAGAACACACAGAGGTTGTTAGGAACACTCAGAGCTTCCAAAGGAACACATTGAGCTTGAATACACATAGGTTGTTGGGAACACTCAAGGCTCCTAAATGACAGAATGAGCTGGAATACACAAAGCTTCCAAAGGAACAGAATGAGCTGGAACTCACGTAGGTTATCGGGAACACTGAAGGCTCCTAAATGACTGATTGAGCTAGAACACACAAAGGTTGTTGAGAACACTCAAAGCTCCTAAAGGACAGAATGAGCTAGAACACACAAAGGTTGTTGGGAACACTCAGAGCTTCCAAAGAAAAAGAATGAGCAGGAAAACACATAGGATGTCGGGAACACTCAAGGCTCCTAAATGACAGAATGAGCTGGAACACACAAAGCTTCCAAAGGAACACATTAAGCTGGAACACACATAGGTTGTTGGGAACCCTCAAGGCTCCTAAATGACAGAATGAGCTGGAACACACACAGGTTGTTGGGAACCCTCAAGGCTCCTAAATGACAGAATGAGCTGGAACACACAAAGCTTCCAAAGGGACAGAATGAGCTGGAACACACAAAGGTTGTTAGGAACACTCAGAGCTTCCAAAGAAACAGAATGAGCTGGAACACACATAGGTTGTCGGGAACACTCAAGGCTCCTAAATGACAGAATGAGCTGGGACACACAAAGCTTGTCGGGAACACTCAAGGCTCCTAAATGACAGAATGAGCTGGAACACACAAAGCTTCCAAAGGGACAGAATGAGCTGGAACACACAAAGGTTGTTAGGAACACTCAGAGCTTCCAAAGAAACAGAATGAGCTGGAACACACATAGGATGTCGGGAACACTCAAGGCTCCTAAATGACTGAATGAGCTGGAACACACAAATGTTGTTGGGAACACTCAAAGCTCCTAAAGGACAGAATGAGCTGGAACACACAAAGGTTGTTGGGAACACTCAGAGCTTCCAAAGAAACAGAATGAGCTGGAACACACATAGGATGTTGGGAACACTCAAGGCTTCTAAATGACAGAATGAGCTGGAACACACAAAGCTTCCAAAGGAACAGAATGAGCTGGAACTCACGTAGGTTGTCAGGAACACTCAAAGCTCCTAAAGGACAGAGTGAGCTGGAACTCACGTAGGTTGTCAGGAACACTCAAAGCTCCTAAAGGACAGAATGAGCTGGAACACACAAAGCTTGTCGGGAACACCCAAGGCTCCTAAATGACAGAATGAGCTGGAACACACAAAGCTTCCATCGGGACAGAATGAGCTGTAACACACAAAGGTTGTTGAGAACACTCAAAGCTCCTAAAGGACAGAATGAGCTAGAACACACAAAGGTTGTTAGGAACACTCAGATTCCAAAGGAACAGAATGAGCTGCAACACACATAGGTTGTCGGGAACACTCAAGGCTCCTAAATGACAGAATGAGCTGGAACACACAAAGCTTCCAAAGGGACAGAATGAGCTGGAACACACAAAGGTTGTCAGGAACACTCAAAGCTCCTAAAGGACAGAATGAGCTGGAACACACAAAGCTTGTCGGGAACACCCAAGGCTCCTAAATGACAGAATGAGCTGGAACACACAAAGCTTCCAAAGGGACAGAATGAGCTGTAACACCCAAAGGTTGTTGAGAACACTCAAAACTCCTAAAGGACAGAATGATCTAGAACACACAAAGGTTGTTAGGAACACTCAGAGATTCCAAAGGAACAGAATGAGCTGCAACACACATAGGTTGTCGGGAACACTCAAGGCTCCTGAAGGACAGAATGAGCTGGAACACACAAAGGTTGTTGGGAACACTCAAAGCTCCTAAAGGACAGAATGAGCTGGAACACACAAAGGTTGTTAGGAACACTCAAAGCTTCCAAAGGACAGAAGGAGCTGGAACACACAACGCTTGTCATGAATACTCAAAGCTCCCAAATGGACAAGAGCAGAGTCAGGAAATATGGCAAGGGGGATCTCTTTGTTGGAGTTTCCAAGAAGGGGTGACAGAGCCCCCAGATGCCTGCTATTTCCTAAACTGAATTCTCCTGAGTTTGATGGTGTTTTAGACCCACAAAGAGTTAGTTGGCTGTGTCCTCGTGTGTCTATCTGTCCCAGGATCTGATGAGGAATTTTAGCTGGATGGATCAGAGATTTTTCTCCTCCGTGCTATGCCTCGCATCTCCCCACAACTGACCTCCTGCAACTCCTACTCTGGTTTTCTTTTAAAGATTGAGGATTTATAATCGCTGGCATGCTTCTCCACACCATGTTTATAAGACAGAGATTTTTTTCTACTTAGTCTCTTAAAAGACAGTATATTATTCTTGGCTTATTGCTCTGTAGTCAAGCGTCTGTCCTGTGAAAACAAGATGTCTTGGCAGCTGTGAAGGATTCTACTATGTGCTGTCATGACTTTTATTGTGTTCATTGAATGCTGTCTCCGCAGATCGGCTGTCACTACGCTTCAACCACTGACCCAAACACTTAAAGGAAAACTCCACCTTCCTGATATACAGTAAACAACTGTTATACAAGACATTGTATACTATAAAATGAATGTCAAACCAAAACTTTTTTCTCTTTAGTTTTGGTTAGACTAGGGAAAGGTTAAAAACTTTTGTCAGGTTAATTTCCACTACCCATGTCCTGCTGGGAAGATTTACCTTCAATTCCTGACTTGAAGACACAACAGGAAATGAGAGGAAATCTCTTTAACCACTTCCCGACCGGCGCACGACGATGTACGTCGGCAGAATGGCACGGGCAGGCAAAAGGGCGTACAGGTACGTTCCCTTTAAGACGGTCGGGACCCCCGTGAGTCCGGTTGCGGGTCCCGCGAACTCGATGGCCGCGGGGATACCCGAGATCGGCTCACGGGAAGGCTGAACGGGGAGATGCGGAAGTAAACAGCATCTCCCCGTTCTGCCTAGCAACTAGTGACACTGATCTCTGCTCCCTGTGATTGGAGCAGAGATTAGTGTTCACTAAATCACAGCCACGCCCCCCCCACATTTAGTAACACGCCCCTAGAAACACCCCCTACACTGCCACCTAGTGGTTAACCCATTCACTGCCAGTGTCATTTACACAGGAATCAGTGCATTTAAATAGCACTGATCGCTGTATAAATGACAATGGTCCCAAAAATGTGTCAAACATGTCCGATGTGTCCGCCTTAATGTCGCAGACACAATAAAAATCGCTGATCACCGCCATTACTTGTAAAAAAAAAAAATATTAATAAAAAATGCTATAAAACTATCCCCTATTTTGTAAACGCTATAACTTCTGCGCAAACGAATCAATAATCGCTTATTGCTATTTTTTTTATCAAAAATATGTAGAAGAATACGTATCAGCCTAAACTGAGGAAAAAAAAAATTTTTTTTATATATTTTTTGGGGGATATTTATTATAGCAAAAAGTAAAAAATAATGCGTTTTTTTTTCAAAATTGACGCTCTTTTTTTGTTTATAGCGCAAAAAATAAAAACCGCAGGGGTGATTAAATACCACCAAAAGAAAGCTTTATTTGTGGGAAAAAAGAAAGTCAATTTTATTTGGGAGCCACGACCGCGCAATTGTCAGTTAAAGCGACGCAGTGCCGAATCGCAAAAAGTGGTCTGGTCTTAAGCCAGCAAAATGGTCGGGTCTGAAAGCGGTTAATGGAAATTCCCAGCTTAGAGAATTGTCCCCATAACAAGTTTCCCCATTGGAGGATTACCTCTCACCTTCTGACAACTCGGAATGTTTGGATTGTCCTCTCTTGATGACAACGGTTACCAGCAGTGTTAATTATGAGGTCAATTTTCGATTTAGTTTTAGTCTTAGGCAGGCCATAGACAGTTACACAGTGAGTGTGGGGTGCATGTCTACAATTGTCCCTATCCCTATACATTGTGTCTCATTAGGATGCTCATCTATTATATTATTATTTTCTTATTTAAGGTTCCCATATAGCGCCGTCAATTTTATGCAGCGCTCCACACATACATACTCACACTCACATCGGTCCATACTCTCAAGGAGCCCACAATCCAAGGTCCCCAACTCAAATTCATACACTAGGGACAATTTTGGACAGAAGCCAATTAACCTACCAGCATGTCTTTGGCGTGTGGGAGGAAACCGGAGTACCCGGAGGAAACCCACGCAGGCACAGGGAGAACATGCAAACTCCAGGCAGGTAGTGTTGTGGTTGGAATTTGGCAAATTATTTTCCTGCAACCAAAGAAATTCACACGATTCCACCATGAACACAGACAGTATTGACAGGGGACGCCCTCCTGCCGAGTAAATTCTCTTCTCCTGGGGGGAGGGGGGTGGGAAGCCATTCCCACTTAGGCCCCTTTCACACTGAGGCGGGAGCCGCGGCGACGGTAAAGCAGCGCTATATTTAGCGCTGCTTTACCGTTGTTTTAGCCGCGGGATTCGGCCGAAAAAGGGATAAAATCCCCCGCAAAGCACCGCCGTAGCGGTATTGCCGCGGTGTCCCATTGAAATCAATGGGTAGGAGCGGTATAGGAGCAGTAAATACACCGATCCTATATCGCTCCAAAGATGCTGCTAGCAGGACTTTTTTGACCGCCCTGCTAGCGCACCGCTCCAGTGTGAAGGCCCGCCGGCTTTCACACTGGAGTGAATGGGGCCGGATTTTTTTCAGGCGCTATTTTTAGCGCTGTACCGCCTGAAAAAACGCCCCAGTGTGAAAGGGGCCTCAGAGAAGACCTCGATTATTGCTAGAGGCTATAGCAGCCACTTGTGATAATCTCAAGCAAATCTGGCTGGCTGGTTGTACCCAACTTGATCGATCGTTCAACTTGGTACATTAAGCCTGGCTCAGATCTTGAGCTGGTTCAGGATTATTCAAACCCTCTATGGCCAGCCATAGTTTTTTTTTTTTACTAAAATGCCATTTTATCATCTCAATTGTTTTAGTTTTAGTTGTATTTTAGTCGACTAAAATTCCCAGTACATAGTACCCAGCAGCGTTCCGCAAACTTGATGTTCGCCGGCAGCCCGCGATTGCAGGGCATTTGCCATTCAGCCTAGCAACATGACACCTGTCACCGGGAGCAGTGATCTCTGTCATGTTTTAGTGAGCCCATCCCCCCCTACAGTTAGAACACATCCAGGGAACACACTTAAAGTGGTGGGACACCCTGAAAAAAAAAACTTTAAAAAAATGTTAATAACAATTTAAAATGAAAAAAAAAATATATATTTTTTTTTTACTTACCAGAAATGGCTGTTGCTAGGCAGATCGTCCTAATCTGCCTCTTCCAGCGCTGCAGTGATCTTCTCTCCTTCCGTCTTCTAGTGAATGGGGGGCGGTGTGTTATGAGAACTGTGTCCCACAACACATCGCGTTCCCAATTCACAAATTAGACTCGCGCATGCGCAGTAGGCCGCGCGCCGACTCGCGCATGCGCAGTAGGAAACGGGAAGCCGTTTCCCTTACTGAGGATGGCGGCGCTGGAACCGGATCGCTGAGGGACATCTCGGCCTCCACGACCAACATCGTGGGCACCCTGGGAGGGTAAGTGTACTTATTAAAAGTCAGCAGGTACTTTTTTTTTTTAGCTGCTGTCTTTTAAAAAAAAAATTTTACGGCGAAACACCGCTTTAACCCCTTGATCGCCCCCCAGTGTCATTTATACAGTAATCAGTGGCTATTTGTAGCTCTGAACGCTGTATAAATGTCAATGGTCCCAAAATAGTGTCAAAAGTGTCCGATCTGTCTGCCATAATGTCGCAGTCCCAATAAAAATCGCAGATCGCCGCCATTGCTAGTAAAAAAAAAAAGTAAGAATTAAAAATGCCATAAATCTGTACTTTTTTTGTTTATAGCGCAAAAAATTAAAACCACAGAGGTGATCAAATACCACCAAAAGAAAGCGGTATTTGTGGGAAAAAAAGGACATCAATTCTGTTTGTGTACAACGTCGCACGACCGCGCAATTGTCAGCTAAAGCGACGCAGTGCCGAATTGCCAAAAAAATGCTCTGGTCAGGAAGGGGGTAAAAGCAAATCTAGAGCTGCTTTTAGTTTATTTTTATTTTTTCTCTAGGTGGAGTTCACTGTTTTTACAGCAAGCTTTTTTGCATTTCTTTGCACTTTATTTTTACTTAGCTTAGCACTGTTACTAAAATCTATGTTTTTGCTGGACAGCCTCATGTGAATATAAATGTGAGGAAACATTTAAAAAATTGTAAAAACGTAAAGATGATTCAAACACAATACTATTCCTATGGTTATTAATTGCATTTATCAGAATACAGCATTTTATCCCTCCCCACCCTGGGAAAAAGTATTCACACCCCTTGAAATTTTCCACATTTTGTCATGTGACAAACAAAAACATAAATGTATTTTATTGGGATTTTATGTGATAGACCAACACAAAGTGGCACATAATTGTGAAGGTGGAAGGAAAATGATAAATGTTTTTTCTAAATTTTTTTACAAATAATTTTTTTACAAATAAATATATATAATATATAAATAATATATTCGGAAAATTCGAAAATTCGGAAAATTTGAGAGCAGGAGATAAAACTTTGTCCGTCGAAAAATCCGATGGAAAATGTCCGATGGAGCCTACACACGGTCGGAATTTCCGACAACATTGTCCGATGGGACATTTTCCGTCGGAAAATCTGACCGTGTGTATGGGGCATAACACTGCTTTGATCTAAACCATTCCATTGTAGCTTTGACTGTATGTTTAGGGTCGTTGTCCTGCTGGAAGGTGAACCTCCCCCCCGGTCTCAAGTCTTTTGTAGACTCTAACAGGTTTTCTTCTAAGATTGTCCTGTATTTGGCTCCATCCATTTTCCCATCAACTCTGACCAGCTTCCCTGTCTCTGCTGAAGAAAAGCATCCCCACAACATGATGCTGCCACCACCATGTTTCACGGTGGGGATGGTGTGTTCAGGGTGATGTGCAGTTTTAGTTTTCTGCCACACATAGCATTTTGCTTTTAGGCCAAAAAGTTTAATTTTGGTCTCATCTGACCAGAGCACCTTCTTCCACATGTTTTCTGTGTCCCTCACATTGTTTCTTACAAACTGCAAACAGGACTTCTTATGTTTTTTTTTCAGCAATGACTTTCTTTTTGCCACTCTTACATAAAGGACAGATTTGTGGAGAACACGACTAATAGTTGTCCTGAGGAGAGATTCTCCCACCTGAGCTGTGGATCTCTGCAGCTCCTCCAGAGTTACCATGGGCCTCTTGGCTGATTCTCTGTTTAATGCTCTCCTTGCCCCAGTGGCGGTGCGTCCATTAAAGTGGAAGTAAACCCCCCTATCGGTTTCAGCCAAGGAAGCTGCCATCTTTGCCTCTGTTTAATCTTCAACTGCCACAGTGCTGCACATGTGATCCGTTATGACACCAGCCATTGGATGGTTTAACTGTTTGGTTGAGAGCACAGCCAATGTGCAGTTAGCATTCATGGCATGCCTTTTTTTTTTTAGACTGTTAAATCGATGGGTTTACTTCCGCTTTAAGGGTGCTCGGTCACCATCCCCTCTCTCCAACCACCCCCTCGATAAATAATGTATAGATTCATGCATTGCATGAATCTATCCATGGTCACCGCCACCGCCACCCCCTATTCAGGCGTCCGGACCCTTTTCGAACGCCGGGTGCCTGAATTACAGTGACAGGGGTCTAATAGGCTTCAAAAAAGGTGAACTCGGAGTGCAAAGCATTGCATCAGAATTTTGCAAACACCAAGTAAGGGCCAGTCTGCCGATGTTCAATACTCAAGGAACCCCTTGCCAGGGCCGGACTGGCCTACCGGGATACCGGGATATTTCCCGGTAGGCTGCCTGCCCTGGGGCCGCTTTGTGGCTGCGGTGCTCCCCTTAATCCCCTTTCTTCTGCTCCTGTGATCACGGAGCTGGCCGAGTCTGTGTTCTGCGGCCGCGCACCGCGCTGTAACACGCTCCCGCCCCCCTAGACTGGCTCATGTGATAGTAGAGAATCAGTCTTCCACCTATCACACGAGCCGGTCTAGGGGGGCGGGACCGTGTTACAGCGCGGTGCACGGCCGCAGAACACAGACTCGGCCAGCTCCGTGATCACAGGAGGAGAGATGGCTGTGAGTACAGCCATATATGTGTGCCTGGATAGGGGATCGGCAGGGGGGGCGGCATAAAGAGTAAATGAGCTTTCTATATTCCTCCATGCAGCCGCTGAATGCTTGGAGGAGGGAGAGGAGGAGAATCAGCGGCTGCATGGAGGATATAGAGAATATAGAAAGCTGATCTCCTCTATATGCAGCCCCACTGCTTCTCCTCCTATCCAACTTCTTTTACTGCCCCCCTTCTCCTTGTGCTCCCCCCAGTGCTCTCCTCCCCCACCACACTCTCTAGCCCCCCCCCCCCCCACAGTTCTCTCAATCCTTGCTCTTTCTGCCTCCCCTGCTCTCTAGCGCTCCCCATCCCTCTCCAGCCCCCCCCCCCCCAGCCCCCCCCCCCCCCCCCCACCGTGCTTCCCACCCACCACAGTGCTCTCCAGCCCCCCCCCCCCCTGCTTCCCACCCACCACAGTGCTCTCCAGCCCCCCCCCCCCCCTGCTTCCCACCCACCACAGTGCTCTCCAGCCCCCCCCCTGCTTCCCACCCACCACAGTGCTCTCCAGCCCCCCCCCCCTGCTTCCCACCCCCCACAGTGCTCTCCAGCCCCCCCCCCCCCCTGCTTCCCACCCCCCACAGTGCTCTCCAGCTCTCCCCATCAGTCTCCAGCTCCCACCCCAGTGCTCTTCACCCCCACAGTGCTCTCCAGCCCCCCGTGCTCCCCACCCCAACAGTGCTCTCCAGCCCCCCCCTGTGCTCTCCACCCCTGTTCTTTCTGCCCCCGGTGCTCTCCAGCTCTCCCCATGAGTCTCCAGCCCCCACCCCAGTGCTCTCCACCCCCCCCACAGTGCTGTTCAGCCCCCCCGTGCTCCCCACCCCTGTTCTTTCTGCCCCCGGTGCTCTCCAGCCCCCACCCCAGTGCTCTCCACCCCCCCCCCCCACAGTGCTGTTCAGCCCCCCGTGCTCCCCACCCCTGTTCTTTCTGCCCCCGGTGCTCTCCAGCTCTCCCCATGAGTCTCCAGCCCCCACCCCAGTGCTCTCCACCCCCCCACAGTGCTGTTCAGCCCCCCCGTGCTCCCCACCCCCTGTTCTTTCTGCCCCCGGTGCTCTTCAGCCACCCCCCACAGTGCTGTCCAGCCCCCACGTGCTCCCCACCCCTGTTCTTTCTGCCCCTGGTGCTCTCCAGCTCCCACCCCAGTGCTCCCCACCCCCCCACAGTGCTCTCTAGCCCCCCGTGCTCCCCACCCCCCACAGTGCTGTCCAGCCCCCCGTGCTTCCCACCCCTGTTCTTTCTGCCCCCGGTGCTCTCCAGCCCCCACCCCAGTGCTCTCCACCCCTGTTCTTTCTGCCCCCGGTTCTCTCCTGCCCCCCACAGTGCTGTCCAGCCCCCCCCGTGCTCCCCACCCCTGTTCTTTCTGCCCCCGGTGCTCTCCAGCTCCCCCCACAGTGCTCTCCACCCCCCCACAGTGCTCTCCAGCCCCCCGTGCTCCCCACCTCCCACAGTGCTGTCCAGCCCCCCCTGTGCTTCCCACCCCTGTTCTTTCTGCCCCCGGTGCTCTCCAGCCCCCACCCCAGTGCTCTCCACCCCTGTTCTTTCTGCCCCCGGGGCTCTCCAGGCCCCACCCCAGTGCTCTCCAGCCCCCCCACAGTGCTGTCCAGCCCCCCGTGCTCCCCACCCCTGTTCTTTCTGCCCCCGGTGCTCTCCAGCTCCCACCCCAGTGCTCCCCACCCCCACAGTGCTCTCCAGCCCCCTGTGCTTCCCACCCCTGTTCTTTCTGCCCCCGGTGATCTCCAGCTCCCCCCACAGTGCTCTCCACCCCCCCCACAGTGCTCTCCAGCCCCCCGTGCTCCCCACCCCCCACAGTGCTGTCCAGCCCCCCCGTGCTTCCCACCCCTGTTCTTTCTGCCCCGGTGCTCTCCAGCTCTCCCCATGAGTCTCCAGCCCCCACCCCAGTGCTCTCCACCCCCCCACAGTGCTGTTCAGCCCCCCCGTGCTCCCCACCCCTGTTCTTTCTGCCCCCGGTGCTCTCCAGCCCCCACCCCAGTGCTCTCCACCCCCCACAGTGCTGTTCAGCCCCCCCGTGCTCCCCACCCCTGTTCTTTCTGCCCCCGGTGCTCTCCAGCTCTCCCCATGAGTCTCCAGCCCCCACCCCAGTGCTCTTCACCCCCCCCCACAGTGCTGTTCAGCCCCCCCGTGCTCTCCACCCCTGTTCTTTCTGCCCCCGGGGCTCTCCAGGCCCCACCCCAGTGCTCTCCACCCCTGTTCTTTTTGGCTCCCACACCAGTGCTCTCTTAAGCTCCCCCCCAGCTCTCTCTCTCTCTCTCTCTCTCTCTCTCTCTCTCTCTCTCTCTCTATATATATCTATATCTATATAAGCCCTATGTGATTTCATATGTCTTATCTATATATAATATACTCTTCAAATGTGCTTTAAAATTTATGGTTTTCCCTTTCATGAACCAGAAAATAATGACGTTATGCTGTTGCGCTGGTATAATAATGCTGTGGGGCTGGTATGAAATTTTTTCCAGGGCTGGATTTTATTCCCAGTCCGGCCCTGCCCCTTGCCATCGCTGGAGGAACCCTACAGTTTCACAGAACCTTGGTTGAGAAAGGCTGCTTCCAGTTCTCAACCATTTGTGCTACTAAACCTATCCTTCATACACTAGGAGACACATTAGATGTATTTCAGGAGGTTTGGCAGATTTCAGCAGATCCAGTCTTTCCCCCATGCCAATCCTACCATGGAAGCCACTTCTAGGAATGAGAAGGGATGGATTTTCTGTCAATTTGCAATTTTAATTTTAATTATATACTTATATTTAAAAAAAAAAATGTAATTACATTTTCAGAAATTAAATGTAATCAAAATAATTAAAAATTAATTACATTTAAATTTAAATTGGGGAAGAATAAATATTTGAGACATATCTAGACACCCTGGGGTACCTTTATTTCATAAACTGCATACTATACTACTGCATACTATGCTCTTGGCCTGATTTCTGTTGACTGTAACATAGCAGTTGATTTACTAAAACTGGAGAGTGGAAAATCTGGTGGAGCTGTGCATAGAAACCAATCAGCTTCCAGTTTTTTATTTTGCCAAAACTTAATTGAACAAGCTGAAGTTAGAAGCTGATTGGCTCCCATGCACAGCTGCACCAGATTTTGAATTCTCCGGTTTTAGTAAATCAACCCCATAGTGTCTATGATCCTTCTCTACACACAGTAGATATCTGTATGCATTGTAACATTGGAGAACTGAAATGAAGACTCACATGCACTTTATTGTATATCAATGTTCTTTAACCCCCTGGCGGTAATCCCGAGTCTGGCTCGGGGTGGAACTTCAGTACCATAAGCGGTAACCCCGAGCCAATCTAAGTAAGGGGTTGGGACTTTAAATGAAACATGCACTTGAAAAATTGATAATTGTTCGTAACAGGTTTATTCCATATATTAATGAAGAATAATAACAAGACACACACCACCATGAGTCCAACAATTCATTTCATAAAAATACATATAGAGTCAATATATATATGTACACACACATAAATGCAGGGCACAATAACGCATGATCGTTCGGTGCAAGTAACTAAAAAACAGATAATAACATGATAAAACGTAAATATCTAGTCTGATATATAATAGGCACATTGTTGCACAAATCTGGGTGTTTACTATAAATAAAAGATGCATAGGTGTAGCATCTATAGCTCGACGCGTTTCGTGGTTGATGACCACTCATCAGGAGCAATTATGGCCAAAGCCTAAAAAATATAAATATAAAAAATGGATCAGACTGATTACATAAATAGAGCATTAAGTTAGATTGAGGGAAGGTGATGTAACCTACACCTATACTTACAAAGCTAACCATGGGTCTCAGGTGTGGCAGGATCACCAACAGTGGACTGGGGTCAAACTGGCATGGGAGCCGAGGCGACATATAGAGGCATGGCATCCAGGAACAAAGAATTGGTGTGCTGTTACTGTGTGCTTGAACCACCACCAAATCCTCCATGGTGATATGGGATTGATCGTGCCCAGGGTCTAGGGAAAAATAAATTCAAACTATAAAAAAGTGGTTGAGTATTAGATGATAACTGTGAATGCCTATCATAAAATCCATGGAGGTATGGGATTTAACTACCCAAACCGCATGGAGATCAGCTTGTGATAAAACTAAACGTGTGTAAAGGCCATATAGGATAAAAAAATTATTAAACTCGGGCTCGCATTGCAGGATACAGGGAGACTTACTTACCTTGTCCCCTGGATCCTGCGATGTCTCCCCGCTGTGTGTGCGAGCTCCTCTGCTCGATTCACACAGTGCCCGAGTGCTGCTGAGCTCCATTCCCTGCGACGTTACGACGCACGGGAGCGGAGATCGGCGCCAAATTCAAAAAAAGTAAAAACACACAAAACACATACAGTACTGTAATCGTACAGATTACAGTACTGTATAAAAAAAAATTACACATCCCCCTTTGTCCCTAGTGGTCTGTCCAGTGCCCTGCATGTAGTTTTATATTATAAAAAAAAAATTCTGCCTGGAATTTGGAGATTGTCCATAGCAACCAAAAAGTGTCCCTTTATGTCAAAAGTGATTTTAGACCAGCTAGAAAACAGCGATAATAAATTGGAATCACTTGCAGAATTGAGCGATATCGATTTGTGGGGAAATTCGTCATCAAACACTAAAAGTAATGACAGCGACAATTCTGCAACTGAGCAAATTTCAGTGTTTTTGATTTGCTTAAATTATTTAATAATTTTTATAATTATTTATTATATCTTAATTTATGATTTTGTGTTTATCATACCCGGGGTGTCTACTAGACTCTGGTTTGGACAGATTTAAGTGAGTTATTCCTAAAAATTGCAGGTCTACAATATAAAACGCCAAATTTCCATGCTAAATAATTGTACCGCTTTCAGCACCTAAAACCAGAAAGGATCATACCGCCAGGGAGGTTGATGTATACCTATAAAGACAAAATTAACTGGGAGTTGAATACATTTCTCAAAAAAACTAAATTTTTAATGTGATCCCTTAAGTGAGGATTTGCATGTATTTGGTTTTTGGGATTCTCCACTATTTTGCAACAAATACCTAAAAAAAAAAAAAAAAAAAAAAAAAAAAAAAGTAGAGGAAGTCCTACCCCACCACTGTAGAGTACAACAAACATTCTAATCCTGGACACATGCTACCCCACAAGTGCTATGTCTCCAATCTAGAAGCCGGGACCAACGTCATTTCGCTGCTGCATAACCGCTGTGGTGGCTGGTGGAAGCTCTGATTGACAGCTCCCCAAGATTTCAGTTGCTAATGAAGCAGAACTAAGATAAGGCTTATCAGTAAATGTTCTCAGAGAGGGACTTTGATGAGAACATGGTCTGGTGTTAATGTACTTTTCAGAGATAGCATGAAATATTATCAAGAATAGAAATGTTTGTGGCAAACTGGTCCAACAGTTTTCGAAAAGCATGCAACAGCACAATACAGAATGATGTTTGCGGCTTAAAAAGAACCTGTTGCTTAGAAGTGACCCAAAGCGCCTTACCCAGCTGCAAGAGATTCACCACCTCTTGTGCCCCATTCTATTTGGATGCTGATATTGAAGAGAAGATGCCCTGTATAAGCTCTGGGTCATGACTTGGAGAATACACAGGGCTCTCCTTAACCTTATAAGCCTAAGGGCACTATACTGGCACTATACGGCCATTCGACAAGCACCAGCGCTGTCCATGGTAGGGAAAGGTGTAAGCCACAAGCCTTCCCATACCCAGAGAGGGTGACATGTAAAGTGTACACAATTGGATAATACGGTGCACTCTGGATATAACAGTGTCATTAAAACAGGTATGGGTAGGCAGGGGCGGACTGACAACTCATGGGGCCCCCGGGCAATAGGAGATTATGGGGCCACACAGTATACACACACACAGTATACAATCACACAGTATACACATACATGTACACACAGTATACACAGACATGTTTCTATTGGCTGAGAAGGTGCTGGAGAGGTGGGGCAGCTATAATCTCTGGATTTTTAGACCAAAAGCATGTCGGTAAGGGACATTTCAGAAACGATGTAAAAAAAAAACACAGATTTTTACATACTGCCCCTGGTTTTACTGAGGCTGGCAACCCTGATGGGGCCCCCTAGTGGCCCGGGGCCCGAGTGGCCGAATGGTCAGTCCGCCCCTGTGGGTAGGAGAATAAGAGAATAAACAAGTTCTTTTAGGAGATTAGTCCATGTGAGGGTAAAAGATAAACAAGTAACTGCCCATGGATTGCTGCCAGTTCAGAAGTTTAGAAGGCAAAAAACACGTAAAGTACCATATTCAAGCAAGATATTGTAATCTCATAACTGTGTGGGAATAATTCCTATAATAATGGTATTCAGGATATTAATTCATTTCTTATTTCATATTCCTTAATTTCTGTTTTCTCTACATTTACAAGCATACCAAGCTGTCCAGCAAAAATGAGAGTTCCAAAGTTAAAGTGGTTGTAAATGCTGAAGATTATTTTTACCTTCATGCATTCTTATGCCCCCCCCCCCCCCCCCACAGCAGAAGAGGGAAGAGGGAAAGCAAGAGGGAGGAGGAGAGGGAAGAGGAGAGGAAGAAGGAGAGGAAGGAGGACAGGAAGAGGGATAGGAAGAGGGAGGAGGCGAGGGAGAGGGATAGGAAGAGGAGAGGAAGAGGACAGGAAGAGGGATAGGAAGAGGAGAGGAAGAGGACAGGAAGAGGGAGGAGGCGAGGGAGAGGGATAGGAAGAGGAGAGGAAGAGGACAGGAAGAGGGAGAAGAGAGGAAGCAGAGTAGGAAAGGAAGGAGGAGAGGAAGAGGACAATGGAAAGAGAGGAGGAGAGGAAAAGGGATAGGAAGAGAAGAGGAAGAGGACAGGAAGAGGGAGGAGGAGAGGGATAGGAAGAGGAGAGGAAGAGGACAATGGAAAGAGAGGAGGAGAGGAAAAGGGATAGGAAGAGGAGTGGAAGAGGAATAGGAGAGGAGAGGAAGAGGGAGAGAGGGAAGAGAGATGGAGGAGGAGAGGAAGAGGGAGAGGGATGGTAAGAGGATAGGAGAGGAGAGGAAGAGGACAGGAACAGGACAGGAAGAGGAGAGGGAGAGGAGAGAAAGAGAGGAGAGAAAGAGGGAGAGTGATATGGAGAGGAGAGAGGAAGAGGAAGAGGAGAGGCCCTGTTTAACCTTTGGGTCATGATTCTGACAATACATGTGACTCTCCTAACACCTATAAGCCAGTGCTGGGTGCCATACGGCACCAGCGCTGTCCATGGTAGGTAAAGGAGTGGGCCAAAGGCTTCCCCATAAACAGGCAGGGTGGCATGTAAAGTACCAATATAGAATAAGATATTGTGATCTCATAACTGTATGAGGGTAATTCCTGAATTATATGAATTCTTTTTTTATTTCTATTTGTCTCTACATTTCAGACCAAGCTTTCCATGAAAAATGACAGTTACAGAATCTCAAACTATAACTTTCCCGGGGTTCCCTACAACAGCTTTTATTCATATGGTTTAAATCTTTTATTTTTATTTTTCAAAAGGAATAAAACATGTTGTTGTAACTTCTTAAAAAATGTTAGATGGAGTTGGGCTTTCATTTGTCACTTAACCGCTTCCCGACCGCCTCACGCCGATATACGTCGGCAGAATGGCACGGCTAGGCAAAACCACGTATAGGTACGTGGTCCTTTAAGAGGCCAGCCGTGGGTTGCGCGCGCGCTGCCAGCGGCGCGCTCGCGACCCGGTCGGGAGCTCCGTGACCACGGCCGCGGGACCAGCGGACCCGATCGCCGCTGGTGTCCCGTGATCGGGTCACAGAGCTTAAGAACGGGGAGAGGTCTGTGTAAACAAACCTCTCCCAACGCTTCCTACTCTGCCTGTCATTGATCGACTGTTCCCTGTCATCGGGAAAGCCGATCAATGACGTCAGACGTCAGCCCCGCCCCCTAATGTGAAAAAAAAACACACATCGTAACACCTTAACCCCTCCTCGCCCCCTAGTGGTTAACTCTTTCACTGCCAGACTCAGTGTCATTTATACAGGAATCAATGCATTTAAATAGCATTGATTGCTGTATAAATGACAATGGTCCCACAAATGTGTCAAAAATGTCCGATGTGTCTGCCATAATGTCGCAGTCACAATAAAAATCGCTGATCGCCGCCATTACTAGTAAAAAAAAAAAAAAATTAATAAAAATGCTATAAAACTATCCCCTATTTTGTAAACGATATAACTTTTGCGCAAACCAATCAATAATCGCTAATTGCGATTTTTTTTTTTACCAAAAATATGTAGAAGAATACGTATCGGCCTAAACTGAGGGAAAAAAATGATTTTTTATATATTTTTTGGGGATATTTATTATAGCAAAAAGTAAAAAATAGTATTTTTTTCAAAATTGTCGCTCTATTTTTGTTTATAGCGCAAAAAATAAAAACTGCAGGGGCAATCAAATACCACCAAAAGAAAGCTCTATTTGTGGGAAAAAAAGGACGCCAATTTTGTTTGGGACCCACGTCGCACGACCGCGCAATTGTCAGTTAAAGCGACGCAGTGCCGAATCGCAAAAAAGGGGCCTGGTCCTTTGGCTGCCAATTGGTCCGGGGCTGAAGTGGTTAAAGGAGATCTATGGTCATAGCATACACTTTCTTTTCATAGCATCAGCATTGTAATAGCAATACAAACAATAGTTATATGTGATAATCCAATATAGGTTTTGGCTGGCCATAGATGGTTCAAATCTTCCCTGGTTCAGCAGGAACCGGCCAAGATTCGAACCCTGTGTGGGCAGGATGAATGTACCAAGTTGATCGATTAATCATATTTTGGATATTTTCATATTCCAATAAACTTTACTTGGAGCCCATGTGAGGTGCAGCCATTTCCCTTTTTGTCAATTTACCACGGAGGCGAAGCGGGGCTAGCACTCAGGTGTGTGTTCCAGTGGGCGTATGGGCGGTGAGTTCTTTTCATTTGATCAATCAATCAACTTGAGTACAACCAGCCTGCCGGATTCACTTGCAGTTATTGCTAGCGGCTCCTTTAGCCACTAGCAATAATAACTGTCTTCTCCTAGCGGGGGACGGCTTCCCCCGCCCGCCCTCCCGCTGGGAGCAGGCAAATATCTCGGCAGGAGGGACTGTCTATGTTGATGGGGGAATCACTCAAATTTCTCTCCTGCAACCCGTGTCATTAATAATTGTCACGTGATTATTTATAGCTGGCTGGATAAGTACCGCTTCACATTTCTTCTATTTTTGAGTATCTTTTAATGTTTTCTTTGGTTATGTTCAGGATTAAAAAATAATATAAAACAAATTAAATTGTCTAAATGCTAAATTTTATATTTCCTATTTACAACTTGCTGTGCACAGTAATTTACTACTATGTCTTGTTGGGTCCCAAGCCTTACTCCATAGAAGCCATGGTTTCCAAGCACTACACTTATGCCCCGTACACACGGTCGGAAATTCCGACCACAAAATCCGTCTGATTTTTTCCGACGGATTTTGTCCGACACTGGTGTTGCATACACACGGTCGGACAAAGTTGTCGGAAAATCCGATCATTCTGAACGTGGTGACGTTTGTTGCATACGACGGGACTACGTAGAGGCTAGTAGCCAATAGCTTTGGTCTTGTAATGTGATCTGAGCATGCGTGGCACTTTGTCTGTCGGAAATTCGCTACACGCGATCGGAAAAAGTCCGATAGGACTTTGTTGTCGGAAAATTTGAGAGCAGGAGATAAAACTTTGTCCGTCGGAAAATCCGACGGAAAAAGTCCGATGGAGCCTACACACGGTCGGAATTTCCGACAACATTGTCCGATAGGACATTTTTCGTCGGAAAATCCGACCGTGTGTACGGGGCATTATGATGGCAAAAAAGCTTGAAACCGTTGTATTCAGTTTTAACCGCTTGTCGACCGCGACACCCACATATACATCAGCAGAATGGCACAGGCAGGCAAATGAGCGTACAGGTACGTCCCTTTAAATTTGCCACTTTTGCACGCCGCGGGATTTTGCAAATTTGCACGCCGCGGGAATGTGCCCCGGGTCCTGAGAACTCGATGTTCGCCGGCGGGCCCACGATTGCGGTGTGGAGAGGTAGAACGGGGAAGTGCCTATGTAAACAAGGTATTTCCCCTGTTCTGCCTTGTGTAATGACAGAGATCCACTGCTCCCTGTCATCCCCCCACAGTTAGAATCACTCCCTAGGATGCACTTAACCCCTTTATCACCCCCTAGTGTTTAACGCCTTCCCCGCCAATGTCATTTACACAGTAATCAATGCATTTTTAGAGCACTGATCGCTGTATAAATGACAATGGTCTCAAAATAGTGTCAGAAGTGTCTGATGTGTCCACCATAATGTCGCAGTCACGATAAAAATCACAGATCGCCGCCATTACTAATAAAAAAAAATGATAATAAAAATGCCATACAACTATGCCCTATGTTGCATACGCTATAACTTTTGCGCAAACCAATCAATATACGCAAAGAATACGTATCGGCCTAAACGGAGGAAAATTTTTATTTTTTAGATATTTTTGGGGGATATTTATTATAGCAAAAAAGTAAAATATATTGCCTTTTTTTTCAAAATTGTCGCTATTTTTTTTGTTTATAGCACAAAAAATAAAAACCGCACAGGTGATCAAATGCCACCAAAAGAAAGCTCTATTTGCGGGAAAAAAAGGACATCAACTTTGTTTGGGTACAACGTCGCACGACCGCACAATTGTCAGTTAAAACGACGCAGTCCCGAATCGCAAAAAGTGCTCTGGTCAGGAAGGGGGTAAATTCTTCCGGTGCTAAAGTAGTTAAATAACTGACTCTATAATATTAGGCTACAGGGGGTCCCCGACTTACGAACGCCCGACTTACGAACCACTCCTACTTACGAACAGGGCGCTACAGGGACCCTCTGCCGTTCTGCGTGGACCATCTGCCGTTCTGCGCATGCGCGGCCAGACGGAGCCTCGGAAAATGTCGGAAATGTCCGGCATTCGACGGAACATCGGAAATGTCCGTAATTCTCATTCTGCGCATGCTTGGCTGACTTACGAACATTTCCGGATTACAAACAGGAGGAAAGTCCCTAGTTCGTAACCCGGGGACCCCCTGTATATGTGTACTATACACTAGTGGTTCTGGATGTGCATCTGGCCAAAAGGGAGAAAAGCATTGATTTGCATGGCTCCTTAACTGTTCTGAAATGAGGAATAATCATCATGTGATGCATTGGGACATGGGAATACCTTCTGTTTTAAGAAGGCTTTACTATGCTACAAACTTATTTGATTGGAGGACTTTTGATTGCTTTAATACCCTTTCACTATAATATGTACAGTTATACTGTCTCCTATGCTTCCAATAGCCTGCGTCATTTGATATTCCGCTATTCAGGTCTATTAAGAACACACTCGTGGCTAAATATGTGCAAGGAGATCTCATCCACCCAACTATCCACCTCCACTGTTCAGTAATTCGGATCTGTGCGTGTCCTTAGTTAAACATAAGCAGTCAATGGGTACATGGTGCTGGGCTTTCTTACTGGAAAGCCCAGCATGCACTGAAAAAGTGCCATGGAAACACACTGTATTAAATGTTTATTTAAAAAAAAAAAAAAATAATAAAAAAAAAAATATATATAATAATATATATATATACCGTATTTATCGGCGTATAACACGCACCCCAAGTTTAGGAGGGCATTTTAAGGAAAAAAAGTTTTAGGAGGGAAGTTTAGGGAAAAAAAATAACTTACATTTAAGCGTCATTTGCAGCTTGCCCAGCGCCATTTGCAGCCTTGCCCAGCGTCATTTGCAGCCTTGCCCAGCGCCATTTGCAGCCTTGCCCAGCGCCATTTGCAGCCTTGCCCAGCGTCATTTGCAGCCTTGCCCAGCGCCATTTGCAGCCTTGCCCAGCGTCATTTGCAGCTTGCCCAGTGTCATTTGCAGCTTGCCCAGTGTCATTTGCAGCTTGCCAGCGTCATTTGCAGCCTTGCCCACGTTTAAATTTCCCGCCGCCGAGACAGACCGTGCGAGTGCCGCCGAAAAAGACCGAAGCGCCGCCGAAAAAGACAGAGCCGACTCATCGGCTCCTCTCACAGTCCCGCCTCCCTGCTGTTTCGGGAGCGAGCGCAGGGAGGCGGGACTGCGAGCGGAGCCAAAGCGTCGGCTTTGTCTTTTTCGGCGCCGCACAATTTTTTTGTCATTTTTTTGGGGGGATCGGCGTATAACACGCACCCACGACTTTCCCCCGATTTTAAGGGGGAAAAAGTGCGTGTTATACGCCGATAAATACGGTATATATACACACACATATTCAGTTCATAAACTAAATTTTAAATTTTTCAAAACGGCTTACGTAAATTTCAGCTGTGGTGCAGATATCTGAGCTATATACACAATTGTTCTAATTTATTTTCTAAACCGTATTTCTGTCATACAGAAACGTACTTTTCTCCAGTAACTTTGCACTGCTGCGCCCCAGGCACAGTTCCCCAGCTGCTATGGCTTTTGTTACAACCTTGATTCCAGCGGTGAGCGGTGACTCCGCTTCTTCCATGCTTCCAGGAAGCTTTCCCGTTTTTAACCATATAACCTGAACGCTGTCTGCCAACCTCTTAGACCAAATGAAAACTAAACTGCAGACAACGATTAAAAAAAAAAATCAATCCGTGAAGAGCTAATAGTCCAACGAGTTCAAAGGGCATTTTCAGTATTCTTTAATATGCAGATTTCATTAAAATAATACCCGGTGATCCTGCCATCAAGGTGATCCTGCCATCGAGGTCCTTGTTCAGTCATTTCCTGTGATAGGGTGACAATACTCTGGTCCTGTCTCCCGACTTCATAGCTCCCAACTGTCCCTGATTTGGAGGGACTGTCCCTGATTTGGAGCAATGTCCCTCTGTCCCTCTTTCCTCCTCATTTGTCCCTCATTTTGGTCTGATCAATATAGTTGTATATAAAATACATTATTTATCTTTCAAAAAGTGTTTCCCAGCGCTAAACCTTTCATCCAATTTCTACATTTCTGCATTTGTACATTTCAAAAGTCAGTATAAAGGAATAGTAGTGGTAAAAAAGCACCTGTGGGTTAAACAAATTTTTTTTTTTTTTTGTATAATTCTCCTTTAACCACTTGCTGACCGCCTTCCGCATATATATTGCGGCAAGGAGGCTCGGCTGCGCAAACTGACGTCCCTGTACATCTGTCCGTGCATGTGGTATTGTGGGCGCTTGCCCGCCGCGGGACCGGCAGACTCTTATGTCCTCCAGCCACCCGCGATCGCAGTAAAGAAAGGCAGAACGGAGATCTGCCTATGTAAACAGGGCGGATCCCAGTTCTGACAGGGGAGGAGAGAGAGATCAGCTGTTTCTAGTGATCAGGAACAGCGATCTCTCTCTACTCCCAGTCAGTCTGTCCTCCTGACAGTTAGACTACTTTCACACTGGGGTGAAACCGCTTAAACCGCTAGTTTAAGCTGCACTTTACATTTTTGGACGCGATTTTTGCTCGCTAGCGCAGCACTTTTATCCCCCGCTAGTGGCTGCAGAAAAGGTTAAAAGCACCCGTGTTGCGCTTTGCAGGCGATTCGGCAGCGCTGCCCATTCATTTCAATGGGCAGGGTGTTTTGGGAGCGGTGTATACACCGATCCCAAACCGCCCCAAAGATGCTGCTTGCAGGACTTTTTTTCCTGTCCCGCAAGTGCACCCCCCAGTGTGAAAGCACGTGGGCTTTCACACTGGGGTGGCTTGAGAGGCGCTTTTCAGGCACTATTTTTAGTGCTAAAACCTCAGTGTGAAAGGGGTCTTAGAAAGCACCTCTTATGGCAAACAAATTTTCAAAAGGCTTTTTTTTTTAGTGATATCAAGAATAATATTATTATGTTTTTTTTGTTTTTTTTTAATATTTGGGCAAGTTACCACAGCACCATTATCCTGTAGTTTTTAAGATCAAAGATACAACTATGTTGGTGTCGTTTGTTAATTTTACATTGTATTTTTTAAAATGCAACTGCCGACTCCCAAACTGTCATTTGAAGTAAAACACACAGCCAAGTATTATTCTACACACATTTTTTTTCATTGTGCATTAAAAAAAGAAAACAAATTTAATTAGACATGCTATTTGCCAATAGAACTTAACCAAAAAGTGCATTCTATGCATCCAAAAATATACCAAATCAAATCATTATTCAACCAAAAAATTAAATAAAAGCCTCATGCATGTGTCCTGCTTCTTAATATAGGGGGTCAACAATGCCAAGAGTTGGTAAAAGCAGGGGTCCGTCATCCGGAGATAATTCCGAAAATAATCCGGATTATTCTCCTGGAGCTCCCGCAGCAAAGGCATATGACATAATTGGTCACGATTAATAAAGCAACCAATTTTTGGTCCAAGAAATCCTCCTCCTCCTCCTCCTGTTCCTGGACTGGACTTAAAGCAGTAACTCCAAGGCCAATAATAAATAACACGTGTTGGTGTCCCTTGTCAATTTTACATTGTATTTTTTAAAATGTAACTGCCGACTCCCAAACTGTCATTTGAAGTAAAACACACAGCCAAGTATTATTCTACAAATTTTTTTACTGTGCATAAAAAAAAGAAAACAAATAAAATTAGACATGCTATCTGCCAATAGAACTTAACCAAAAAGTTCATTCTATGCATCCAAAAATATAGAAAATATACCAAATCAATTCATTATTCAACCCAAAAAATAATGTCAAAGCAATAACTCCAAGGCCAATAATAAATAACACGTTCTCTCCTCCGATTCCGCAACACGACTGGTTGACGAACGGCCGTTCAGGAACTAACTGAAAAGCGCAAATCAACACTCACCAAACTTCTACTAACACAAAATTAGCAAAAGGAGCCCAAAGGGTGGCGCTAAAGAGCTGAAAAAACCCATTGTACGTCATTACGTTCGTGTTTGTTGGCTGACAGTTCCTTGCCGTTTGTATGCAAGACAAGTTTGGGGCCAACACCCTTTGGACAAAAGTCTGCGGTTTTGTCTGCGATAAATCCGATCGTGTGTACGAGGCTTAAAGAGGAGTGCCCATCAAAAATTTTTTTTTTAAAAGTCAGCAGCTACAAATACTGCAGCTGCTGACTTTTAAGAATCGGACACTTACCCGTCCCAGGGTCCAGCGATGCGGGGGAACGATGCCCCCCCCTCGTGCTCCGCTCGCGGCGCCGGCATCCTTACTGTGGGCCCCCGGCTGTGGCTTCACAGCCGGGCACCCACTGCGCATACGCGAGCGGCGCCGCAGATCGTGATACGCCGCACAGTCATCTGGGACCTGTCACGTGTCCCAGATGACTGACTGCCGAGGGGAAGTGACTATTCTAGCCCGGGCTGAGGAAGAGGCAGATTTCGTGGGACCACCTAGCAACAGGGAGAAATAGGTAAGTGGATTTTTTATTTTTTTATCCAATTTATTTTTTTTTTGTCAGATTTAGGGTCAATTCACATAATGTTGTCATTTTGGTGGAAACGCCACTTTAAGAGATAATTACAGCAGCTGCAGGTTGAATTGGAAAAAGGTAATTTTTATGCCTCGTACACACGATCGGACTTTACCGCCGGACCGTCCGCCGGACCTAGTCCGGCGAACAAACCGCCGGACCTTCCAGCGGGGCTTCGCCGGACTTGAAAGGGAATGGACTTGACCACACACGATCACGCTAAAAGTCCGGCGGTTCACGCAATGACGTACAGCACGTACGACGGGACTAGAAAAAGGAAGCTCAAGATCCAAAACGACACCCTTTCCGCCGGACCATCATACAGACGGCCGTATTGTCCGCCGGACTGCCAAGTTCAGCGGACAATTTTAAAACAAAACTTAAAACCTAGTCCGGCGGACAATCCCGCGGGAAAGTCCGCTCGTGTGTACGCGGCATTAGTATGAATAAATGACTATATGGGCTTGTGTATATGCGGCATGCTATATTATTTTTTATAATTATATATTGTATGTTACACAGTATATTATGTTAGATTTTTTTTTCCATGAAAGCAAATTTATTCTTTGAAGTTTCTTTGCAGCCCTGAAAATAGGGTCAACCTGATTTACAAATTCTGACTTCTGATGAAGTCAAAACGTAACTCACCCTCTCTCCTCACTTCACTATTGGTCAGTAAGGCTGCCCATCGAAGCGCTGGGCCCCCAATAGGAAGGTGCAGGAAGATCCCGGATTTAGCATATTAGACCGCCCCCCGTTCTCAGCTTTAGGTGTCCGTGTTTTATTCTTGTAATTAGATTTGTAGCTTTTAGGAAATGACGGGTTACATTAAACCTTCAATTCCATTAAACTGTTCTTTAATAACCAGCCAAGCACTAGTTAATAACTCCCCTCTCTCCCTCAGTTCCAGGACTAATTAAAATCATCATTCTTTTAATACAACATGATGTTTTGACGGTCAAATCTTCTTCTTTTTTTTTTTTTCCTCCACTTCCCCTTTTAAGTTGGCGTAATGACAAAATGGGAAGCAAATTCTTGTTAGCGAATAATTACTACGATGAAAGGGAGAATTTTAATTAAGACAATTCCCTTACACATCCCGGCTTTCAAATCTCCCATCAACTCCACATCCTCTTTTTTTTTTCTTTTTCTTTTTTTTTGTCCCCGGAGCTGTCTAGATTATATTAGATTGTCAGCTCTTCTGATGGATGTCTCTGTTTCTTGCGTTTAACCCCATCTGATGGAGGTAGACGCACGCCGCAATCTTGTGCGGCAAATTTGCAATGAAACACGCCGCGGATTTCCTGATCTTCAATTTCCACGAGAGTCTGTTACAAGGTGTAAACAGAGAGACAATACTGATTAATGTGATTTTCTACATTACACAAACCTGAAAAAAAAAAAAAAACCCCTAGGTAATTAAAAGATAAGGAGTCTAATTCCAACAGGATTTCAAGTTATCACTCACCTTTTAAGGAGGCTCCATCCTTTTTAGGTGACTCTATTTTTTTAAAATATTTTTTTAAATGTCGGCTGTATACTTTTTGTTTTTACATTGACAATATGTGTCATTTGTATGAGCCGATAACACAACTATTTAGAGCAGAAATTAAAATTCAAGAAGGTCCGGTCCGTAAGATTTTCTTCCAGTAGAGGTCCAAATCTCATAATTGTGCTGTGAGATCTTAATATATATATATTTACAGTGGAAGCACTCAGAATCTGGTGCAGCTGTGCATGGTAGCCAATCAGCTTCTAACCTAAAGTGGTTGTAAACCCTTAGGCCCTTTTCACACATATTTAGCGCTGCTTTACCGTCGTTTTGCCCGCGGGATTCGGCCGCTCGCGGTGCGGTTTTACCCCCCCGAGAGCGGCCGAAAAAGGGTTATACCCCTTTCACACTGGGGCGTATTTTAGGCGTTTTTCAGGCGCTTTAGCATTAAAAAAAGCGCCTGTAAAGCGCCTGAAAGAAGCCCAAACTGCAATCCCAATGTGAAAGCCTGAGTGCTTTCACACTGAGGCGCTGCGCTGGCAGGGCTTCAGAAAAAGTCCTGCAAGCAGCTTCTTTGCAGCGCTTTTGGAGCGGTGAATACACCGCTCCTAAAGCGCCTCTTCCCATTGAAATCAATGGGAAGCGCCTGAAAAACGCCTGAAAAACGGCCTGAAAAAAACGCCACTAGCAGGGGTTAAAAGCACCCCACTAGTGCTCGAAAAGCGCTGGTAAAGCGCCGCTAGTTTAAGCGGCGCTTTCACGAGCGTTTTTCGGGCGCTAGCAGTGTGAAAGGGCTGTTAAAGCACTTGAGTTTTCACATTGGAATTGCAGATGAGGCTTCTTTCAAGCGTTTTACAGGCGCTTTTTTTAACGCTAAAGTGCCTGAAAAACGCCTGAAAATGCCCCAGTGTGAAAGGAGACTTAAAATCCCCCGCAGAGCACCGCCGTAGCGGTAGGTATTGCCGCGGTATTACCGCGGTGTCCCATTCGAATCAATGGGAAGGAGCGGTATAGGAGTGGTGAACACACCGCTCCTATCCCGCTCCAAAGATGCTGCTAGCAGGACTTTTTTTGCCGTCCTGCTAGCGCACCGCTCCAGTGTGAAAGCCCGCCGGCTTTCACACTGGAGTGAATGGGGCCGGTTTTTTCAGGCGGTGTACAGGCGCTATTTTTAGCGCTGTACCGCCTGAAAAACGCCCCAGTGTGAAAGGGGCCTTACACACCACTTTTACCTACAGCTAAGCCTATGATAAGGCTTACAACATTGAAAAACCATAGGCAAAATATAACATACCGTATATACTCGAGTATAAGCCGAGTTTTTCAGCACATTTTTTGGTGCTGAAAGTGCCCCCCTCGGCTTATACTCGAGTCAAGCACTTTTCTGCAGCAAAAAAAAAACAATTTCCGACCCGACTTTGGGGCCCCGTATTTCGGGGCCACTTGGTGGTAGGAACCCCAATTGGTGTGCCAACCCAGTGGACCTAGAACTACAACATATCCAAAGATGGGGTTCCTAGCACTAAGTGTCCCCGAGATACGGGGCCCCAAAGTCGGTTCGGAAAATGTTATTCTCTGCTGCAGAAAAGTGCTTGACATTTTCTGACCCGACTTTGGGGCCTCGTATCTCGGGGACACTTGGTGCTAGGAACCCCAAATGTGCTATTCAAACCCAGTGGGACTAGCACTACAACATATACAAAGATGGGGTTCCTAGTACTAAGTGGCCCCGAGATACGGGGCCCCAAAGTCGGGTCAGAAAATGTCAAGCACTTTTCTGCAGCAGAGAATGACATTTTCCGAACCGACTTTGGGGCCCCCGTATCTCTGGGCCACTTAGTGCTAGGAACCCCATCTTTGGATATGTTGTAGTGCTAGTTCCACTGGGTTTGAATAGCACTAAGTGGCCCCGAGATACGGGGCCCCAAAGTCGGTTTTGAAAATGACATTTTCTGCTGCAGAAAAGTGCTTGACATTTTCTGACCCGAATTTGGGGCCCCCGTATCTCGGGGACACTTGGTGCTATTCAAACCCAGTGGAACTAGTACTACAACATATCCAAAGATGGGGTTCCTAGCACTAAGTGGCCCCGAGATACGGGGCCCCAAAGTCGGTTCGGAAAATTACATTTTCTGCTGCAGAAAAGTGTTTGACATTTTCTGACCTGACTTTGGGACCCCGTATCTCGGGGACACTTGGTGCTAGGAACCCCAAATGTGGTATTCAAACCCAGTGGAACTAGCACTACAACATATCCAAAGATGGGGTACCTAGCCCCAAGTGACCCCGAGATACAGGGCCCCAAAGTCGGTCAACTGTGTCCATCTGCAGCAATGTCATATCGGGACCCTTTGGGGGCAGCTAGGGGGCATCTAGGAACCCTTAACTACCACGTTTGAAGTTTGGGGGACCTATGGCTGCAAATGGGCACAGTGAGGCTGCAAATGGGCATTGTTGACCCTCTTTTCCACTTACAGTAGCTGCGCATTTCTCACGCTAGGCTTATACTCGAGTCAATAAGTTTTACCAGTTGTTTGTGGTAATATTAGGTGCCTCGGCTTATATTCGGGTCGGCTTATACTCGAGTATATACGGTAGTTCCATTGAATAAACATGTGTACATTAGGATCGAAGGGACATTAAAAGAACATATATCACATAAGCATAGTCATGTTTGGGTTTTTGATACATTGTATCCTTTTTTATTATTTTAATTGTTAATCATCAGATGGATAACAGGTGAAGGTGGAGAACGTTGGTATTGGGTTGTAGGACTGTACTGGTTTCCCAGCACTGTTCCGGATCACTGTTCGTCCGAGCCTGGGCCGCAGATACACCGAATGAACTCTTCATATAACGCGACCCTGAAAAGAGTTAAACCGGAGGAGCAGGAACATCCAATCTCCTTGTTTTCTCTAGCGCAGGTCGGGGAAATTTTTTGGACTGAACAGTTCACTGCAATTCAGGATATCCTCATTTTACTTTAATGGGGAGGAAATTAATGAAACATACAGAGCCTGGGGCGCTGAATCCTATACATTAATATTACCCCATCCCTCCTCGCTGTGCGCTCCGCTCCCACTGTCTGAATGTATACTAAATGCGGAGGTGGAGCCCCCCCCCAGACTGCGCCGCTGAATTCCAACCCCCCACCCCCCGTGGCTGGTCAGAATTTTGTGAAAAAATTAAATTAAAAAGACACTACTATCCAAATATTGGAAACTCAGGGGGGGGGGGGGTGGGAGGGGCGGGGGGGGGGGGGGGGATTTACTAAAACTGGAACGCTCTGCATTATGGCTAGACATGTGCAATTCGTTTAGTTTTTTTTTCGTTTTTCGTTTAAAATTCGTTATATTCGTTCATTCGTTATCATACGAATGAACGAACGATTCGCTAAAATTTTTTACGAATGTTCGAATCGAACGAATGCGGAAAACAACGAAAATCCGAAATAACCAAATTAGAAACAACGAAACTACGAAAGAAGAAAATCCGAAAAACGAAAACAGGAACAACGAAAATCAAAATGAACGAAAAAATTTGTAGATTCGTAACTTTTTTTGTTGAATTGGTAATTTTCCGTGTCCCTTACAATGGCGCTGCTTAACGTGCTTCGAATGGATTGAGCGAAAAAATTTGTACATTCGGAACTTTTTTTTTCGATTCGTAATTTTCCGTGTCTCTTAAAATGTAATAATAGCATACACATTACATAAAATTATGAATTATGCTCTGATTACGAATCTACGAAAACAATGTTCCGAAAGTACGAATAAATCAATCTAACGAAAGTACGAATGTAACTAAATCTACGAAAATACGAATGCGTACGAATTTCGAATAAACGAAAATTAAACTAACGGAAAAACGAATCAACGAAAAAATAACTCTTACGAAATTACGAATCGTTACGAATCAACGGAAACGAACAGAAACGAAACGAAAATAAACAAATTTTTCTATTGTGCACATGTCTAATTATGGCCAATTAGCTTCTAACTTCAGCTTGTTCAATTAAGCTTTGACAATAAAACCTGGAAGCTGATTGGCTTCTATGCAGAGCTGCAGCAGATTTTGCACTTTTAGTAAAAAAAAAAAAAATATATGATGCTTATTTACAAAAGTTCTACTGTGCATGTTCACTTTAATTAATTAATTTAATTAAAATGTAATTTGTAATACATCTTTGTACATTTGTCATATATTATTATTATTATTACTACACAGGATTTATATAGCGCATACAGTTTGTGCAGTGCTAAATAGGTGATTAAGCCCCAGTGGGTGGGGCGAAACATGGCAGGGGGCATGGCCCGAGGAGCGGCATTGACTGAGGCCTTCCCATGAATACATCCACACTAGGATCAGCTATAGTGAGCAGCGGTTTTTCATTATTATATCTTCATTGCTCACTGAATGAGTTTTTCTAATGCTGCGTACACACGATCGGAATTCTCGTCGGAAAAAAGCTCTGACGGTTTTCCTGTCAGAATTCCGCTCAAACTGTCTTGCCTACACACGGTCACACCAAATTCCGACCGTCAAGAACGCGGTGACGTACAACACTACAACGAGCCGAGTTCAATGCTTCCGAGCATGCGTCGAATTGTTTCCGAACATGCGTAGGAATTTTGCGCGTCAGAATTGCTACAGATGATCGCATTTTCCGATAGAAACCTTTTCCGTCGGAAAAATTGAGAACATGCTCTCAATTCTTTGCTGTCGGAAATTCGGCCAGCAAAATTCCGATGGCGCCTACACACGGTTGCATTTTCCGATGAAAAGCTCTCATTGGTCTTTTTCTGGCCGGAATTCCGATCGCGTGTACGCGGCATTACGCTGGCATCCCTACTATCTTGGGAGTCAATGGGGCCTTGCACCTCAGCCTGGAGCGGCACCACCAAGCACTATTGGCCTTATTGTGAATCTTGATATCTTGGCCTTTTGAGTATCTGTCAGGTCCTCAACTCCCATTCCCTGAGGAAGTATTGATCCCCATACTGCATCATAACCACGAGCCTAACATTTGACTCATGGTTGCAGCCAATGGCTGAGAGCGCTGACTGGAGTGTTCTGGCGGAGGGGCTGTAATGCCACGTACACACGGTCAGACATTCCGACCACAAAATCCGTCAGTTTTTTTTCCGACGGATTTTGTCCGAAAACTTGTGTTGCACACACACGGTCGCACAAAGTTGTCGGAAAATCCGATCTTTCCAAACGAGGTGACGTAGAAAACGTACGACGGGACTACGTAGAGGCCAGTAGCCAATAGCTTTCGTCTCCAAATTTCTTCCGAGCATGCGTGGCACGTTGTGCATCGGAATTCTCTACACACGATCGCGGAAATTTTTTTAGATCCTGCTCTCAAATTTTTTTGATGGAAAAAGCCCGCTAGAGCCCACACACAATCACATTTTCCGACAACATAATCCGATCGGACTTTTTCCATCGGAATATCCGACCGTGTGTACGGGGCAGTAGCCCTATCAGAACACAACAGCTCAGCGGGGGAGATTGTACTAACCAGTGGCGGCTGGTGGGTTTTATTTTTTTGGGGGGCGGCACACAAACCCCAACCGCTGGCCGCAGGTGGAGTGGCACTACCCCCCCACCACCGCGGCAGGGCACTAACACCCCCAGCAAACCCCCCCTCCCCCTGCTGTCTGCCAGTCATTCCTTACCCTGGATGTGAGAGCATGCGGCCATCTTCCAGTGTGGTCGCCCCTATGCATAAGCGTGGCGGGCTCGGGGGGAAAGCCACTCCGGTGTCCTCTCCTGGAGCAGCTTCCACGGTTCGTCTCCTCTCTGCTCCTCTCGGCGCTAGGCGTCCAATAGGATTGGCGTCCAATAGGATATTCATTCCCTGTTGCAACACACCTGGGTGGGCTCCGTTTGCATTCTCTACACCCAAGCCCACCCATTTTTGAAGCCTATTAGAGCCTATGTCTCTAAACGGGTGCTTAAAAAAATAAAAAAAAATAAAACCCGGCCGCTATAATTCATGCACCCGTTACCCTGAAAAGGGCGGGATGCATGAATTGTGGGTGGCCGCGGCAGCCATGGATAGGTTCATGCTATGCATGTAGGGGGGTGGCCCGGAGAGAGGGGACCCCTAATGGACGGGCCGCCACTGGACATTGGACTGAGCTGTACAAACTATTGGTGTGTATCGGGCTTAAGGGTCTACAGGTCCCACCCAGCGTGATTTTTGACATCACAAAGACTATATCTTTTTTACAGAGACTTTATTACATTAAGAACACGGCACACATTTTCTATAGACAAGTCTAAATTTGATTAGAGGCGCACGAAATGGAAATTTTGGAGCTGAAACCGAAAATTCAGAATGTACACGGCTTAAACCGAAACAGAAAATTACAGTTTTTAAATAATATAAATATATTTGATCTATAATTGTATTATATTCAGCTTTTTAATTAATATCATGAATTTAAATGAATATGAATTTATTGTCTGACATTATCGGCACCTTTTTTTTTTTTTAGAAAAAAAAAAGTTTAATGCTTTAACCACTTCCCGACCGCCCCCTGTATATTTACGTCGGCAGAATGGCACGTACAGGCAGAATCACGTACCTGTACGTGACATTCTTCCGGCGGTTGGGGGGTCCGATCGGACCCCCCTCCGCCGGCGGGGACGGTCGGGATCGCTTCAGGAGCGATCCGGGACGAGGGGACGGCCAGTGGTTTCTGGCCACCCCCTCGCGATCGCTCCTGGCCAATGAGAAACTTCCCCTTCCTGTCTATTGTATAGACAGGAAGGCGGAAGTGATGTCACGCTCGGTGCGCCGGTCTATGTGACCGGAGACGCCGAGCGGCGAACATGTACAGGTTAGTGCACAACACTACACTGACACCAGTACAGTTAGGCACATATTCCACCCCCCTGTCACCCCCTGATCACCCCCCAGATCACCCCCTCCCCCCCCAGTCACAGTGTCACTAATTGCAGTGATCATTTATTTACTGATCACTGCATTTAGTGTCAGTGTGACTGTAATAACTGTCAGGGCAGTTAGTTTTAGGTCCAAGGTAGCCCCCTACCCCCCCCTAATAAAGGTTTAACCCCTTGATTGCCCCCCAGGTAACCCTTTCACCCCCTTTTGCCAGTGTCACTAAGCGATCGTTTTTCTGATCGCTGTATTAGTGTCACTGCTGTCGCTAGGTAACCATTTTTTTTTTTTAGGTAACCGCCATGTTTATATAGGTTCATAAATAGGTTTATAGGTCAGGTACCCCCATATTACAACCTAAATAAAGGTTTTAACCCCCTGATTGCCCCTAGAGTTAACCCTTTCACCAGTGATCACTGTATAACTGTCACTGGTGACGCTGGTTAGCCAGTTAGTTATTTTGTTATTTAGGTTCCCCGTCAGGTTTTTATATAGCGTCAGGTACCCCCATATATTACCTAATAAAGGTTTTAACCCCCTGATTGCCCCTAGTTAACCCTTTCACCCCCTTTTGCCAGTGTCACTAAGCGATCGTTTTTCTGATCGCTGCATTAGTGTCGCTAGGTAACCATTTTTTTTTTTTAGGTAACCGCCATGTTTATATAGGTTCATAAATAGGTTTATAGGTCAGGTACCCCCATATTACAACCTAAATAAAGGTTTTAACCCCCTGATTGCCCCTAGAGTTAACCCTTTCACCAGTGATCACTGTATAACTGTCACTGGTGACGCTGGTTAGCCAGTTAGTTATTTCGTTATTTAGGTTCCCCGTCAGGTTTTTATATAGCGTCAGGTACCCCCATATATTACCTAATAAAGGTTTAACCCCCTGATTGCCCCTAGTTAACCCTTTCACCCCCTTTTGCCAGTGTCACTAAGCGATCGTTTTTCTGATCGCTGCATTAGTGTCGCTAGGTAACCAGTTTTTTTTTTTGTATTACTGTTACGGGTGACGCTGGTTAGTTAGCTTGTTTTTTATACTGTCAGGGCACCCGCCATTTATTACCCAATAACGGTTTAACCCCCTGATCGCCCGGCGGGTGATATCAATTAGGTTTTAGGGTCAAATAAGGTCTGCGTCGCCCCAGGTTAGTGCCAGTACCGCAAACACCCACGCGCAAAGCATACACCTCCCTTAGTGGCACAGTATCTGAACAGATCGATATCTGATCTGATCAGATCTATACTAGCGTCCCAGCAGTTTAGGGTTCCAAAAAAAACCGCATTGTTAGCGGGATCAGCCCAGATACCTGCTAGCACCTGCGTTTTCCCCCCCGCCCAGCCCAGCCCACCCAAGTGCAGTATCGATCGATCACTGTCACTTACAAAACACTAAGCACACATAACTGCAGCGTTCGCAGAGTCAGGCCTGATCCCTGCGATCGCTAACAGTTTTTTTGTGGTAGCGTTTTGATTCAGTCGCTTCAGTCAGGAGCTTTTTTACCTGTGAATCTCAAAAAAATAAAAAAAAATAAAATAGTTGTCGTTTTATTGTTCTCTCTCTCACACTCTATTCTCTCTCTATTGTTGCTCTTTTTTTTACTCCATTCTATTCTGCAATGTTTTATTATGTTTTATCATGTTTTATCACGCTTGCTTTTCAGGTATGTAATTTTGTTTACTGTGTTTTAGTGTTGAGCATTTTTTTGTTTTCAGGTGCGCCATTCAGTTGCAACGCGGATTTATTTATCTTGACAGCAACAGCGTTTGCTCCCACGATACATAAAGCCGCGACTCCAACGCTGTAGGAGGTGATTTCACCACCACAGTTAAAAAAAAGAGCATATATGCCGAAGCATGGGGGCAGCAGGGGGGGGAGGAGCGATTGGCTCCTAATGCCACGTACATACGGTCGAAATTCCGACCGTGTGTACACGGCATAACTTTTGCGGGAGGATGCCCCCATGCATCGGCATATATAAATGGTGCATGTATGCCCATCATTAGAAGTGGGTGGATGAAGGGAGGTATTCTAATGGTGGGCATACCCACCAATCAATCTCTTTTTTTCGTTCAGCCAAGAGGCTGCATGAAAAAAAAAAGATTACAATATATGTCCAGTATGTTGCTGGACTTTGAATGGTTATACCAGAATGATGCCTGCAGGTTTAGGTATCATCTTGGTATCATTCTTTTCAGCCAGTGATCGGCTTTCATGTAAAAGCAATTCTAGCGGGTAATTAGCCTCTAGACTGCTTTTACAAGCAGTGGGAGGGAATGTCCCCCCTCCCGGATATAAACCGCGCCATTGGGAAATTGGGAAAGCATTTTATCACACCAATCTTGGTGTGGTCAGATGCTTTGAGGGCAGAGGAAAGATCTAGGGTCTAATAGACCCCAATTTTTTCAAAAAAAGAGTACCTGTCACTGCCTATTGCTATCATAGGGGATATTTACATTCCCTGAGATAACAATAAAAATCATAACAAAGAAAAAAAATGGAAGGAACAGTTTAAAAATAAAATAAAAAAGCTAAATAAATAAAAAAAAAACAAAAAAAAAAAAAAAAAGCACCCCTGCCCCCCCTTCTCTTGCGCAAAGGCGTACACAAGCGTTGGTCTGGCGTCATATGTAAACAGCAATTGCACCATGCATGTGAGGTATCACCGCGAAGGTCAGATGGAGGGCAGTAATTTTAGCAGTAGACCTCCTCCGTGAATCTAATGTGGTATCATGTAAAGGCTTTTAAAGGCTTTTAAAAATGTATGTAGTTTGTCGCCACTGCGTGTTTGTGCGCAATTTTAAAGCATGTCGTGTTTGGTATCCATGTACTCGGCCTAAGATCATATTTTTTATTTCATCAAAAATTTGAGCAATATAGTGTGTTTTAGTGCATTAAAATAAAAAAAAAGTGTATTTTTTCCACAAAAAATGCGTTTGAAAAATCGCTGCGCAAATACTGTGTGGAAAAAAAAAATGCAACACCCACCATTTTAATCTGTAGGGCCTTTGCTTTAACAATATATATAGTGTTTGGGGGTTCAACGTAATTTTCTTGCAAAAAAAAAATATGTTTTCATGTAAACAAAAAGTGTCAGAAAGGGCTTTGTCTACAAGTGGTTAGAAGAGTGGGTGACGTGTGACATAGGCTTCTAAATGTTGTGCATAAAATGCCAGGACAGTTCAAACCCCCCCCAAATGACCCCATTTTGGAAAGTAGACACCCCAAGCTATTTGATGAGAGCAATGTTGAGCCCATTAAATATTTTTTTTTTTTGTCCCAAGAGATTGAATAATGAAAAAAAAAAAATATATATATTTTTTTTACAAAAAGTTGTCACTAAATGATATATTGCTCAAACATGTCATGGGCATATGTGGAAATACACCCCAAAATACATTCTGTTGCTTCTCCTGAGTACGGGGATACCACATGTGTGGGACTTTTTGGGAGCCTAGCTGCGTACGGAACCCCAAAAACCAATCACCGCCTTCAGGCTTTCTAAGGGTGTAATTTTTTTATTTCACTTCTCACTGCCAATCACAGTTTCGGAGGCCATGGAATGCCCAGATGGCATAAAACCCCCCAAAATGACCCCATTTTGGAAAGTAGACACCCCAAGCTATTTGCTGAGAGGTATTGTGAGTATTTTGCAGATGTCGCTTTTTGTCACAAAGTTTTGAAAATTGAAAAAAGAAAAAAAAATTTTTTTTTTTCTTTACTTTCTTCATTTTCAAAAACAAATGAGAGCTGTAAAATACTCACCATGCCTCTCAACAAATAGCTTGGGGTGTCTACTTTCCAAAATGGGGTCATTTGGGGGGGTTTTGTGCTATTTTGGCATTTTATGGCCTTCGAAACGGTGATAGGTAGTGAGGAGTGAAATCAAAAATTTGCACCCTTAGAAATCCTGAAGGCGGTGCTTGGGTTTCGGGGCCCCGTATGCGGCTAGGCTCCCAAAAAGTCCCACACATGTGGTATCCCCATACTCAGGAGAAGCAGCAAAATGTATTTTGGGGTGCAATTCCACATATAACTATGGCATGTGTGAGCAATATATCATTTAGTGACAACTTTTTGAAAAAAAAAAAAATCTTTTTTATTTTTGTCTTTATTCAATCACTTGGGACTAAAAAAAAAAATATTCAATGGGCTCAACATGCCTCTCAGCAAATAGCTTGGGGTGTCTACTTTCCAAAATGGGGTCATTTGGGGGGGTTTTGTACTTCTCTGCCATTTTAGCACCTCAAGAAATGAAATAGGCAGTCATAAATTAAAAGCGGTGTAAATTCCAGAAAATGTACTCTAGTTTGTAGACGCTATAACTTTTGCGCAAACCAATAAATATACGCTTATTGGCATTTTTTTTACTAAAGACATGTGGCTGAATACATTTTGGCCCAAATGTTTGACTAAAATTGAGTTTATTAGATTTTTTTTATAACAAAAAGTAGAAAATCTCTTTTTTTTTCAAAATTTTCGCTCTTTTTCCGTTTATATCTCAAAAAATAAAAATCACAGAGGCAATCAAATACCATCAAAAGAAAGCTCTATTTGTGGGAAGAAAAGGAGGACGCAAATTTCGTTTGGTTACAAAATTGCATGACCGCGCAATTACCAGTTAAAGTAGTGCAGTGCGAAATTGAAAAAAGACCTCTGGTCCTTTGGCTGCCAAATGGTCCGGGGCTGAAGTGGTTAATGCTTCAAAATTGCACACACTCGTGGAATGGCGCCAAACTTTGGTACTTAAAAATCCCCATAGGCGACGCTTTACTGGTTACATGTTTTGAGTTACAGAGGAGGTCTAGGGTTAGAATTATTGCTGTCACTCTAACGTTCGCGGCGATACCTCACATGTGTGGTTTGAACACCGTTTGCTTCTGTGTGCGAGCACATGGGGACAGGGGCGCTTTAAAAAAAATGTATTTTTTTTATTGTTAATTTTACATTTCTTTTTTTTAGTTTGACACTTTAAAAAATAAAATAAAAAATTTGATCACTTTTATTCCTATTACAAGGAATGTAAACATCCCTTGTAATAGGAATATGGCACGATCGGTCCTCTTTACAGTGAGATATGGGGGTCAATAAGACCCCACATCTCACCTCTAGGCTGGGAAGCCTGAAATAAATAAAAAAAAGATCTCGGCTTCCCAGCCGAGGCGGCGCCATTTGTTTGAATGCAGAGGCCGGACGTGACGTCATAACATAGCGCCCGGCCTCCGAACGATCATAGAGACTCCCGCGACCATCTGGTCTGCCGGAAATCTCTATGGTCACCATCCGGGGGCCGGCGGATCCGTTCTCAGACTCACCGATGGAAGTGGTAAGTCGGTAGAAGCACAGAAGGGCGGCGGGAGGGGGGGCGTCCCCTCTCACCGCTCGTAAGAACGATCAAGCGGTGGAACAGCTGCTATGATCGTTCTTATGGTGTATCGGAAATTGCCGGATGAAAAAGATGATATCTGAATGATGCCTGTAGCTGCACCGTCACTCAGATATCCCGCACAAAGTCAAGGACGTCATATGACGAACCTTAGGCGGGAAGTGGTGAAATTCTATGTATGTCTTCACACTCGTCCATCGTGGTGTTAAAAATCTTGCTTGCTGCATTTTGTAGACGCTATAACTTTTGCGCAAACCAAACAATAAACGCTTATTGCAATTTTTTTTTTAACAAAAATATGTAGAAGAATACGTATCGGCCTAAACTGAGGAAAACAATTGTTTTTTTATATATTTTTGGGGGGTATTTATTATAGCAAAAAGTAAAAAAAATAATGAGTTTTTTTCAAAATTGTCGCTCTATTTTTGTTTATAGAGCAAAAAATAAAAACCGCAGGGGCGATCAAATACCACCAAAAGAAAGCTCTATTTGTGGGAAAAAAAGGACGTCAATTTTGTTTGGGAGCCACGCCGCACGACCGCGCAATTGTCAGTTAAAGCGGCGCAGTGCCGAATCGCAAAAAGTGCTCTGGTCTTTGGCCAGCCAAATGGTCTGGGGCTTAAGTGGTAAAAAAAAAAAAAACGCAACAAAGACACACCTCCCCATTGAAATGCATTGAAAACGCAGCAAGAAGGCATCAATAGCACAAATGTTGAAAGAGGTGTGGTGGAGAGGGAGCATAACCCCCCTTCTTTTTTTTTTCTCCCTTTTTTTTTTATTCTTTTTTTTTTTTTTTTACTATATACGCTGTTTCATAAAATTTTTATTTTTATTTATTTATTTATTTATTTATTTTTTTTTATTTTACATTTTTTTTTTTTTTTTATTTACTCATTTGTTCTTTTTTTTTTTTTTTTTTTTTTCCGTATGTATAATCGGATGAAAAACTAAACGATGTATGTTTAAGATATGTTTTTTGATATGCATGTAATTAAAATGTCTTTGTGTATATGTATAAATTGTTTAGTTTTGTTTCGTTTCTGTTCGTTTCCGTTGATTCGTAACGATTCGTAATTTCGTAAGTCGTCGGTGTTCGTATTCGGACTCGTTCGTATTTTCGTAAAGAGTTATTTTTTCGTTGATTCGTTTTTCCGTTAGTCTAATTTTCGTTTATTCGAAATTCATATTTTCGTATTTTCGTTAGATTTCGTATTCGGACGCATTCGTATTTTCGGAAGAGCTTTATTTTCGTTGATTTAAAAAGATTCGTATTTCCGTTAATCTAATTTTCGTTGATTTGAAAATCGTATTTTCGTAGATTTAGTTACATTCGTACTTTCGTAAGATTGATTTATTCGTACTTTCGTAACATTGTTTTCGTAGATTCGTAATCGGAGCATAATTCATAATTTTACGTAATGTGTGTGCTATTTACATGTTTAAGAAACAAAGAATTTCTCTCTCACAAGTCAGAACTTAACTAAAAAATCCACTAAAACACAGAGCCTCCGACCCAACCACACCCTATCTGGACTCTGGATGGAATATTTCAGAATCAGAACTAATATTCGTTCTTTCGAATTCTCGATCAGCAGAATTTTCGTTATTTCGTATTTTCGTTGTTTTGATTTCCTTTTTCCGAATATTCGTAATTTCGATTTTTTCCGTTCATTTTGATTTTCGTTATTTTTGAATCTTTGTTCGGCATTTTCGTTGTTTCTGTTTTCGTTTTTCGGATTTTCATTCTTTCGTAGTTTCGTTGTTTCTAATTTAATTATTTCGTATTTTCGTGGTTTTTCATATTCGTTCTTTTCGATAGTTCGTTATTCGTTAGAGTTTTTAGTAAACCATTCGTTCATTCGTACGATAACGAATGAACGAATATAACGAATTTGAACGGAAAACAAATTCGTAACTAAACGAATTGCACATGTCTAAAAAGTAGTAATTCAAGAATGGAGCCCCAAATAAGGCCCCAAGCCCGAATTAACATAAAGGCTGTGGCTGACCGGGCCTACATTTATACATACCCAATATATGAAAAAAGAAAAAAAAAATGTAAAATTTTTGTTGCGAATTTTGAGTCACATGACCTATGAAAAACACACATAGTAAGCATAGTAAAATCTCGGTAAAATCGCGTGCCGCTTTAGTGCCATTATCGGCATCTTTTTCTCAATCGGCAGAATGCCGATAACACCATTTTCAGCCTCCGAGATTTCGGTGCATCTCTAATGCCCCGTACACACGGTCGGAAATTCTGACCACAAAATCCGTCGGATTTTTTCTGACGGATTTAGTCCGACACTGGTGTTGCATACACACGGTCAGACAAAGTTGACGGAAAATCCGATCATCCTGAACGTGGTGACGTTCGTTGCGTACGACGGGACAACGTAGAGGCTAGTAGCCAATAGCTTTGGTCTTGTAATGTGATCTGAGCATGCGTGGCACTTTGTCCGTCGGAATTCGCTACACACGATCGGAAAAATGCCGATCGGACTTTGTTGTCGGAAAATTTGAGAGCAGGATCTCAAATTTTTTCTGTCGGAATTTCCGACGGAAAAAGTCCGATGGAGCCCACACACGGTCGGATTTTCCGACAACATGGTCTGATAGGACATTTTCCGTCGGAAATTCCGACCGTGTGTACGGGGCATAAGTTTGATGTTGCACATTGTCATATGTTTTTGCGTACTTTTGGAGAATTATGGGCGCCATTCGTTGGTTGTATATGAAGGCGTGGAAAATGGACAGTATTCCAGCACTTGGGACTTTTCGCTTTCTCTGGCGTTTTTTCCTCTTTTTTTCTTTTTTGGTTCTATTTTTGTTGTGTTTTAAAATCTTCCAGAGTTGGAGGCGAATGTCTGGTCACCTCTGTGTAAACCCTCCGCTGACGCACTGCATCATAGCCGGGGGGGGGGGGGGGTTGTCTTTTTTTTTTTTTTTCCAGCTCCGTTTGCAGCTAAAAATATCACATAGATGTACCACTGTAATAGTTCTTCATTGTGTTTTTTTTTTTTTATAGGACTGTGAGTTCCAGAACTGACGGCAGTTGTATCAGAGAATCGCTAAAAACAGAAATCTAGAATTAGCCTTGTGACGGTTAACACACAATTCTGTTGGATTTAGATAAGTGGAAGCGGCAGATATGCACAGACTATAGCGGAAATCCCGCCAAAAATAACAACACAAAAACTATTCCTCGCAGTCATTTTTTATGCCACTAGATGTCCTCAGTTTGAAGGCCAGCATCATTTAACCCCTGATTCCTCCGAGCCCAGGTCATCCCGGATTAGCCCCAACCTGGAAAGTGAAAGAAGAAGCAGCACAATGCTCAGCTCATCTCTCCGTCACTTTGTTTGGAAAATGTCAAGCACTTTTCTGCAGCAGAGAATGACACTTTCCGAACCGACTTTGGGGCCCTGTATCTCGGGGCCACTTGGTGCTAGGAACCCCAATCAGCATGTTTTTTTTTTTTTAAACCGATTGGCTCCTTGTGCTGCTTTTTCTTCTCACACCCTGAGCTCTGCTGTATAAAGACTGCAAAAGAAAGGGCACATTTAGGTTTTACACTGCTTGCTTTTAAAACAATAAAATTATGGGTGTAATAATGATCACAGAGCTGCATTAATTTGAGTCTTTTATCTCAGCCTAGAGTTGGGCTTTAACCACTTCAGCCCGGAGATTTGGCTGCTCAATGACCAGAGCTTTTTTTGTGATACGGCACTGCGTCGCTTTAACTGACAATTGCGCGGTCGTGCGACGTTGTACCCAAACAAAATTTACGTCCTTTTTTCCCCACAAATAGAGCTTTCTTTTGGTGGTATTTGATCACCGCTGCGTTTTTTGTTTTTTGCGCTATAAACAAAAAAAAAAAGCGACGATTTTGAAAAAAACACAATATTTTGTACTTTTTGCTTTAATAAATATCCCCTAATTTTTTTTAAAAAAAAAGCACAATTTTTTTTCTCAGTTTAGGCCGATACGTATTCTTCTACATACTTTTGGTAAAAAAACATCGCAATAAGCGTATATTGATTGGTTTGCGCAAAAGTTATAGCGTCTACAAAATAGGGGATAGTTTTATGGCATTTTTATTATTATTTTTTTCCTTACTAGTAACGGCAGCGATCTGCGATTTTTATCGTGACTGCGACATTATGGTGGCCCAAGCTGTCCAATAATAATGCTGCAGTGGATGCTCGCCTCTCACTGCAGTGTCTTAGAATGCTCCCTTCCAGCCCAGCCCTCTTAACTACAAGAAAAAAAAACATAGGTTTAGGTGTATACGATTTACCCACAATCCCCTGTTTTTCTCATACAGTTAAAAGGGAGAATGAGAATCTGCTGCTGAGAAGGTACAAGCTAAATTATATACTGTATTATTATGCTATATGTTATAAGATCATAATTTATTATTTATCTATTTACTGTGAAATTACTGGTTGGAAGTTATAACTTTAAACTTCAGTAATTTGTCTGTTAAGCCACCTGATTCGGTACAGTTTTTGAAAATATAGTAAATTACCTTAAAAATACTATATAATAATTGTCTGTATATTACTTACCGTATATACTCGAATATAAGGCGACCCGAATATTAGCCGAGGCACCTAAATTTACCACAAAAAACTGGGAAAACGTATTGCCTAAGGTGAGAAATGCGCAGCTACTGTAAGTGGAAAAGAGGGTCAACAATGCCCATTTGCAGCCTCACTGTGCCCATTTGCAGCCTCACTTTGCCCAATTTGCAGCCTCACTTTGCCCATTTTGCAGCCTCACTGTGCCCATTTGCAGCCTCACTGTGCCCATTTGCAGCCATAGGTCCCCCAGACTTCAAACTCGGTAGTTTAGGGTTCCTAGATGCCCCCTAGCTGCAGCCAAAATTTGGGGTTTTTGGACCCAAAATGTCCCGAAATGACATTGCTGCAGATGGACACAGTTGACCCATTTGGGGCCCCCTATCTCGGGGCCACTTAGTGCTAGGAACCCCAAATTTGGGGTGCAAACCAAGTGGAACTAGCACTACAACATGTCCTAGCACTAAGTGGCCCCGAGATACGGGGCCCCAAAGTCGGTTCGGAAAATGTCAAGCACTTTTCTGCAGCAGAGAATGACACTTTCCGAACCGACTTTGGGGCCCCGTATCTCGGGGCCACTTGGTGCTAGGAACCCCATCTTTGGATATGTTGTAGTGATAGTTCCACTGGGTTTGCACACAGGGTTCCTAGCACCAAGTGGCCCTGAGATACGGGGCCCCAAAGTCGGGTTGGAAAATGTCATTTTCTGCAGGAGAAAAATGCTTGACTCGAGTATAAGCCGAGGGGGGCAATTTCAGCACAAAAAAATGTGCTGAAAAACTCGGCTTATACTCGAGTATATACGGTCTGGTAATAAACCCCTTGCCACCCAGGCCAATTCTGAGACTTCTCTCCTACATGTAAAAACAATCATTTTTTTGCTAGAAAATTATTTAGAACCCCCCAAACATTATATACAGTATCTCACAAAAGTGAGTACATCCCTCACATCTTTTCATGTGACAACACTGAAGAAATGACACTTTGCTACAATGTAAAGTAGTGAGTGTACAGCTTGTATAACAGTGTAAATTTGCTGTCCCCTCAAAATAACTCAACACACAGCCATTAATGTCTAAACCGCTGGCAACAAAAGTGAGTATTGCAAAGTTGCAGAGCAGGTGCCATGCTGCCTCATTTCATTGAATGGGTCTCATTCAGCAGGCAATACTGGCTCCTGAATGTGATATGGCAATCCGCGGTGGTGATGTCCCACATTGTTTACCCACTTCCTCTAAGCCCAGGTCATCCTGAAACCCATCCCCAACCTTTGACTGCACAGTGGAAGGAGAAGGAGCACAATCACGGGCTATTCTCTTTGTCACTCTTTCCTTCTATCTTCTATCTTCACTTTGTCACTCTTTCCTTCTATCAGACTTTTATTTACCCTTCAATACCGGCTCCTGAATGTGACAGGGCGATCCGTAGTGGTGATGTCCCTCATCATTCAACTCACTTCCTCTGAGCTCAGGTTATCCCTGACCCACCGTCAACCTGTGACTGCACAGTGAAAAGAGAAGCAGCACAATAATAGGCTACGCTCTTTGTCACTCCACTCTTTATTCCTCTAAGTCTCTAATTTACCCCTCAATTTACTCCTCAATGATGGCTCCTAAATGTGACAGGGTGATCCACGGTTGTGATGTCCTTCATTGTTCAACCCACTTTCTCTGAGCCCAGGACATCCTAGACCAGTGATGGCGAACCGTGGCACCCCAGATGTTTTGGAACTACATTTCCCATGATGCTCAATGCAGTGTAGTTGAGCATCATGGGAAATGTAGTTCCAAAAACATCTGGGGTGCCTAGGTTCACTATCACTGTCCTAGACCCACACCCAACCTGTGATTGCATAGTGAAAGAGAGGCAGCACAATAATTGGCAAAGTGGCTAAACCCAGGTCATCCTGGACCCACCGTCAACCCGTGACTGCACAGGGAAAAGAGAAGCAGCACAATCATGGGATATTTTTTTTGTCGCTCTGCTCTTTTCACCTATCAGTCTCTTATTTACCCTCCAATACTGACTCCTGAATGTGAAAGGGTGATCCACAGTGGGGATGTCCCTCATCGTTCAACCCACTTCCTCTGAGCTCTAACCTGGACCCCCCCCGTCAATCTGTGACTGCACAGTAAAAAGAGAAGCAGCAAAATAATGGACTACACTCTTTTTCACTCGGCTCTTTCTTCCTATAAGTCTCTAATTTACCCCTCAATTTACTCCTCAATAATGGCTCCTAAATGTGACAGGGCGATCCACGGTGGTGATGTCCCTTATTGTTCAACCCACTTTCTCTGAGCCCAGGTCATCCTAGACCCACACCCAACCTGTGATTGCATAGTGAAAGAGAGGCAGCACAAAAAATGGGCAAAGTGGCTAAACCTAGGTCATCCTGGACCCACCGTCAACCCGTGACTGCACAGTGAAAAGAGAAGCAGCACAATCATGGGCTATTCTTTTTGTCGCTCTGCTCTTTTCACCTATCAGTCTCTTATTTACCCCTCAATACTGACTCCTGAATGTGACACGGTAATCCGCAGTGGGGATGTCCCTCATCGTTCAACCCACTTCCTCTGAGCCCTAACCTGGACCCCCCGTCAATCTGTGACTGCAGAGTGAAAAGAGAAGAAGCAAAATAATGGACTACGCTCTTTTTCACTTTTCTTTCTTCCTATAAGTCTCTAATTTACCCCTCAATTTACTCCTCAATAATGGCTCCTAAATGTGACAGGGCGATCCACGGTGGTGATGTCCCTTATTGTTCAACCCACTTTCTCTGAGCCCAGGTCATCCTAGACCCACACCCAACCTGTGATTGCATAGTGAAAGAGAGGCAGCACAAAAAATGGGCAAAGTGGCTAAACCTAGGTCATCCTGGACCCACCGTCAACCCGTGACTGCACAGTGAAAAGAGAAGCAGCACAATCATGGGCTATTCTTTTTGTCGCTCTGCTCTTTTCACCTATCAGTCTCTTATTTACCCCTCGATTTACCCCTCAATACTGACTCCTAAATGTGACAGGGCGATCCGCAGTGGGGATGTCCCTCATTGTTCAACCCACTTTCTCTGAGCCCAGGTTATCCTAGACCCACACCCAACCCGTGACTGCACAGTGAAAAGAGAAGCAGCACAATTATGGGCTATTCTTTTTGTCGCTCTGCTCGTTCCACCTATAAGTCTCTTATTTACCCCTCAATACTGACTCCTGAATGTGACAGGGTGATCTGCAGTAGGGATGTCCCTCATTGTTCAACCCACTTCCTCTGAGCCCAGGTCATCCTAGACCCACCCCCAACCTGTGATTGCATAGTGAAAGAGAAACAATAATGGGTTAAATGGTAGGGGGGGGGGGGTATTTTTTGCTGAAATACTTTATCACAACATTTGTATACCCTGTACGGGCTGCCTTTGCAGCTTGGGGGGGGGGGGGGGTTGGGACTGCTTTTACCCCTAGAGTAAATTATATTGATAACTGTTCCCCACTCTATCCCCCAAAAAATGAAATTTTGGCTAGTCTTGTGCCTTGGTACATTGTTTCCTTAACAAGTACACTTTGTTGGTTCAGAGCCACCTAGAGCAGGTGTATAATGACTTTTTTGGAAGAATACCGGTACCCAAGCCGTGTAAAATCAATGTATCAACTGTTACGCAAGAAGTTTCCAAAGCTGTTTTTAATTTTTGTTTTCCTGTAGCCAACTAGAGCAGAGCCTACGTCTTCCAGAACTCCGATTTGTTTCATCACGAGGTCGAGGATTGAGCGATACTTTCTGGATTTCCTCCAGGCTCTTTTTTTTTTTTCTTTTGTGTATCATTGATTTATTTGAAGTATTTTCAAATTCTGCAGAAATTTCCGCGGACCGCCGTTCTCTCCCCTCATTCCGTTACACTGAGCCGCCTATTTGATTGTAAACGTTTTTGAACTGCTCATTTTTATGGAGAAACCACAGCTTGAATATTACCACATTTGCGCGGAGAGGCTGGTCTTGCCTGGGGACACTGCTCCAATTTATTAGTGGAAATATCTTTAATTAATTTGTGCATGAGTTCGTGTTTTCTTTAATTTTTCTCCGCGGGCTCTTGACCCGAGTCTCGAAATCTGAGAGCTTTATTGGAAATGGCTCTCTCAGCAGTTCTGCTCTTTTTAAGTCGACTGTATCACATAATGACCATAAAATGTTATATTTTTATTAAGAACATATTTTAACTCTGAGTCTTCAGAGGCGAGTTTACGTTACCCTGGGTGATTGGAAGCTGTCCTTTGCGCGCCGACCCATCTGTCCGAATGCCAAAACAAAAAAACGAAAAAAAAAGGGAAGAGCTGCGAGCCTGTTCTGACTTACAGGCGGGAAAAAAATTCTCCTTCTAGACTGAAATGCAAACGGAAAACCTTCAGAAGGTCCTAAAAAAAAAACACTGATCTACTCCAATGGAAATACGTATTTCATTCTTAAGAAAGGATTTTGTAAGGAGACCCTGTCACCATCTTAAAAAAAATGCAGGTAAAATAAAAGTTTTTTAAACGCTTACTTGCAAAATTTTCTCTTTCTAAAAACAAGTTTTTTTTTATTCCCTTCCAATATGCCCTTGAATTGTCTAGGGCAGTGATGGCGAACCTTGGCACCCCAGATGTTTTAGAACCACATTTCCCATGATGCTCATGCACTCTGTAGTGTAGTTGAGCCTCATGGGAAATGTAGTTCCAAAACATCTGGAGTGCCAAGGTTCACCATCACTGGTGTAGGGCATTTGACTACTCCAACAAGGCTCAGTTCCCTAGCACAGCCATGGTTCCCCCTCCCTCCATCAATATCAATGTAGTCCTCTACTGGGAGTGTTAAGTTGCTATCTGTGCTGGCCCAGATCCTCCACACCTCCACCTCCCTAAATACCCTTTTATACTACCGTATTTATCGGCGTATAACACGCACTTTTCCCCCTAAAAATCGGGGAAATCGTGGGTGCGTGTTATACGCCGATCCCCTGACGATTCTGAGCCTTTAGGGCATTCTCTGAGGTTTCCGGCCGCTCTCGGCCGATCTCGCAGTCCCACGTGAGCCGCCGAGAGCTGCCGAGAAAGGCCGAAAGCCAACGAGAACTATCGAGCTCTGCCGAGATACACAGGACATCCGGCTCTGTATATCGGCGGCACCATTTTTTTATTCTGCCGGTGGATAGCTGCAAGTTGAACTGGGGCAAGGCTGCAGGAAGGACTGGAGCAAGGCTGCAGGAAGGACTGGGGCAAGGCTGCAGGTGGAACTGGGACAAGGCTGCAGGTGGAACTGGGACAAGGCTGCAGGTGGAACTGGGACAAGGCTGAAGGTGGAACTGGGACAAGGCTGCAGGTGGAACTGTGACAAGGCTGCAGGTGGAACTGGGACAAGGCTGCAGGTGGACAAGGCTGCAGGTGGAACTGACAAGGCTGCATTGATGGGCATTTAATGTAAGTTTTTTTCCTTAAACTTCCCTCCTAAAAGTTTTTTTTCCTTAAAATTCCCTCCTAAACTTGGGGGTGCGTGTTATACGCCGATAAATACGGTATATAGTAGTATACTAATATATACTGTTTTTCTATAGGGCAGCCATTCTCAACTAGGGTCATATGAAATGCTAAGGATTTCTTAACCAGAGTTCCAGGGAACCCTAGGGTTCCTGGAGAGATTTCTAGTGGTTCCTTGACAGCATTGATCTTTTTAGCTATCTGTAAGGGGGTAATTCTTCCCAATGACCACACGTGCAAGGAGCATTATTCCCACTGACCATCACACTAATGTATCATGAGTTGTAGATATAATCATTTTTAGCAGGGGTTTCCTGAGCCCATTAAAGTTATTTCAAGGGTTCCTCTGTGTTGGAAAGGTTGAGAAAGGCTGGGTTGAGCTGTGGCTGGCTGACCTCCCATTTGATGGCATCTGCATAGATCCCGGGACCAACATCACTTGACAAAACCAACAGCATGATCTTAATAATCATTCTAGCTGTCTGTAGTGGTAGCATTTGGACCACCACTGTAAGCCCTCGTACGCGCGGTCGGAAATTCCAACGGAAAATGGGCGATCAGACCATGTCGTCGTAAAATCCGCACGTGTGTGGGCTCTTTCGATAAGAAAAAATTTGAGATCCCGCTCTCAAATTTTCCGACAACAAAATCCGATCAGACTTTTTCCGATCGTGTGCCGAGAATTCCGACGGCCAAAGTGCCACGCATGTTCAGATCAAATTACGAGACCAAAGCTATTGGCTACTAGCCTCTACGTAGTTCTGTTGTACGCAACAAACGTCACCACATTCAGAATGATCGAATTTTCAGACAACTTTGTCTGACCGTGTGTATGCAACACCAGTGTCGGACAAAATCCGTCGGAAAAGATCAGACCGATTTTGTGGTCGGAATTTTCGATTGTGTGTACGGGGGCTAAGGGGTCCATCATTCCTACTGACCACCAATGTAGGTGAAATTGGCCCCCAATGCACTGGTTTTAGTAATTCCAAACATAATATTCTCCATGCACACGTTCCTGAAAATGGCTGTAGTAGTGCTGGGTGCTGTAATGACCACTGGCTTGAAAACCATAGGCAATCAAAGTGTAGAAATGTCATCAGCACACCAAGGATTCCTCCGTAGGATCCAAAGCTTTATCTACATGGTCACACGGTACTCATACGGCAACATTGGGAGCCATGCAGGGCCCCTTCGTCAGGCCTGTATTTTTTTTTTTATAAAGTGTTGTTGTAAATAAACAGTACGCATTAAGATAGTCTTATCTCTTAAATTTTTAAGTCATGACAGTAGTAGTCACATTCTACTGTAACGCTGAAGATTCTTGGTGGCTTCTCCAAGCCACTTCTTCCTTTCTAATAAGTAATTTATAATAAAGTTATCTTTTTGGAGGGGGGGGGGGTTGTGTATTTTTTAAAGTGTTTTTCTTAATTTGTGATTTACATTATGTGGTGAAATTGTATAGCGTTTACAGTATAATTAGTAAAATTATCATTTACAGTATAATTAGGTATAAATAAAAAAATTGAGAAATTGTATATTTTTTAAAATGTTTTTAATTAATAGGTTATATTTGTGAGGTGTTGTACAGTTGCATAGGGGTCTATGTATGAAGCACATAATGTGACTTTCATCCAACATTCATTCGGTGGAGAATCTTCCAGGCTCTTATGCTTTAAATTCCAGTGATTGACACTCCACCAGTGAATGACGGGTGGAAGTCACATTCTCTGCTTTAGAAATAGACAGCATGGTGTCATGTAATTTACAATAAAGCTGGGGGGAAGGGGTTATATGTATACGTTTTTAATGTTTTTTTTTTTAATATGTGGGTTTTATGTGTGGGGTGTTATAAATGTAGTGTTATGTAATTTATAATAAACTTACTTTTTGGGGGGAGGAGTTGTATATTTATAAAAGTTTTTTTTTTTTTTTTAATTTGTAAGTTATATTTGTATAATGTCATGTAATTCATAATAAAGTTATTTCTTGGGGGGGGGGGGGGGGGGTTTGTATTTTTTTTTTTTTTTTTAGCTATCAGTTATATTTGCGAGATGTTGTACAATTGTATAGTTTTGTGTAATTTATATTAAAGTTATTTTTGGGGGTGAGGTTGTATGTTTTTAAAAAAAAAATGTCTTTTCTTTTAATCTGTGAGTTATATTTGTGGGGTGTTGTACAGTTGTATAGTGTTGTGTAATTTAGAATAAAGTTATTTTTTAGGGGGAGAGGTTGTATGTTTTTTCTATTTTTATTAAATCTGTGGGTTATATTTGTGGGGTTTTGTACGATTGTATAGTGTTGTGTAATTTAGAATAAAGTTTTTTTTTTGGGGGGGTTGTATGTTTTTCAATGATTTTTTTTTTCTCTGTGAGTTATATTTGTGGTATGCTGCATAACTGTGTAGTGTAATGCCAGTTATAACTTATAGCTTTATATAAAGTATTTTTTTGGGGGGGGAGAGGTTGTATGTTTTTCATTTTTTTTTTTTTAATCTGTGGGGTGTTGTACGATTGTAGAGTGTTGTGTAATTTAGAATGACATTTTTTTTGGAGGGTTTGTTTTTATTTTGTATTCATCAGTGGGTTATATTTGTGAGATTTTGCACAGTTTGTATAGTGTCTTGTAATTTATAGTAAAGTTTATTTTTTATTTTTTAGAAGGGCTAGTATGCTTAATAAGTCTTTTTTTTTTTATTTGTGAGTTATAATAATGGGGTGATTTACTACTGTATAATGTTGTGCAATTTATAATAAAGCTATTTTTGGGAGGATTTTTTTTTTCATCGATTTTTGGGATTTTGTACAATTTTATAGGACTTTTAAAGTACAGAATAGGACTTCTATCCAAACATTCACTGGTGGAGAACCTTCTATGTCCACATGTTTTAAAATGCCGATGATTGACACTTCACCAGAAAATGTTTGGTGGAAGTCACATTCTCTGCTTTATAAATAGACCCCATGGTGTTATGTCATTTATAATGAAGTTATTTTTTGGGGGAGGGAGGAGTTTTATATATTTTTTTATTTTGTTGGTTATATTTGTGGGACATTGTACAATTGTTCACTGTCATGTATTTATATTAAAGTTATTTTTAATTTTTTTTTATACAATTTTGGGTGCAGGGGTACTTTTTCTTGTGGCTCTATTTTGGTTCCCCCTGTGTGTACACTTGGTGGTGCAGGTTTATTTTTTGCAAATTTTAGCAATTTATTTAAGGAGACAGCTCAACATTGGGTCTTAAAACAAGAGCCAGCTAGCTGTCAACTTAGGCCTCAACACATGGGGGCCCCGGGCACCTCTGACTTGTACAACTCCCTAATAATTTCACCAGAGGCGTCATGGTAATCTATGGGAACCGTCTATTGCCTATGTTGGTGGGATATTTATGGCTCTATGAGGCTTCTACAACAGATCAGGTAGTGACTCTCCTGGTTTTATCTCTTCAATACAGAAGAGAGATAAAAAAAACGAGAGAAGAGAGTTCATCTTATCACAAGATATTGTTATTATCTACAAAGCCACAATCTCGTGATGTGAGAACTGTCTGAAGCGGGATCTCTGTAACAGCACAATTCTTTATCTCGGCTCCGGCCCATGGCCTGTATGTAGACATGGTGGGAGCTTCATAGCGCTCCACTAAGCATCATTTGTATATGAGATAGATGAGTAACCGTCACTTTCATTTTGGAAATCTCCAACCCTTTCCACCCAGTAATACTTCCACCTGGAAAGGCTGTACATTAATTTCCAATGACTTGGTAGCTTCGTTTTTTTTTGCCACCCAATTACAACCAAAAAATATACCCTAATTTAACCCTGAAGAGCCTGTCCACTTAAATGTGATATCTTAGTTGTAGCTGGAGCTTTGTATGTCCCTGGCTTTTTGCTATGTCTTTTATTTCCCAACTCTAATGCCGCGTACACACCACCGGATTTTTCGACAGCAAAGGTCCGACGGAATTCGATCGTGTGTGGGCTCCATCGGACTTTTGCTGTCGAAAAATCTGACAAACTTTAGAAATAGAACATGCTTCAAATTTTTCCGCCGGACCCAGTTCTTATCGAGAAATCCGCTCGTCTGTATGCTAGTCCGACAGACAAACAACGACGCAAGGGCAGCTATTGGCTACTGGCTACGAAGTTCCTTATTCTAGTCCGGTCGTACGTCATCACGTACTTTTGTGAGATTGTGTGTGGCCAAGTCCGTTCATTCGGAAAGTTTGTCAGAAATCCGTCGAAAGTCCGTCGGAAAGACCATCGGACCTAGTCCGTCAAAAAGTTTGTTAGTGTGTACGTGGCATTAGTGCTTATTTCCATCATTTCCAAACTCTGTTCCTGTCCACCAGAGAATTTCGTGTGCTCATGCCCACCTTTGTGTGCTCCACCGGTTACATTCTCCGTAATGTAAAGAGAAAGATCCAGCAGGGATGGTTGGAACCCCTCATAATAGGCAGAACAGGTTGTGTAGACCCATGATCTCTGTAGAAGGATGGTGGGAAACCCTCATAATTGGCACAGTACATCTTCAAACCCGGGAACCAAGCACAGGAATAGTGGAAACCTGTCAGAATGGGTACAACAGGTGTGCAGACCCAGGAACTCAATGCCAGGCAGATGATCAAAATGGGAACAGTAGGTGTAGTGCAGAGATGGTGGGAACCCTTCGAAATGGACACAGCAGGTGTGCAGACCCATGGACTGGGCACAAAGATGGTATGAACTCCTCATAACGGGTACAGCAGGTGTACAGACCTGGAAAATCTGTGCAGGGATGATGGGAACCGTTCCAAATGGGCACAACAGGTGTGCAGATCAAGGAAATCAGCACAGGGATAGTGGGGATCCCTCATAATGGGTAAAGTAGGTGTGCAGACACTGAAACTTAGCATTGGGATGGTTGGAACCTGTCATAATGGGCACAGCAGGTATGCAGACCTGGGAACTCAGTGCCAGGAAGATTGGAACCAATCAAAATGTGTACAGTGGGTGTGCAGACACTGGAAACTCAGTACATGGATGATGGGAACCCTTTGAAATGGACACAGCAGTTTTGCAGACCTAGTAACTCAGCACAGGAATTTTGAGAACCCTTCATAATGGGCACAGCAGGAGGCAGACCTGGGAACCCAGAGTCAGCACAGAGATTATGGGAATCCTTCGAAATAGGCACAGCAGGTGTGCAGATCAAGGAAATCAGCACAGGGATAGTGGGAACCCCTCATAATGGGTAAAGCAGGAGGTAGACCTGGGAATTCAGTGCAGGGATGATGGGAACCCTTCGAAATGGGCACAGCAGGTGTGCAGGCCCAGGAATGGTGGGACCCCCTTATAATGGACACAGTGGGTGTGTAGACCTGGGAACTAAGTGCAGAGATGGCGGAAACCCCTCATAATTGGCACAGTGGGTGTGCAGACCTGGGAACCAGACATGTGCGGTTCCTTTCGTTCTGAATTAAAATTCTGACTAATTTTAGTTTTTTGGAAATTCGGATGTACCAGAATTACCGAATTAGAAAAGTACCGAATTTAAACTAATCCGAAATAACAAAAAAAAAAAAAAAAATTCGGAGGAAATTCAAAATCATTTTCAAATCGTTTTCAAATACTCTTCGATTTCGAAAAGTTTTCAAATTCCAATTAGAAAAGTTTTTGAATTCAAATAATTTTCAAATTCTAATTCCAAAACTTTTCGAATTCGACTAGCTTTCCAATTTCCCATTTCGAAAACTATTCAAAATTAATTCGAAAAACTTTTAGAATCGATCCGAATTAGAAAAGTTTGAATCGATTCGAAAACGAATTCCAAAAATGAATTAAACTAATGAAACTAATTTAATTAAACTAATTTATGTAAATAACGAATCAAAACGAAACAAAACAAAACTATTTTTTTTGTTCTGCACATGTCTACTGGGAACTCAGACCAGAGATAGTACGAACACCTCATAATGGGCACAGCAGGTGTGTAGACCCAGGAATGCAGCAAATACAGTAAATGGTGGGAATCCCTCATTGTGGGTGTAGTGTCTGTGCAGACCCAGGAACTCAGGGCAGAGATCCCAATTATAGAGTCTATGAGAGATAGAAAAGTCTGTGAGGGGATTTAAAGTGGTTGTAAGGGTTCGTTTTTTTTTTTTTTTTTTTAAATAACAAACATGTTATACTTCCTCCACTGTGCAGTTCATTTTGCACAGAGTGGCCCCGATCCTCCTGTTCTGGGGTCCCACGGCGGCGGTCTCGGCGCCCCCCGCAATAGATAACCCCCTCAGGAAGCACTCTCTCTCGAGGGGGTTACCTTGCGGGCGCGCTCTCGTCTCATAAAACTCTGCGTCCATAGACACATAGAGTGTATGTCTCGGTCC